>JAQMYJ010000023.1:41121051-41170964 GCA_030014305.1 Clarias laeviceps | reverse complement strand
TTCAATTACTATGAATAAAATTTATTTCTTTTATCACTTCTAGTTTTATTGGATTGTAAAAAAGTTCCAGTTTTTTTGTGTCACCTTGTATTTGATGCAAATGTATTTAAATGTTGACACTTTGGGTGGTTTTAGATAATTTACACTATATCAGTCTTTCCTGGCAAAGTCTATGCTTGTAGCTTAAGTTTTTTACAACTTTAACCAGAATAGCGAGTCTTTCCTTGACAATCCAAATTTTTTTATATAATTTACACTAAGTGTTTCCTGAAGAGAGCAAACACAAAACTAGCCGTTAACTAGCATAAGCAGGCGTCTCTGTTCACCAGCCGTCTAGCAACTGCTTTTTCAACAACAGGAAATGAATTCTTTATAACGTTTTAACATATCTGAGGTAATCGTTGAAGATCCGGGATGATTTTATGCAATTTACGCAGTCTTTCCTGTGCATAAAAAACACATAGCTAGCTGCGAACTAGCTTAAGCACAGGTCCCTGTTTCTCGCTTGCCTGGCAACAATTCTCACAACATAGCTGAGGCAAATGTAGTCGTTGTGGATAGTTTTATAAACTTTTTTAATGTTAAGACGTCTTTGCTCTGGAAAAAAGAATGCATATAGAAACAAGAATACCACACAGCTAGCCGTTAACTAGCTTATGTTTAGCTCCACGTGTCCCAGTTGCATAGCAACAGCTTATTCACGACCTTAACCAGAACAGCGAGTCAGCTGTAAGTGTTACTTCCCATGTCGAAAGTCTGACTTCATGACTCAGTTAAAGTGTGACTGAGTAAGTGAGATGTGTGAGCTAGTAAGATTCAAATGTGTGTGTGTGTGAGTGTGAGTGTTAGTGTGTACCTGGTGCCATCTTGTGCGCTGCAGTTGATGTCGGCACCGTGCTCCAGCAGGTGCTGGACGATGTTGATCCAGCCCCGGGCGCACGCCTCGTGCAGCGCGCAGTATCCGGCGTTGTCACGGTGATTCACATCGCACACTTTATTCTCCAAACAGTACAGCACCACCTCCTGTGCAAAGAGAGGGGGCGGGGCAAAGAGAGTTTTTACGTTACAGATGAATCGACATATGTCTTTGAAGCAAGCAGGCCCTTTTGTGGTTCACGTTTGAAGATTCCTAAACGAGACGTTCCAGAGATCCCAGAATGCACTGCAATTGCTAGCCGTAAACCCATGTTCAAGCTAGCGAGCGATGAAAGTCACAGCCCATCACTTATTGTCAATGAACCCTGACTCATTTTCTGATTTCCATGCGATTTTTGTGTACGATGGTGTAAAGAAACATTGTCGATGGCACATGTCTTCCTATGTTTCTAGCTAGCTTTGCTAATCTACCAAAGTAGTTAGTATGAAATCTAGCGTGTTCCGTAAGCAAGCAAAGAAAGACTATTTCTTTCATCATAACACAAGAAGGTGACATTAGAAAAGCAAGCAAGCAAGCAAGCAAGCAAGCGTGTCACTTAATCAGTCTGAAATGTTTAGCCTGATGACGTGACGGCACAGTCAAAAACGCCGTTAGCGTACAACGCTGTCCTTTATTAGCGCAGCTACTTAGCCGTTCTAGAACGCAGGGGACGGGGAAGGAGGGAGCGATAATAACGAAACACAGCATAAAGGAAAAGTGGACACACAGGACTCTGCGCACTGCAGCTCCCCTTTCAATAAACCTGGACCTTTTAATATAAGTTATTTTCACCGGGGAGCATTTACACGAGCTGACCGGGGAGCTGAGCTGTCAATCACGGGTCAGGGGGCGTGGCCTCTCAGTGTTAAGAAAACTCAGCGGGACGACACAGATTACGCTGAACTGCTGACTTATTTTGGAAGGCTGCGCGCGCACACACGCACACACTTCTCCCAAGTGATACACCCCTCCCCCTCCTCCTTCTCCTCACCCGCTTACTCGGTTTCCAGGATACGGCATGTTGTGTGCATGTGCTCCGAAACAAGACGAGCGTACCGGCGCCACTAATGAAGCCTGACTGCAAGCACACACAGCTTACGCTACCACTATTGCAAGCCCAGACAGACACACACACACACACACATTCAACAGTATAGCAGATTAAAAACACACGCGCACACACACACTCACAAGCAATTAGCAACACCGTGATGCCGGCGTGTTTTTCATTTCCTTTCTAATTTCTACCGAAAGGCAGATTTCTGCACCGGCATGAAAATCTCTCTCTCTCTCTCTCTCACACACACACACACACACACAAACACGTGGTGCGCTGACAGCCTGCGGAGCCCAGTGATGCATTATACAGACAATAAAGCTGCATTTAACACCCCAGAGAGAGAAAGAGAGAGAGAGAGAGAGAGAGAGAGAGAGAGAGATGAAGAAAGAGAAAAAGTAGTGTTGGAATGCAGTAAAGGCACAGGACCACCCCCCACCACCCTCCACACACACACACACACACACACACACACCACCAGTCCTCCTCCACTTTTAATCTCCCTCAATAAACACAGCTTTAGGCGAAGGACCGCAATCATCACATCACTCACTCTCTCACTCTTTCACTCTCTCACAAACACACACAAGCACACAACATAGCACAGCCAGACACTTTTGCCAAAGTGGAAGACGGAGGGGACATTAGACAGCGATGGAAAAATAAATACAAACACCAAGCAGGGATACAAGAGAAACCAAGAGAGTGAGAGAGAGAGAGAGAGAGAGAGAGAGAGAACGAGACAGAAAGGCTGGCGGAACGGCGCGCGCTGCTCTGACGAACGTTCTAAATTTACACACTCACAGACACACACACACACACACACAAAGCTCAGGAACAAAAACAACAGGCTCGGGGCGATGCAGACGGATGTCACAGTGGCTCAGGAAGCACGAGGGAAGTGGAGGGTCGAGTGAGGGAGAGAGAGAGAGAGGACGGAAGAAAAACACAGACAGCGGAACAATGAAAATGAAGGAGAAAAAGAGAGTGGGGGATGAAGCACACTGATGGAGTTGGTAAACTGGTGCGGAGTAAGAGGAATAAAACACCCAGGGGTGTGTGTATGTCACTTATACTACAGCAATTGGACCACACTGTGGAACACACTCTCATCTTTTCACCACACTCTCTTTCTTCCTCTCTCACACACAAACCCTTGACATTGTCACGTGGCCAATAAACCGTAAACTCCTGCCAGCTTCACCTCTGACACTGGAGACTCCTTCCATAGATGGTAAATAAACGTCATAACACGTCACTAGCCAGCACGACGCGCGTGTCCACTAAAAACAAAGGCATGGCGCGCGACTTTGTGGGATGTGACTCTCTGGTAAAAGGATCAGCAACTTTCTTTTTGCGCATGCTCACAAGAGTTTCACATCATGTTTTTTCTTTTTTTTTGGTAATGACATTTATTTGTGTTTTTTTTTTCGTGGGGGCGGGGGATAAAAATAATCCCTTTGGTCCAATCTTTTATCAAGAAATAAGGGCCAGAGAGCCATGGCACGCGCTGAAACGCTTAGCCTACACGCATGCACCGGTTTTATTTTTATTTTCCTTTTTTAAAAAAAAAAGACCGCACCGATTTTTCCACTCGAGCTCAAACCCTGCGGAGTGCATCCGGAATAAATCAGACATGAGCCCAGACCGCTATTCCTCCCTCTCTCTCTCTCCCTCTCTCCCACCACACACAGACGGATTGCCTGGAGGAGAATCACGCTGCGAGCGATTTGTTTTGGAAGCGGCTGAATGAGAGAGAGAGAGAGAAAGAGAGAGAGAGAGGAGGCAAATGGAGCGAGGGAGGGAAAAAAAAAAGCTCGTGCGAAAGCGTTGGCTGGCTCCGTAATGTTTCCGTGTTTACTGCTGCTCTTAGGTGTGCGTGCGTGCGCGCGCGCGCTGCTCAACCACACACACGCGCACACACACACACACAGGGCCGAGCGGCGCGTTGAAAGGCTCGAGCGCGCAGCCTTGTCATATTTCAAAGCGGCGGCAGCGCCACACAGCCGCTTGTGGCTTTACACCAACACACACACACACACCGTGTTGGAGAGTGCTGGCAGGGCAGTCAGCTCTCGCGGCTTATCTCGCGCGCACACACACGCGCGCACACACCGAGCGCACGGCTTCCTGTCTAAAAGCCGAGGGGGCGCGAGGGAGGGGCAAGAAAAAGCGAAGGACTAGAAAAACAAGACGCTGCCAACAGACGGAGAACACACACACACACACGGCCAGGCTGTCCTCGACCGTTAAGGGCGGGCGCGTGAGCTCGAGAGAAAGATATTAAAGCAGGCGGAGAGGGATGAACACTAGAACGTCACGGGATTACATTGTGTGTGTGTGTGCGCGCGCTCTCTGTCTTTGCCCCGAACGATCCGCTCCCATCTCCCGCGATTCTTTAAAGAGTAGCGCGCGCGGGGCTCGGCTCAGAGCACAGCGCTGTCACCGTGCGCATTATAAAGGCATTAGAGCGGAATTAGAGCTCGCGCGCCTTATGGGAAGGGGAAGGAGTGTGTGTGTGTGTGTGTGTGCGCGTGTGTGCGCTCGGAGATCACGTTTGAGCCAACGCGTCGGAAAGATTGGCGGGAAAAGAAAGCCCAACGGAGCTTTTTAAAGCCCTCGCACCAACCGAGGAATTTCGTCCAAAGGGGCGTTAGCTACAAACACGCCGCGTCGAATTTATTTATTTATTATATTTATTTATTTATTTATTTATTCAGCGCGCGTGATGATGATGTACGTACTAAGGGCGTTCGAGGCCATTTCCATCCCACGCGCGTATTCCTTCTCCTCCGGATCCCCTCAACACCCCCCCATCACCCCAACCGGCGGTGTTAATTAGTGCTGCGCGCGGCACGGTGAGAGCGCGAGGCGCGTCGCGCGGGCAGCTAATGGCCTAAAAACCTCGCGCATTTAGCGCCTCCGGGCCGGTGATTAATTAAAGCGGAGATCAGGACGAGACCTTTAATGGCCGCGCGCCAGTCGGGGAGAGAGAGGGAGAGAGAGAGAGAAACGGGGTGAGATAAAGAGCCTGAGACAGGAGACGAGTCAAATCTATACCATTAGCACGCGCCACTATTACCATGACAACAACGCGATAAAAACGGCGTGCAGGGAGCACAACAACGATTCTGTACTTCACGCTAGCACGATGTCTACACTAATCATATATATTTCGACATAAAGAAAATGTAAAATAAATAAATAAATGTCTCATATTAAACCTGCATTCATATTCACTACTTCATATATTTAGGGCCCAAGCACTATGACATCACCACTATGACTTCATATCTCATGACCACTCTTATTTTCCCCAGCATCCAGGGCTTTTTGGCGGTCTTAACATATTCAAAGTACTCATGAAAATCAGGACATTCGGACGCCCTATCGGCTGGGCCCTGGACATGGCACAGAGCCTTCACAGGAGATTTTGCTGCATAGCTCATACACTTGCACATATACATTTAAAATCTGGTAAATATTTACATCTGATTGAGTTGAACAACTTTCACTATGCATGACACACGGAATACTCAAAGGAATGCAAGTTATTTTGCAAAATGCACCCAATGGATTTTGATATACTCCTCCTAGGGGATTTACACGATCGCCACCAAACCGGGCCAATGTGATTTCAAGACATTGAGGATACAAAATTGCGAGGGGATTTTTGATATCTTAAATGGTTCAGCCGTGGCGATGCCTTAAAGTTGTGGCGAAAAAAGTGGCCGATAACTTCATTAGTTATATAAAAGCTGGTGATGATGCTGCCTACTGTTGTAGTCACTGCTCATGTGCTTCAAAAATGGAAGAAACCCACTAGCAGTCGTACCACACAGCTTAGCAGCACTTAGCATTTTCCCTTCTAAACATCACCACAGTCTAATTCACCATAAAAGAAAGTGTGGTTTATAATCTCTGGAAACATCATTTATTATTTATTTTGTAACGCTAATCAGTGATTTAAAAAAAAGTGTAGCCAAGGGCATGACAGGAAAACTGGTTGCCTTCCCACTATCTGTCCTCGGAGTTAAAGTGTGACTTATTAAACGCAGCATATTGACATGTTTGGGGCGAGCCAGTGACGGTGGCCAGGATTTCTGCGAACTAGCTAATCATGCTAGTCAGAACACAAACACGCAGGCTGGAGCATAGCCACGTAAGACGGAGGGGGACATACGTGCGAGTCGTTACTGACAAAACCGGACACCAAGATGGATATGCTGGCTCGAACGTCAAGCTGGTGAAAGAAGCAAAGAAAGAAAAACAAGCGTGTATCACTGTCTCGGGCGGCAGAGTGTCCTTCATCGCTGTTTCTTCACTTTTCATTCATGGGTGGAGAGAAAGACAGCGAGCGGTACGATGAGAGAATAAAGTCGACGGTGTGCAAACAGGGAGCTGAGTGGGGGAGGGCAGGCTGTCACTCCTGCATGTGCGTGTGTGTGCGCGCGCGTGTTATCAGAGTCCTGCACGATATGAAGGTAGACGGCTCCAGTAAACAAGCGCGGTGACACAGAGTAAACACACACGTACGCAAACACACCTAAACCATACGCCTACATCAAACAGGAAGGGAAAACAGCTACACCCCGTGTGGAACGAGAGAGAGAGAGAGAGACAGACAGAGAGAGACAGAGAGAAACAGATGGAGAAACGGAAAAAACATAACCACAAACAACCCCTCCTCTGTCCGTCACTTTCGCCCTACTGAGTCCTGCTTCAGGGAACATCACTTTCTCTCAGCTCTGCCACGTGAGGAGGGAAATGAGGGAGAGAGAGCGAGGATGAGGGAGCGCGAAGAGCGAGTGAAACGCCTCGAGAGAGAGCGAGAGAGAAAGAGGGAGCGAGCGATCATGCGCTCGCTGCAGTAATCGCTCATTTCCTGTGCTCTGTGCCAGTCCTTTCAGCCTCGCTGCCGGAACTAATCCAGCTCGCCATTAATCTGCCTAAATCAGGCACACAACGCCAAGCGCGCAATTACACACAGCCACGGAAACGCCGCCGCAACGCAACATCAACCCAACACCTCGGTTTCACGGAAATGCATTTGCAGTTTAGCACAAAGGAGGAAAAAAACAGAATAAATCGCTGAGCTACCAGCAGTCTACATAGCTCCACTCAGATGTCTACGAGTCGTCGGTTTTAACATTAACTTTGAATGATGACGATTCTAGAAATCTTGGACTTGTCACAAAAATCAAAAAAAAAAAAAAAAAGCAAATCTAGCTACGAGTTCATTATCCCTAGCCATAAAACAAACTTTACAAACACTAATTACGACATAACGTATATATCGTCTTAGCATAGGAATCAATTTTAAAACCTCGAGTCATAACTCTAAACCTTTATTCAACCTAATCGATTATGACTAATTAATGGTAACCCAATCCATATAACATTAAAATTATTATTCTAATTAATAATAATTAACATTATTATAATAACATTATTATAATATTATAACATTACAACAATCAAAAACATTTATTTTTAACAAGGGCGTATCTCCAATGTGTCATCCGCCGTAATTGTTATTTCTAAACGAACTACGTACATGATTCGCTCGTACCATATATGATGCTGTACTGATTGTTAATGTGCGGATAGTTTAGTGTGCACCACCTGTAGGTTTACAGAAGAACTGCAACATTTTTTCTACCTCAAATGCAAACATACAGTACACAAAATTTAAAATTAATAAAAAAAATTTTTTTTAAAAGAATTCGAGCCATTGTGGCGATACATGAATCTCCACACAAAATAATTACAAAGTGTAACTAAATAAATTTCCTTTCCGTTTCTAATATCAAAATTATTTATTCATTATAATATTAGTTAGTTTGTCCTGCAAAAATAGCTAGCTCGCAGTCAAATGTTTTATTGCTAGAGGAAAACTGTTCAACACCTAAAACATTACTATTCTTTTAACATTAACATTCGTTTAAACAGCTATTATATAAATGCTACAGTACTGCAAAAAATACGCACCAACTGCGATAGCACGAAATTCAGAGTTGACAAACGAAGCTTATGCCACAGATAACTGCAAGGACGTATATTTTAATCGGAAAATAGGTAACAAGGCAATAAATGATCTATTGCGTCATCTTATTGCGCTAGCTAGCTAACTCGGTCGGCAACCATTTTGAATTTGATAAAACTATTCAACCAAATGTTTTGAAACCCCCTGCTAAAATTACGCTTCAGTAGATGTACTATTTGTAATTGCCGTTTGTTTCATCTGAAGAAGGGGTTTGATGATCAGAATTTAAATTACACAACTGCGGAGTAATAAATAAACGTTACTCAAGAAATGCGCAAAAAATCCCAAAAGTAAAAAAATAATTTCAGTCATTTTTTTTTTTCCAATACATTCAACCTGTGTGATCAAAGACCCAGGTAATTCTTAATTATAAAAATATGTTTAAAAAAAAAAAAAAAAAAAGCTTCTCTCTTTCTTTTTCGTAACAAATACCGCAGACTGAATCACTTAGTAAGAAATGGGTTTATTTTAGATTTTTTTTTTCTGAGGTTGTGATTCAAAAAAGAGAATGGCGAAAGGAGGAAGGAAAGAGTTAAAGATTTTCCGGCGAGAGCGCCAGGAGAGCGCAAATCGTTGAGAGAAAGCGAGCGAGACAGAGTGTGTATGTGTGTGCGTGCGAGTGAAAGCGCGTGTGTGTGCGCGAAAGCAAAAAGAGAAGAGAGAGAGAGAGCGAGCGAGCGTGCGAGGGAGAAACGAGACAGCGAGATATAAAAAGGAAAAGGGAGGGAGAGGCCGTGCACACGCCAGCGGAGGAGGAGGAGGAGGAGGAGGAAGGGGAACGAGCGCACGGGGTGTGTGTGCGTGTGTGTGTGTGTGCGCTAAGCGATCGCTCCGTGCCTGTCAGGGGCTCTCACATGTCACACTCCGTCTCGCGCAGAATTAATGAGATGCGAACGGGGAGAGAGGCAGAGGGAGGGGGGGGGTAAAGTGGGAGTGAGGGGGGTGGTGTGTGTGAGAGAGAGAGAGCGAGCGAGCAACGATCGAGAAGGGGGAGAAAGGGAGGGGGAGACAACGAGAACACACAAAGCGGCTTACCTCATAGCCGAGGCGAGCTGCTCTCTGCAGCAGCGTCTCTCCGGCGTTTTTGTTCACGATGAGTCTGCGAGCCTCAGGGGGCATCGGAGCCGGCGCAGACGTCGCCGTGGCGACAGCAGCGGGCACCGTGGTGACAGTGGTGGGCACAGGGGGCGACGGCTTGGGCTCGTAATCTGACTTCTGAGAGCTGCGCTTCGCAACCTGCGGGCAAGAAGCACATGTCTCAGAGAGGAAGTTGGTTCACTCACTCGCGTGCACACATGCACACACACACACACACACACACACACAAGCAGTTTTAAATAAACAGCGCCCATGCACAAACAATCGAGGCACAGGGAGGTCACACACAGTGTGTGTGTGTAAGTCTGTGTGTGCGCGCATGTGTGTGGCTGACTGGAAACCACAGCTCGGCAGACGTTCCTCCATCAGTGTGCGCTCTCTGCCAGGGAAAGCTAAACAGGAAACATGCGCACACACACACTCTCACGTTCGCTATCTATGGAGACCAGCAGGGCGGAAGAGAGGAGGGAGAATGGAAAATGTGTGTGCGTGCGTGTGTGTGTGTGTGTGTAAGCCAGCGGGCCAGTGAGATCATGCGAGCCGAGCGAGGCCTGGGAGTCCGCCCAGCCCAGAGGAGCAGCGCAGCAAAGCAGCTGTCAACACACATGCACGCACATACACACGCACACACACACACACGGAGCCCAGCGCTGTAAGGGCTGCGTTCAATATGAGCGAGAATGAGACCGCCAAATCTGCGCCTACGAACATAAAACTCGCCCTCGCCGGAATAACGCAATCCTGTTGCGCTAATTCCAGACGGCGCTGTCTGGACGTGCTGAAACCGGTTCTAACATTTCGGGGAACTGCAACTGTTTTTTTCCCCTTCTTAAAATACGACCTTTCCGTAGCCGAGCGGAGCCGGACTACGTTCTTAGTCAGATCTAAACTAACCACATTTTTGTTTTTCGGTTTTCATCACTCAACTGACTTCGGGTTTGATTTCCTCGTAAAATACAACTCGAGTAAAGTTTAACACAGTGTAAGAGATGGCTGGATTTAAAATACAGCCAAAATATTTAAAAATAATATATATAAATAAAGAATAAACTCCTGTTAACATTAAAGGCTACATACAGTTTCATGGCAAGATAAGAAATACAGACTGAAGAGTCAAACTGATGAAAAAAGTCTGTTCGAATAGATAATTAGAGACCTCAAGTAAAATACAGCTCGACTAACAGACAGCTCAAGTTAGACAACTCAACTAAGAAGCAACTCAAAGACAGCTCAAGAAAAATCCACTCAAACAAGACAACTCGAGTAAAAGGCAACTCGAAAGACAACTCAACTAAGAGATGACTCAAGTAAAAAGAAAAGATCAAATAAAAGACAAGTCAAATAAAATATAGCTCAAAAGGCAACTCAAGTAAGGCAATTCAAATTAAGACACTTCCTGTAAAATCCAACTCAAGTAACAGACAACTTAAAGACAGCTCAGGTAAAATGCAGGTTGACTAATAGACAATTCAAGTAAAAGGCAACTCAAAAAACAACTTGACTAACAGACAACTTGAGTAAAAATCGGATTGACAGAAAGCAAACCTAAGTAAAATACAGCTAAAGCAAAAAAAAAAAAAAGGTAAATTTCACCTTGAAAATATTGATTAAAGAACATTTAGGTAAAATACGAGTTTAAAAAAAGCACCCAAGCAAAGTACAGCGCAAAGAAAAGACAATTTCGGTAAAGTTGTTTAGAATATAATGCAACTCAAGTTAACTACAGCTCAAGTAAATTACACCACAAGGAAAACACAAGATAAAAAACTCAAAACCCTAATAAAACATGACTCAAAAAAAAAAAATACTCAAATGAAAGACAAAATATGGCTTGACCATGACTAGGAAAATGCAGCTTAGATTAAAAAAAAAAAAGAAGTAAAAGACAACTCAATACAACACAACTCGAATAAAAGGTCAGGAAGAATTCTCTCGCTCTGTTCCACATCAGATGCAGATGCTTTTACTCAATCGAGGTTAGCGGCGTCCGGGAAACGCGTTGATTCGGGGCGCTGCGTTGCGCCAGAGGATGTCACGTTATGACGCAACGATGCAAGCGATGCTAGTCGAGTTGAACAGCTAAGCAGAGTTTACGTGCAATACGACCGCAATTTTTAGACACACTGTGGGCTTGTGACGCTCTGCGGAATCGTTTCGTCACTGCGAAGGGGTGTTTGTCGTGCTTTCTTTTAAGCGCAAAAATCAGTTTTAGCATTAAGGAGCTGGAGTCCAGGTCTTTAATTTAGCTGGAGTTACACATAAACGCTTAAATAAAGGAACATCATTCGCTGTATTTTACATTTAAAAAAATTATGTTTGAAGCAAATATATGAAATTTTCGCGAAAGAACTGACAGGTCGGATCGCGGCGTGAGACGGCCTTCCGTTACGATGACTACGTCAGTCCTGTAGCTCCGGCACACACATCGGAAAACTAACCACGTATCGGCTGGAAAAATTGTGTAAATTTGATTTTCCTTTTTCTTTTCTTTTTTTCACTAGTCTGTCCCTTTAAGATTGGAAAGCTGCATAAAACGAGCGTTTTGGAGGCCGGCGTGGAGAGGAACGGCGGTAATTTATGTTCCCGTAATCACTTTTCAAGTCGAAGCCTGTGCGCTCATACAGGCACGTTCGGGGCAATAAAACGTGGGCTGTGAGTGTGTGAGCCGGTCAAAGAATCTGCTTCGCGAGGGAGACATTTCACTCCGGAGGCGAAAACAGAGCAGAGAGAGAGAGAGAGAGAGAGGCCAGACTTCCTCCCTCCCCCTACTTCCCTCCCTCCGCTGGGAGATTGCGTTTCAGTGCAAGAAGAGGTCACGACAGTCACGCTCTGAGTGCGCACACACACACACACACACACACACACACACGCACAGACGCACACACATACGACGCACACAGCTGAGCCGAGCGGAAGGAGTGGAAAGGAGTGCGCGGCTCCTAATTGGGGAGATTAACACGACTCCTGCTATTGGTGATACGGCCTGAAAGTCGCTCAGGCGAAGCATGAAAAGCGGCGAAACTTCCACAACGTACACAGAGCACTCACCTTGAGTGGGTGGGCGGGGCTAAGCTCCTCATTGGCTGTCTGCGTGAGCGCTCGAAGCTCCCGCTGCCCGAGGTGTTTGGTCTTGCACTGTCGCTTGCCTTTGGGTTTTTCGGGGTCACCGTGACGCCGTGGCCGAGGCAAAAGGGCGTCGTCCGGGGACGGTGAGGGGCGGAGCTTTTCCGCAGACAGGACCGGGAGGGCTGTGGAAGAGAGAGAGAGAGAGAGAAAGGGAGATTTCAGGGATCAGAAATCAACGCCAAAGTCTCGTTAGGTAACAAGGCCAGATTGAGCCTCGTTAAGGGAAGGGAGAGCCCGAATAAGAAGCGCGCGTGTGTGTGTGTGTGTGTGTAAGTTTAGCTGTCGTGGGATTGCGGATTTGGATGATGCAGCACGATGAAACAATAACCGAGAAAACGAGTGCGCGAGAGTGAGTGAGTGAGTGAGTGAGTGAGAGAGAGAGAGAGAGAGAGAAATGAGAGCAGGCGAGAACGTGAGCGCGAGCAGAAGGCAGCTCGGCTGAAACAGAGCGAGACCTGCGCTCCACATCTGTTCCATTATTCATCACTCGCTCTCAACCCCACACACACACACACACACACACACACACAGACACACACAAGCGCTTGTTGAAAGCATGCCGAGAGCCCTACAGCGCAGGGGAAATTTCTCACACGGACGCGTCTGCAGACACGCAAGCGTGTGGGTGCGCGAGAGAGAAAGAAACAGAAAGAGAGAGAGAGAAACAGAAAGAGAGAGAGAGAGAGAAACAGAAAGAGAGAAACAGAGAGAGAGAGAGAGAGAGAGAGAGAGAGCATGGTGTGAGGGGAGGGTGTCCCTCTGGGCAAACTGCGCAAAGCGCTTTCCTTCCAACAGGCTAATTACGTCCCCGAGACCCTCTGGGACCACACACACACACACGCGCACACACACACACACACACACACGCGCACACACACACACACGCGCACACACACACGCGCACACACACACGCACACACACACACACAATGAATCGCAGTTCTAGAAAAGGCAGAGCAACAGCTTTTAGAGTGAATCCAAAAAACGTGATCAAACAGAAGCTTCAAAACACACTGAACTTTCTTTCCCTCCTTCACACACATTCTCTCTCTCACACACACACACACACACCAGCCTGAGGCGAACTGTTAGGAATTCTACGCGTCTCGCGCGCGTGTGACTTGTCTCTCACGCCCTGTCACGAGCGACGCAAATTAGTTTGTGTGTGTGTGTGTATTGGTTTCCATCCGAAATGTGTGTGTGTGTGTGTGTGTGTGTGTGAGACTCTGACAGGGACATCTGGGGGACATTAGCCTCCCATTAGCACGGAACTAGACGCACACAAACTCTCTCTCTCTCTCACACACACACACACACACACACACACACACACACAGAGTTCCCGTTTCGTCAGACAGAGAGCACGAGGCAGGCGAAAATCTTTCCACCTCACACACTCCGTGCCTGCAGACGCTTGATAAAACGCCAGCACAACGTCCAGCAGCCAAAACACTTGACAGGCTGATGCGTGCGCACACACGCACATATACACACACACACACACACACACACACGGTTATAACAGCATTGCCCAGACAACGCATGCCTCAGCCCAATGAGCCATGAGATTCCGCAACTGTGCAAATAGCTGTTTGTCTGTGTGTGTGTGTGTGTGTGTGTGTGTGAGAGCAAGGAAAAGAGAGAAAGACAACGAGAGAGAGAGAGAGAGAGAGAGAGAGAGGCAGCCTGCCGTCAGTCAGCGGGACTCATTAGCGCGGGCCGACGGCAGTGAGAAAATCACTCCTCTAATCTGCCTCGTGCTCTTTATCCCTCCGTTTCCTTCCCTCGCTCCGTTACCTCCCTCTCCCTGTCTATCATTCTCTCCCTTCTGTTTTTTTTTTGTCCGCCTCGGGGCTCCGTGTTCCTCCGCTTGTCTCAGGACGCAGTGAGACCAGATTGAGCTGCCGGCCCTGGAGCCGACGCTCGCGGAAGGAAAATAGTCGATGTTGTGAAATCCGGCAGCGCCGCGGCTCGTCCTCGACCCGCGCGAGCGTTTTAATCCTCTACAAGGAGGCGAGGGAAAAAAAAATCCGGTGTAAAAATGTTCTGGGGTGGAATAACGGACTTACACCTACCCTGTTGTTTAAAAACGTCGCTCCGTTTTCTGTCGCAAATTTACATTTATTTTACAGGACAGATAATTTGTGTTTGTCAATTTGTCGCATTTAAAAATGTATCTCACATGGATACGTACTCAGAAGGAAACACTAGGTTACAATGCAGCTAGCTAATGCTAGCTACGCTAGAACTTGCTTAACAATATTTATGTTTTCTGCTTGAGAAGGAAAAATAAAAATCGCTGCCAACCGTGATAGTACAGCTAGCGACTCTGAAACTAGCGTAACCCTTAGTAACAAACAGCTGAACACACAGACGATATGTTTCCTCCGGGGGAAAAAAATTCCTTTGATTAAATAAAACAGAGCAAGAGAAAACAAGCTACTTGTTAGCTACGTAGTTAAACTAGCTGTGCTAGAAAAACTGCGTCAGGTTTTGACATCATTGGCTGGTTTCTTGCGCGGGTGGTCAGGACGCACATGGCAAAGCGGTAAGTTTGGATCGCAGCCCTCAGCCTGGGCGTCTGACCTAAAACGCTGCCGCACTCTGGGGTCGACCGAGAGCACAAGTGCGTCTAAAAACAACCCGACGCTCCCTGCACATGCTCCAAACCGCTCCATATACACACATGCTCCTAAAACCAGGCCATCACACACCCCCGAAAAGCATCCACAACATGCGCGCGCACACACACACTTTCTCCTTCCCTCTGTCTGGCTCGGACCGACACACACACACACACACACACACAGCGGTAACTCAATCACCAGCTGGCCTGAACGTCGCAATAACGAGTCTCTCGCTTTCTGTACAGCGTTTCCCTGAACATGTTTATTGTCCGAGCGCTGTGCAGGTCACTAGCGTACGCTGTTCACGCCGTCATGGACACAAGGCGGAGAAATCAGCTCAAGACAGAGAGGAGGAAAAAAAAAACGAGGCACTTGTTTGGAAAGAAACACTGCGTTTGGGCCACATTTGGATTTGTCGTCTCTTTATCTCTCGCAAAAAAAAATGAATGAAAACAGGAACAGGATGAAAAGAAAACCGTCAAGAAAGACAAAAACAAAAGGACGAGGACGCACACACACACACACACACACTCAGAATCTAGAGCGAGAAGTGACGAGGAGTGAAAAAGACAGAGAAAGAAGGAACTTGTTTAGAAATTGGTTCAGTGTGTTTGGGCCACATTGTGATTTTTTTTTTTTTAAGTTGGAATTCTGCAGATGGTGTCAGAATGAGAGGGAAAAAAAGGGACTGAGGGTAAACGAGGTGTGTTCGGGTGAGTCTCAGTGTGTGCGTTCAGGCCGCTTCCGAGTTCCGTACTCGCATTAGACAGTCAGACAGACAGACAGACAGACGGGGAGCTCGAGACTGAGGAGGAGAACAAGAGAGACACGGAGATCAAAGCAGATGAACAACAAAGCTAAGAAGAGAAGAAAGGAAAGAAAGGAAGGAAGAAATTGACAACGTGTTCGAGTGACATTCGGGCCTCTTGAGCCAAACAGAGCGAGCGAAGCAAGAAATAAAAACTGAAACATGGAGATGGAGGTAAAATGAAAGTAAATGATATTCCATTACAAAACGAGAAAAGACAAAAAGAAAATGAAGGCCTTTATCTGAAAGCTAGCCGTGCGGTCGGGCCACACGTGAAGACACACAGAGGTGGAAAATCTGAACTTGGGGAAACGGTGCAACCGTTCGGTTCTTTATTAGTATCACGTGCACAGAACTAGTGAATACGTGGGGAAAACACATGAGACAAAAAGGCATAAAGACAGAGAGACACTGTCTCAGACAGAGACAGAGAGAAAGAGAGAGAGAGAGAGAGACGGTTTCCCGTTGGGTTTTCTTACCCGCGTCAGCATCTGCATATCCCAGCAGGTCTCTGCTCCACCCCCTCTCCTCCTCTGCTCTCCTCCTCGCTGCTTTCTCTACGTCGCCGTTCGGCTTGCTCTTTCTCTCGGCGCAGGACGTGACCTTCGGCCCCTCGCGAGGGCAGAGGTCGGGCTTGTCGTGTCGCTCCCAGAGCTCCTGGAGGTGCTGGAGCTGTCGGGGTTTGCTGAGCCTCAGCCCTGTGAGCTCGATACACACCTTCAGGTTCTTCACTTCCTGTTCGGATGGCTGGCACCACGCCTCTGCAGGGGGCGGGGGAGGGGGGGGGGTTGAGGGGTGACGCGGAACAGAACACATGACGGGGTTCAGTGCAGCAGTGCGAGAGAAAAAGCAACCAAAACAACCTACCAAAGAAATATCGCTATAGCTAGCATTAACTAGGTAAGCTAAGATGCTAATTCTTCCTGTGTACTGGAGAAAAAAAATTATCGTACTAAATGTCTCGCTCTGTTGTGTAACATGACTCCCTTATAGCCAATATTTTCCACGATATTGTGTAATAAAAAGAATTAAAATAAAAAGACATAATTTCTAACATCACCACGGCAACACGAACACAACTTACGTCATGGAACAACTTTTTTTTTTCTCCCACAGCTGCACCAAACCTGAAGAGAAACAGGAAGTAGAAATTCCCCAAAGCGAAATTTATGCTTCGGGACGTTTAGGACTTCTGTTGTCGAGTTCCCCCGAGACAGACATTAAAACCACGGATTTACAATCTAAACACATACGCCGCACACACACACACACACACACACACAGACATGTCGGCTGGGAGAACGTTGAAAAGAGTAGCGCTGCACAAAGGCTGTTTTGATGTCGGCCATGAAAACGCCCTTTAGACCGAGCACAAAGCCACGGCGACCCGGAGTGTCAGACACACACACACACACACACACCACGTGCGGGTTTATCCGAAACATGTGACGGCCATAAAAAAAAAAATTTTTTTAAACGATCAAAGCGAACACACACACAGAACTAAAGACGGAATAAAGGAAAGGAGGTCGCTCTTTACCTGGCATGAGTCGCGCCCGTTTGGCCGGCACCGCGGCCTGCTCCTCCTCCTCCTCCTCCTCCTGCTCTCCGTCTCTCTCCCTCGCTCTCACTCGTTCTCTCTCTCCGTCCCTCTCTCTGTCCTCGGCCGAGCGCTTGGCGTCCTGGTGGGTTTGGCTCTGTTCCTTTCTCTCTTCCCTCACGTCTCGTTCCGAAGGGCCACAGCGCTGCAGGACGGGGACGCGGTTCCCACCTGTGCGCACACACACACACACACACACACACACACACATAGACGTGTTAACCGCAACATGTCTTTTTGTTTAGACTTGAAAGAAAAATCTGGAACTGAAGAACTGAAGAAAATGCGCACACACACACACACACACACACACACACACACACACACACCTCTCCCACTTCCCTCATTTCCCTCGTTTCCCCCCGTTCCCTGGACACCCTGATGTTTGCGTTAGCTTCACCACACCCTTTCCCCTTACGAATACAGCGTTCAGGCTCACACACACACACACACACACACACACACACACACACTCCGAGCTTAAATTAGCCTGAAACATCCGTGCTGAGAGCTTAGGCAGCACTCCAGCACTCCAACACAAACTCTCGCGCGCACACCCACACACACACACACACACACACACACACACACACACACACTCCGCCGTGCGTGGCAGTAAAAGGCTTCTTGAGAACGTCTCCAAGCAGCAGCGTGGATCAAAAACAGACACCAAGGACTTGCACTCCGGACCCGCTGCCCCCCCTATAACACACACACACACACACACACACTCGCGCACACACACACATCAGAATCACATTTTTATAAATGTGCACCAGAATAACATGTGTTTGTGTGAAATTTAAAATTGAACTGACACACAGTTTATAATAAACTCAGAAGTTTTCTTCTGTATTGTCATTTCTGTGATTCATTTAACACTCGTTTACACGTTGAATCTTTAATTCTATTTTTAAATTTCACACACACACACACACACACACACACACACACACACACCATTTTACATCCTAATTCCTCCTAATTCATTCCTTACTCATTGGAATCCCCTGAAACATCAACTGTCTCTCTCACACACACACACACACACACACACACACACGCTCCAGTGGACCTGCCCTTCTGCTGGCCCAGACAAGAAGGCTGCTTGTTGTGCCCCAGGCACACGCACACACACGCGCACGCACACACACCAACATCTCATGACGCATGCATCCCATAATTCATGGCTACGTCAGCTCCATGGCAACTCTCCGCCAAAGTGGGTCTCCATGGCAACCCTGTTATAGGCGCCCGGATAGAAGGGGTGTAAGGGGGGGCGGACTGGGGGGGGGGGGACGTCTAGCGAGACCGTTCCGGTGAAAAATGTCCACTAATAACAGAGCGAGAGAGAGAGAGAGAGAGGATGAAAAGATGGATAGACAGACAGCCACTAAAGGAGTGGAAAAGACAAAGAAAGAAAGAAAGAAAGAAAGAAGCACAAAAAGAGAAAGAGTGAGAGAGAGAGAGAGAGAGAGAGCAGGCAGAAACCCAGCTAAGACTTTTACCCCTAAACACACACCGTCCTCACACCTTCACTTCTCTCTTTACACACACACACACACACACACACACACTTCTCCAGGGAGAAGGAGGTCACTGGCACATTTATGCAAATTTGCAAATATAATGGCACCATTCCATTAGCAGGAGAGGAAAACAGACAGCAAAACAACACGTGCTGACAGAAAAGCGAGTGAGTGTGTGCGAAAGAGTGCACACGAGAGTGTGTGTGTGTGTGTGTGCATGTGGGTCTTTTGTCTGAGTGCGGCGGGGGAGGAAGTGCTGTTTACCGCGCTGGGTTGGCGCTACTGTGTGGAGAGCCACAGCAGAAGGGACTGTCCCTTTTTCGAGAGAGAGAGAGAGAGACAGAGAGAGACATGAAAGGGTAGTGATGGAGAGAAACGAGAGAGAAATAGCGGCTACCAGAAAGACAGGGAGACAGATGGAGGCAAAAAGTGGGACAGGCAGGGAGACAGATAGTGGGACAGGCAGAGGACCTGACAGAGAGAGAGGTAGTGGGACAGGCATGGGAAAATACAGGGAGACAGGCAGAAGGACAGACAGGAGAACAGGCAGCGGGACAGACAGGGAGACAGGCAGCGGGACAGACGGTTCCTGAGACACGCTCTTTTTTTGTACCAGAACAAGCATGTGCATTTATGGATTGGACAGTTGTGTTTCTGGATGTCTGGGATTCTGCAGTTACACTACCCACCAGACGTGGCGCTGTTTATGATGCTAATTTGTGCAGCAACCATGCTAGTGACTGAAGTGCTAGTCATTCTTGCTACCTGTGAAGCTCGTCTAGTTAAGCTAGCGTGATCTATATATTATACAATATCATCGCATCGTCATTTTAACACTTTTATTTGAACATTAGATCCTGTCTGCAAAACCGGTTCGTTCCTGTGCTCGCTTATGTTGAAGCCGCTGTAAGCGTCGTCCTGTCGCCAGTATGTCAGTGAGAATCCACTGACCTTAAACTCTCTTGTAAAGGGTAAAAAAATGCACCAAAACATTCCAGCTTTACAACTGCGCTGATACTGGAGTCTCCTTCCGTAAACGTCTGTTTGTGCTAAGAAAAATGTACCACAACGTGGCAGAACGAGGCTGTTAACGCCGTAAACCTGTGCAAATTAATCAACACCTTTCGACCAATTAGAATCCAGGATTCTCATGGTAAACTCGAGGTGGCGAATAAACACAGCGGGCTTTTTCAATTACACCACTGCTCATGAAGCGAGACTGAAGAACGTCACACGGGTGGTGGTGTGGTGCGTGTGACCGTGTGCACGTGTGTGTGTGCATTACCGTTGTGCTCTGTTGGAGGTTTGGAGCAGCGCTGGCTCGGCTCCCACTCTGTTTCGCCACGCTGGCTCTCAGCCAAACTCTTCTCTCGCTCTTTCTCTCGCTCTCTCCATGGCCCGGTGCTGGAAGACATGCATCCCTCCTTCTCTTTCAGCTCCAGCTCAGAGAAACGCATCATTGCTCGCTACACACACAAACACACACACAAACACACACACACACACACACACACACACACACAAAATCCATGACCAGGAACACTACATGCAATGCAAATTCTGCACACTTCACCGCTAACCCTTGCGCGAAGCTAAACGCGCTTTAAATCATGACATTTGCATATGGAAAGTAAAAAAAAAAAAAAAAAACAGTAAAAAAGTCAAAGTCACGCCACAGGATTCGTTTTCCCTAAGTGCATGAAACCTGAGTCGCTACGCAACCTTGTGCGCGATTCACGCCACCAAGTGTTACCAAGTCATTTCACCTTTGATTAGCAATGGTTAAAAAAAAATAATAATAATAATAATTATAGATATATATATATATTTAAAGCACTAACCTCCCAGTTAGCGGCTGGCTGACTGAAATTACTGTCCTCTGCTGATAGGACTTCGATCTAAGTGATTAGAACGTGTGCTCAAAATCATTTTTTTTCCCAGTAAACACAATCATTTAACACAGAAACATTGATTACAAAAACAAAGGAAAAAAAAAAAAGCACAGGGCCATCGCTAGGACGCAGTTTTATATTCATTCATATATCATTAATCATATGTTAAACAAAACTCGCAAATAATTATCTTTATTTTAAAAAAGACTTTATATTTTTAAAAGGCATGAATAAATTTTGGCGTTCGTTAAAACACCTACTGCCCATCCGTCTGCACTGTGTGTGTGCGCGCGCACTAATGACTGCCAGGCAGAGCACTCGTCTCTGCTACTGAAGACCTCTAATCTTCCCCCATCAGAAATGAATGGGCCGGATTTCACTTAAGCTGGGAGGGCTGCCACTGCGCACACAGCAAGCCTGGGATGTGTGTGTGTGTGTGTGTGTGTGTGTGTGTGTAGGCAGGGGTAGAAGATGAGGCGCATCTACGTACAACTCTTATATCAGTGACACGCACACACCCTCCCAGGTCTATAGGTCTTGTGCTACTAGATGGTACGTTGTGTATGTGATTACACATACCACAAGTGGACAAAAAAAAAAAAAACACCCAGCGTCGTGTTAATTCCCCTCCCTTACAGCTGCCGCCAAAACCTGCCCGCTGTTCAATAGCCTTGCAGCGGGGTGTTAAAAAAAAAAAGGAAGGTGGGGGGGGGAGGGGCGCTGGTGTGTGAATAACAGCCAGCCGTAATTACTGAGGCTTTCAATATGACTAAGCGTGACAATCTGATGCAAGAACTGCTTGTCGAGCAACTACAGCTGTTAGCGCCGGGATTTCAGAAAACGAAAAAGAATTTTAGTGACTGGCCTTTTTCCGAGAAATTAAGGACTAAATGTCTTCTTTGAAGAAAAAAAAAATGAAAAAAAAAGTGTCATCAAACCACTTAACACAAAGTACACTCTGACACTGTTATTTGTTGTCTAAGATCTCAGATTTTTCTTGCTTACCTGCAGGGCGCGCTGTTCCCGGCTTAATTTACTGGAATCAGCATAAAGCTCGGTGGTGACACATTTGAAGCGGTCACCCACATATCCTGACGAGTTGGCGATCCTCTTAGCCAGGCTGGAGCGTTTGTTTTTTGAGCACCCATTTCCGTCTTCATCATCCTCGAGAGATTCCATGTTTTCTCGTTCTTTGCCCAGATCCATATACTGCCGGATGGCGTGGTGCCTATCGGGTTTAAAATTTGTGGCGTCTGGTCGAACCCGGTCACCGGAGGTCCTGGCACAGCGCAAAGTCTGCTCTTCCAGCAAAGGAGGCAATGGGCTGGGCTCGCTGGAACTCTCCTCGCCCTGGCTTTGCCCAGGAGACTCAGCCCGCTCCTGCGGCTCTGGAGGACTGCAGGGATCTGGCCGCCGCTCAGCCTCAGCTGGCTTGTATTCAACTGGCTGGCTAGAGCGCAGGATCTGCATGAGTTCTGGCTCCTTCGCTTTGGAATTACCAGCACTCCTCGTCCCATCCCCTGTCCCGCTGCCGGCTGGCTTGGTAGGCTCTCTCTGCTTGGCAGGAGTAGTGCTGTACTTGTCTGGCTCAGGACTGCCATCTGTGTCGTCTTGGACCAGGTCGATGCAGATGATGTCGTCTTTGCTCACTGTGTGAGGTTTACAGCTTGAAACTTCTGGCCCCTCGGATTCCCTCTCAGCCGTGTAGCGTGTGTCTGTGTCCGAAACACTGTGTTGTTTGTACGACTCCTCATGCTGCCAAGACTTATCCTGAGGCCTGGACCTCAGCTCATTGACTTTTGGGTCAAGAGGCAAGTGGGGAGACATCAGGGGATGAACCATCTCTTGTGAATCATGGTAGGTTACGTATTCTCCATGACTAGATGGTATTCCATAAGGAAGACCAGACTTGTGAGGCAAACGGGCGGAATACAAGCTGTTGGTGTTCAGCAGGACTGGATGGGGGTACACCGGTCCTTTGTTGGGCAACTGCAAGTGTGGGAGTGACATGCTGTCTGGAACAGTGTATGGAAGGTATCTGTTAGCATATGCCAAGCTAGTGGGCAAGTAGGCTTCTCCTTGGGTCATGTAGAGGTGAGGGGGAGGATGTCCATTTTCTAGGTGAGACTGTTGGGGTTTGAAGCCAATTTCAGGCGTATCTGACTTTTTAGGGGTCTTCACAGGTTTTGAGGCTAATAGCTGGCTGCTACCACGATTAGTAGATTGGCCCTTCTCTGGTGGGGTAGGTGCAGACTTGGGCCAATCTCCATTAATCTTAGGAGATGGTGAAGCAGATGATGGACGACACGTTGTAGTTACAACAGGAGGAGGAGGGTTTGATACAACAACGTTGTTGGGTTCTCCAATCCTTGGACATGAAGAGCTCCTAGGCTGTGAAATGACATGCTCCAGATTCTTATTTTTGATGACTGTGGCACCTTTGTTGTGGTTGGATTCGGAACAGGGTGGCTGCGTTGTGCTCGGCACCACCCAGGTAGAGTGTAAAGTGCTAATAATCTCAGGCCTCTCTGGAGTTTTAGAAGAAGTGCTGACAGCAGATGATGAGGGGGAAAGAGTCTCTTTTAGAAGCTCTCTGCTTGGAGGAAGTCCATATCGAGAGTTGGGAGAGTAGCCCAGGTTTGCTAAAGCTTCTAGCTTTGGAGGAAATCCATTAGGAGGTCCTTCAAAATCCATGATCTTGGCAGACAGGTCTAATGGCTTGTCCGCTGGGTCTTTGGTAGGGGGCCCCTGTTGTACAGGTTTTTCAACGGAAATTTTAATGGGTGAACTACAGCCTTTCCTCTCACTTCCTCCACTCCTGTGCTGCTCTGAGCTCCCTTCTTTAGATTTAGGCTTCTGACTAGCAGACCTCAGTGGGGAGCGATGCTCTTGTGATATGTAGAATGGATGGGAAACTGCCGGAGTGGGTGGTGTTGATAACGAGGATGCAGGACTGCGAAATACGTTCTTTTGAAAATCTGAAGTGCTGTCCCCTATAGGTGGGGGGGCACCAGGGGGGTTGGAGGGTCGTGCAGCGGGGCGGGGTGCCTGCATCACCAGAGAAGGGCTTGAATCTACTGGATTACTGGCACTAGAGCTGCTGGTTATGGTAGCACTACTAGTAACAGTGCTGCTGCTACTACTAATGGTGCTACTACTGCTGCTGGAGCTCTTGCTGGATGGAATTCGATTGGACTTGCTGCTGCTATTAGTATGTCCACCACTCGAGTGTTGCCGCTCACTTTGTGCTTGGTGGTGGGACTGAACTTGCTGATGTAAGGCTTGCTGCCCAAACGCAGAGGGCTCATGGTGAATCCTTGGGCCAATACTCTGTAAGGTTTTGTCCTGATGGTGCACCAGTGGGGACAGCGCAGTAGGAGCTACTGTAGCTGTTGGGATTCGTAAAGGATGAGCAAGTGTGGACGAAATGGGGGCCGGGGGATAAGGCGACAGATAGAACAAGCGATCAGCACCTGCTGCACTCCCTCCTGCCCCGGGACAAAGCGACTGGTAGGCGAGGTGCTGGGGCAGGTACGGTGAAGGCTGCGACATAAATGACGCTTTGTACATGTTCAGAGCAGCATACTTGCTGGAGTCTAGGAAGGGATACAGTCCTGTCTCATGATAAGGGCTCGTCCACGGGAGACGCAGGTAGCCAGTGCTGCTGCCACCATTTAGTCCCAGGTCAGAGGGCTTATCAACAGGTCCGACACGCCTATCCAAGCCCAAAGCCTCTGCCCCGGCTCCAGGCACAAGCAGAGGTTTCTGAAGCCCCGGTGTTGCGCTTTTATAAAGTCCAACATAGCCATTAGTGGCCTTTCTGCTGTCCAGCGTCACATCAGGTTTATAGAGTAACTCTGGCATCCGATCCCCAACATATCCTTTTTCCGTAGGCAGGGTCCGGATTCCTGGCGGATAAACTATTCCTCCATGGACGTGGAGGCTTTCCCGCATTAGGCTGCTCCGATCAAAGCCAAGTGCTGTGAGTGGGTTCATTCTGCAGGCTGCACTTGCATCCACCTGAAAGGAAAGAGAGAGACACAAAAAGCAAGAGTTCAACCACAAAATTCTTAACTCAAATAAATTTACAGTAAATGGATATGATGACATTTATAAAGTTTCATATTTGTGTTCCATTTTCATAATCAACACCAAGGGCAACATACACCATTTATACATAAAGTCAGATTTAAATAAGTCACAAAGGGCGATTTTTTTCCCTCCTCCCCACGCTTAAGTCTGAATGTTGTAGCCAGCACAATGTAGTCAAGGTCACAAAAGGGAAATTGTTCATAAAAGTTGGCCTCTTCAAGGTTTCTGCGGGGGCAGACGGGCTTTGATGTATGCTGTCAATGATGCCCAGCAGACATCTCAGCTCCGTCTTCCCATCAAGCCCTAGAAAGGCCGACTTGATTTAAATTACACGGATCCCTACTGCCTCCGTACGTAAATAATCCAGGAAACAACGAGCGGGGAACCGATGTCATATGGAGGACTGGTGCACGACAGGAAGGGTGGAAAAGCGCATGTTTTATTACAGCAGTTAAAAAGGGAGTGCGATGAAGAAAGGAATATAATCTAGGGATGCAGTTTTTTATGACGCATGTGATAAGAAGTCTAAAAAAAAGGCGCCTTACCATGCTTTGAATCACGACTTCTATTGCTTGATTAGTTCACGTCCGATGTTCTAGTCAGCACCATCCCTCGATTGACTTCCTATAAGAAAAAAAAATTCAAGTGGAATTATTGTATTACAATACAACAAAGTATAATATTTTTATATAGGTTTTACTTAAAAAATCTTGCCATTTATGTTTCCTTAAAAAATACAAAAAAAAAAAAGGTTCTATTTTTTCATTTTCTCTCTCACACGCACACGGACGGGTTTTCACAAAGTTACAGTTCAAGGTTTTTTAACCACTTTGGCAGGACGGAATAAGTGCTCAGTACAAAAGGAAAAAAAAAACGAAAAGAAAAGCAAACAGTCTCTCCGGTCAGGCCTCAGTCTGACTGTCTCTGCTAAAGACGCCTGCGTTCGCATGGCCCTTATCCAGGCTGCGGAGCAGGATTCAGACCACGTGATATCGTTATCTAGTCACAAGCACTCTGATAAGGAATGCCGCCGTGCACTGCTCACCCTTCTCCTTCACACAAACACATGCACGCAAGCGCACACACACTCTCTCTCTCACACACACACACACACATACACAAAATGCCCGGCGCCCGCAGATGAGGAGGAGGAGAAGGGGGAATTTCATCATAGCGCCACTGAGGGAAAGATGCTATCACCCAGCCCCTCCGCTTGGCAATGACATAAAAGCGGAGCTTTGTTGAGCTTGCGAGCCGCGCCTCCGTTATTGATGGCTCTACAGAGCCCTCGGATTTCAATAAGGCAGACCCGGGGCTCTTATCTGCAGATGCGGTCTCGGCCGCTGCCGTTGAAGGAGGGAGGCAGACCGCCCCCGGTCTCATCAATCAAAGTGGGCTCCGGCCTCATGCGCACAAAATCCTCTCACTGCTGGAGTGTTTTCGTCACTTCCATGGCAACTCGTGTAGCAACAAGGCCAGAACGTTTAAACAGGGAGGGTTCGTGGCCTGCCATTTCAGCCTCGCTGCGCGTGATCACAATAAAAAACAGTCGGGTATAATAACGGCCTGCCTAGACCAGTGTGCTTTTTTTCTCTACACTTTCTGGTCAGGATCTGGATCATGATCTGGACAAGAAATAAAAAAAAGAAGTGTATTAATTCCCATGAGCGCGCCACAAAATCCTCCGTATAAATTCTAGCTTTCCCCTTTGAGCCGCGATTCCCTGTCTCCGTCCATTAAAAACTAATCCGAGCGAATCGCTCGGCCGCACGCTCCCCTGCGCGCTCGTTTTCTGCGCTCTTAACGACCCCACGCACGAGTGCGAGCGCATTACGTGTCCCGGGCTGCTTCGGCGGGAGATCTCTCGCCTCCTTGTAGAGGTGAAGAAAATGCAGCTTGAAGGCAATCAATCGCAGGAGCGACACACTCGCAGACGCCTTTGTTCGTCGCTAAAAGTAACCCGGCTCTACATCAAGACTCCAAACAAACTTGCGGCGAATCTGCCAGGTTTTCCTGTTAAGCAGGCTCGAAATTTTGGTGCGTGTGTCAACAGTTTAATAAACTACATCAGGATGTTTTTACGTAACCTTTCTGCATCCATTACACCCCTGCTGACACACACACTTTGATCAATATGAAGAAGATGGGGGGAAAAAATTGAAGTTTTACTGGCTAGGAGCAGGAAAAAAAAGCACTGGGATATAAAACGTAAACGGTCTGGCACTTTCCGGTTGTAAACCTCACGCCTTAATTCTAATAATTTATAAGAATTCCAAAGAAAAACAAAACAAGACCTAAGCGTTGCCACGTTGAGGACGATATCACAAGCCAACAATTGTGCAACTTGACTGTGGAACAAGGACGGGTATTTACAAATAACGAACAATCAAAGCCTACACGCACTCCTTTTTTTCATTAATTCACTGAACAACAAACACTTTTGGTTGAGACTTTGTTTATAAAGCTTTTGTGTGTGTGTGTGTGTCTCGTGGGGAGGCGCCAAGGGCACGAGGAAGGCGTGTGAGCAGCTGCGTCGTTCCGTGTCTGCAGCGAGACAGGCGATAAAAAAACCTTGGCACGCAAGAGACCAGAGAGTGTAAAACGTGCCAGATTTGAGGTGTGGATTTCGGCACATGAAGCCTCGTAAATCTTGCGGTAAAAGGAGGAGGCGTGGCTTAACGAATGTATGACGCAAGAAGTGCTTTATCCTGGTCGGGGTCACAGCGGGACCGGGGGCGTATCCTGGGAATGGCGCGCACGGAGTGGGAATACAGCACAACTTACACAAACACACACACACACATACATACAAAAATAAATAAATAAAAACAAATAAAGAAATCATTCACACATTCACCTGGGGGCGAATTCAAATCACCAGTCCACCTACCAGTTCAGCTCTCTGCCTTTGCGAATAAAGAGAGCGCTGGCAGGATTCAGTGCACGGACATTTAACACTGTAAGAAGTGAAACTGCTGCGCTGTGGTGAGCTCGAAGGAAGTTCAAAGTTCACGGCTTGTTGCGGTCGTGCAGTCAGTGCAAAAAAAAAAAAAGCTACGCAACAAACCAAACGTATTACAGCGTACTGATTAGCAGTTAACACTTGATAGTAGAAAACAGCAAGATACGTCTCGGTGCTATAAAGAAGCACCAAAGAATTTCCTTCAACAGGCTTAACGCAGAACAATGAGATCATTTGGTAGAAAAATTTGAGGTATGTGGGAGAGGGGGGTCATTTTACAGAAATGTGAAGATGCACTATAAGCCACCAAAACCCTCTGGATGTTGTTGTGCTTAAAAGCGACAATGTTTCCATCAACAAACAATTCCAAATTCGGGCATTCTCTTGGTCTCGGGTGTGTTACCCGTTTCTGCACAGCCCACCACACACACACCCTAGGGGGGGAAAAACAAAACAATCCACACACACGCATTCATAAACTGGAGTGAGAAATCACCTTCAAGAAAAGCAAAGGAAAGACCAAAAGCGTAGCCAAGTGTCATGGTGGAAGGAGAAAAAAATAAATAAAAAATAGAAAAAGAGGTTATTGCCATGAAGGACAAAGCGGCCTGGATAAACGATTAGCCTACCGCGGTGACGGGGGAAGGAGGAGGAGGAAGAGGTGCAGACTCGCACACGCCTGTGGGATCTTCGCCTCTTTAGCGGAGAGAACGCGCCAAAAACGGCGCCGCGCATTCAAGAGCGAGCCGGTCGGCTAGACGCAGGGTCCTGCTCGGGATTCGAGCTTTCGGGTGTTAAAACCTTCAACGCGACTTTGAGACGCTCGTTTTTTTTTTCCATCCGAATGTCATTTCCGTCTTTTACACTGACCCACAAGTTATACTTTTTGTTTTGGATCGTACGTATAGTTCGAGCAGCGCTAATCACGTGAAGACACGACAGCAAGTGTGTATTGGAACGACGTGACTTGTTTCATAAGTGATGTGCAACTGAGTTTATTTTTTAATACTGCGATCAACACTGTATAGCTAACTGAGGTATTCTCATCATAAAAGTGTAATTTATTCACGCACAACCAATTTGCTGTCAGGAAGCTGAGAGGCGAGAGAGAGAGAGAGAGAGAGAGAGAGAGAGAGGGGAAAGATTTCAGCCGCCGAGCCCGCGAGCTCCTACGCTATTAGTCTCGACAGCTCACGCGGCACCACCATTTCACAGCTTGTGAGCTTAGACAACTTCGCGGAAGAGCGCACATGATGGAGGGGAGCGTGTGTGTGTGTGTGTGTGTGTGTGTGTGTGTGTGTGTGTGTGTGTGTGTGTGTGCGTGTGTGTGTTGGGGGTTATTTCTGTAATCTGGAACCGTCTTCTTCTTAATATTTACGTCTACAATATTCCGTGTTGTGCACAGAAACAGTGTATGAGTCTGTGTATACATACACACACACACTAAGCATGTTCTTGTAGTGAGTGAGTGTGTGCGTGCGTGTACGCGTGTGTGCATGGAGACTTTTCACTTCAACTTCCAGAACCTCGGGACGTGCACGCATCATTAGAAACGTTCTTGCGTGCCATCCAAGTCTCATTTCGCAGCACTTACGTGCTCTCTGGTCTCTCCACGGCTGCTTTAGTGTTATAAAAGAAGGCGAAAGAGCACGTGCTGGGGTGAGCGAGTGTGAGCGCGTGTGTGAGTGTGAGCGCGTGTGTGAGAGTGCGCGCTAGGTCAATATGACAGCGGTTTTATTCAAAGAACTTTCTAAGTGGTGACGTATTCGGGGTTCTCAGCCTTTTTTTCTGTCAACAGGACATGGTGATTTCCAAAACCACACACACACACACACTACTGTAACAATCTAGTGTCATACTAATGGTGCTGTAAAGGTCACACGCTCTGACGAGACTACTTACATCCTGAAAACGGTGTCGAGTCAAAACAGGACGCTGTCTCGTAAAAAAAAAAAAAAAAAAAAAAAGTAGTGTGTGTGTGTAGAGTGCATGGAGTGTAGGACACTCCGGTAGGAGTGAAATGTTAGCACAGTGTTGGCTTTAATCTGATAAGGCTCGAGGATCAGGGTGATGGAGAGCTGTTGTTGTTGTTTTATTTTATTTTATTTATGTAGCCTCTGTCTGAATTTCATATTTCAATTTCAGGATTTCATAAAACAAGAAATCATAATAATGATTAATAATTCTGTAATAATTCAAGATAATTTATTAATAAGAAAATAAAACAATTCTTCATGATTAAAGCTGTGTGAAAAGAGTGTGTCGAGTGTTTTACACTCCTGTAGAAGTGTTAATATAGTGTATTGTACAGCTACCTTTCATCTGACAGGGCTTGAGATTCAGGGTAATAGAGAGTTTTGTGTAGGAGAGGTGAGATTTATTCAGTGAAATCAGAAGTGTAGAAATGACCAAGAATCGAAAAACGAGAAATCATCATCATAATACTAATAATAAAATCCCACGGTATGGTTAAGACTAAAATTCTCTCAAAAAAGTCTCTCACTCACTTTCGAGTGCGCGCGCTTTTTTGTTTTGCGTGCTCACGAGATTAAAACTGATCTCCACCCGGTAACGAAATGCTTCATCTTTATCTTACATCGCGTGCACTGTATGTGGTGTTTTTTGTTTTTTTTTTCTTTTCTAGTGGTGTTCCGTCCCTCGCGCTGGCTGTTGAAAACACACACACACACACACACACACACACAGCGAAAAGAAAGAAAAGAAAACAATGCGTAGGCGTCGCTCCGGGCGCTCCTGCTGCGGCACAGAGAGAGAGAGAGAAAGAGAGAGAGAGAGAGGCAGCGGAGCGAGGCGATGAGAGACGAGACGAGACGGAACGAGCTCTCGCGTTTCAGCGCTGCCGTCCCGAGGGGCCCGCGCGCGTCCCGGAGAAGGCAAGGCTTCCATTCAAAACCCGTGACGTCTGCGGCGCGAGCCAGCTCGGCTCTGAAACGCGATCCGCGCCAGCGCGAGGAGGTGAACTCGTCCCCCGCCGCGCCTCGCGCTTCATTTCTCTCTACACGTAGTCTCTCTCTCTCTCTCTCTCTCTCTCTCTCACGCGTATAAGAGAGAGATATTTCCGCTCAGACAGAAAGAACAAACTGCATTTCAACTTAGTAAAAAATAGAAGAAGAAATAAAACCAGGATGAAAAATTAATAAAAAGTAAAAAAAAAAAAACACACGCGCTCACACAAACACACCGTTCCTTTCCTGCGTTTGTTCCTCAAGCTGAAACACTTCCCAGAAACACAAAGGCGAGCTTTAATCCCTGCGTAGAATTCACACAGCCACCCGATTCCTTTTGACCTTTTGCCTTTCTTTTAATCAATCAATCAATCAATCAATCAATCAAACGAACCTCGGCCTCTTGACCTGTTTTTTTTTCCACAAACACGAATCCGGTATTAGCACCACTCCGCTCATAACGCACGAGTGGAATACTTCTTGTTGTTGGTGGTTTAATTTTTTTCCCTTTTTGGGGGGTTGGGGGCGTGTGTGTGTGTGAGTGAGTGTGTGTGAGAGAGAGAAAGTCTCGGGCGTGCATGCGGAGCCCTGTGCATACATGCATGCAACCAGGCGCGAGTTCCCCGCTGAGCCGCCCGCGCTATAAATAAACAAATCCGGATAGTGGAAAGGAGCGGGGGAGGGGGGTGGAAAAGGGGGGTCAAGCAGAAGAGCATGAGGAGGCGAGGTGCGCGCGCGGAGTAGAGGGGTAAAGCTGGGGGATGGATAGGGGGCCAAGAGAAACCAAATAAACGACAGAGAGACACTACGCGGCCTGTTTATTTTTCCACAGCCGCCCGGACCTGGGATTACCAGCGGTCACGACACGTGACGTGGAACTTCACCTCTTGAGCAACGCGCCGCGCCGCACCGCACCGGGGGCCACCCACGCTTCAGCGGCGTGACGCAAGGCTCACCCGCGACCCGGTTTGCTTGTCTATTTCTCTCTCTCTCTCTCTCTCCCCCCCGCCCCCCCCGTTTTTTGGCTTGCAATGCCGATTATGCACGCGCTCTGTCGTTTTATTTACCCCAGTCACAAGTTGATTAATGGTGAACTCGCACGTGCTTGATGAATCTTGCCTTTACGACACGCAGAATAAAGAGGAATGAAGAACAAAGATTGTACCCCCCCCCGCCCCCCATACAAACACAAACACAATCCTTTTTTGTTTTTTAAATCTCGATGATAAACAAATAGCTATAGTTACAACTTTCAATCTAAAGGTGCGCTCGGTATTCGTTATTATTCGGTCATTTGCACGGGAGTGTCGGGCTGAGATCCATGCTAGACGTGTAAACAATAACAATTTTACAGATGCATTTTGCATTAGAAGGAATAGCGTAAACAACACACTTACAAAAAGGAAAAAGAAAATGTCGAAATAAGCGACAACACGATCTGCGACAACATTTGGTTTTGATCTTGAACCATTAATGATTTCCGGCTGTAATTAGGATGTTTTGCTGCTTCACGTCACCGGCTTCGGCGAACAGCTCGACACCGTGATGATAAACACATGCTTGTCGATACGATCAACTTTAAGCACAACGTTAAAAGTAGTTGATGATTCTTTCTTACACGCACCATGTTGGTTATTTATTAATCGGACCATAGAGGGTTTAAATGATTTGAGCCGATGTGTGTATCCCTGTAGTTACTCTCTCTCTCTAGTCTTTAAATCAGACTAAACCTGAATTGTGTTTAGAAACGCATTTATTTTGCGCAATTTTGTTCAGCACTTTTTCCTCTTCTTGTTGTTGTTCTAGTGTTCTTTCGGTGATTACGTGCTTGAAACACTCCAGTCCGCTGCCAGACCCCGGGCCCACCATGATCTATGTAAGTGGGAAAGGGTTCATATAAAAAGTGTGCTGTTGTAGTGGGTGTGGTATTGATGGTGATATGCAAAACAACAACAACAACAACAACACCCTAACACAATTTAACCTTGGCGTGTTCAAGCGTCTTACAAGACCGAGTTCATGTTCGAAGTAGAAAGTTATTTTATTTTATATTATATGCAAGCATACACTATTAGGGTAAAAAGGTACCGTTCTAAACTTTACCTGGGAAAGATAGATAGATAGATAGATAGATAGATAGATAGATAGATAGATAGATGTTGTTAACCCCAAAGGGAAATTGTATATGGCACCATTACGAGTACACCTTCTGTCCTTTTAAGCTTTTTGCAAATCATTTATTTATTTATTTATTTTGAAAAACACAATAACAAGGTGACGAGGAAGGGTACCTCTGGTACCAGTACTATTTCTTTACTGAGAGGGCTGTAGAGTGCTACGAAAAAGTACAAAGTTAAAGTTTGTGCGTGACCTCTGCATCTAAGGCGCACTAGGATAATAGTATGTACACCTGTAGCAAAGAAATATATATATATATATATATATATATATATATATAATAACTAATAGCTACAGTACGGTGTTACTACTGACACAGTGACGGAACTAGTACCTATTTAGTTCACTTAGTACCATTTTGAAGACGTAGCCTGTTAGACAATCCGAATCCCCCTTACTGATGTTTTCTTTTTCTTTCTTTCTTTTTTTTTTGGATGGTTTGGGACGCATCGTGCAAAGTGCAATTACGACATGATGCGTTTTCCGCGAATCTCGCGCCCACGGGCTGGGGATTATTGGAGAGATCTGACGATCCGCGTGCCAAGAAGCAAGAACACGCACGCTATAAAACGTTTATATATTTTTATAAAGCGCTTTATGTTTCCCGTTACGTGGAAATCCGACGCCGGGTTTCAGAAATTACCAACGGAGGGAAAAAACGGCGTTTGATGGACGAAAAGAAGACATGAGTCTGGAAAAAACAAACAAACAACAAGCAAAAGAACGAGACAAACAACTTCACATGTAAAAGGCGAGACAGCTCACGTAGAGGAGGAAAGAATGAAAAAAAAAAAACGCCCGAGACCACGCAAAAGCTTTCACATAAACGAACAGCGAGTCTCGTCTCTTCGCACGTGCCTTTCCGAGACCCGATAAACAAATTAAACGCAATGCAAACTGACTTTATGCCGTTCATGCTTTATAAAGGTAAAATATAAAACTGTAATTTCCACAACACCGAGGGCAATAAAAGATAAATAAAAAGATTTTTTTTTAAAACGACCCGGAAAAAAAGAGAAAACCCCGAAATGGCGGTGAACGCGCGTGACCTCCAAAAGCGCTTAACTGCAAAGTCGCGAGCACAAGGTGAGGTTACCGTCTGGAAAAAAAAAGGGCGAGGCTTCAAATCAATAAATCCAGCCGTATCTACGCTCAGAGACAGAGAGAGAGAGAGAGAGAGAGAGACGAAATGCAGCGTGGATCGTGATCCGACCAAACTTGACGTGAAAAACAGAACACGTGCATTTCCGAGAAAGCCGACGCTTCCACGGAACCGTGGCGTGTTTTCGCTTTGAATAAAATCCACAAAGGTCAGCTAAGAGGAAAGTCCCGTAATATGCATGTATAAATATATATCAGAGAATCATTCCTGAACGACACAGGTCCCGGAAATACACACGTTTCGGTAGGAAGGAGAACGCCAACTCTGTGCTTAAGTGAAGCGAAGCGAAGCTCATGCCGGACCCGGTCACCGGAATGCTCGCGAGTCAACCAAAGCAGCGCGCGCGCACACACACACACAGGTTAACAAAGTAACAACTTTTTATTATTATTATTTTTGAAGCACGCGATTGCCATAAATGCTTAATTGACTTACACGCACGAGGTGAACTCGTCGTTTAAAGCACAAACTCGCACTCACTGATACACACACACACACACACACACACTATAAATAAAAAGTTCAGAACTTCTTACCGGTAGTGAATGAGAGGATCGTGAAATTCGGTGAGAGCACGAGCGATGTTCCCCTCTCTCTTTCTTGAAGTCACAAAGGACGGACGGAGCGCGAGCGCCGTGTCGGGACGGGGCAACAACAACAAAAAAGAAAAAAATATATCCGAGATGAAAGAGTAGCCGAGTGAGCGCGCGACTTGTCGCCGTCCTCGAGACTTGAGAGTCTCCGCTCAGAGGACACCGCGGTGCCGAGAGCGCGCAACACACACGCGCATCGTTGAATTCCCCAAAAATAGAGAGGGAGCTCCGGTGCCGTTCCTTTGTGTCCGAGCGCAGCGCGAGTCCATGTGGCGGAGCGCAGAAACACGAGAAGAGTACTTCCCTTAGGACTCCGGCGGATACACACTCTTACAGACACACACACGCACACACATACACACACACAACAAGCACAAATACACACAACAAACTATTTCGGTGTGCCCGCGCCTCGCGGTGCCATGCCGGGGGCGAACACACGCCGCGGTACCTCCGCGCTCCTCACGCGCACAAAGCGGGATACACCGGCGCCGGTAAAGAGCACGCGATCCCGACGGTCATCTCTCTCTCTCTTTCCTTTTTCCTTTAAATCCTCACGTCACACCGCGCGCGCTCTTTTGTTCCCGGGTTTGCGGACGCGCGAGATCCCGAACGCGCAGCGGAGCGACCGGAGAAACAGAAAAACTGCTGCTCGTTCCGAGCTCGCGCGCGAGACTGGCTCCTGACTCACACTCAAACACACTAACATACACACACACACACACACACACTCTCTCTCTCTCTCTCTCTCTCACTCACTCACGAGCGCCCTACCCAGAAGGCCAGTCGGGGAGGGGGGACCGCAATTACCATAAAAACCTCCGCGCGACGCCCGCGAAAAAAAAAAAAACAGAGAGAGAGAGAGAGAGAGAGTAAACAAAATAAGTCGGCAGCCTGACGGACAAAACAGCCGCGCAGTCCCGGGAAAACGAGTTCCCGACTCACCGAGTTACAGCCCACTTCAACTCCATGTTTCACTCACCACAATCCAGGTTATTAATAATAATAATAATAATAATAATAATAATAATAATAGTAATAAAGGAAGAACTAGGGGAATGGATAGAGGAATGTTAGAAAGAGACTAAAAAAGAAAGGGATTTAAGGGAGGAAAGTAAAAAAAACTTGGATAGACAGAAAGAGAGAAAAATAATTGGTTTGGAGAGAAAAACAAAGTTAGTAAAGAAAAGAACAAAAAAGAACAGACGAGTGTGTTAGAGAGAAAGAGAGAGAGAGAGAGAGAGAGAGAGAATGTGAGTGAGTGGTTAGGTGGGAAAGCAAAGTAAGAGGAAAAAGAATGGATGCGTGTCAGAAAAAAGAGAAAGAAATAGAGACAGACAAATGTAAAAAAGTAAAGAAAGAAAGAAAAAAAAGAAATAGAGGTTGGGTTGCAAAGAAAAGTAAGAGGAGAAGATTGGACAAGTGAGTTAAAAATAGAGAAAAAAGAGTGAAAGACAAAGAAAGAAAGAGTTAAATGGGAAAGCAAAGTAAGAAGAAAAAGAATATGTGAAAGAAATGCGAGAATACAATTAAAGAAAGAACATGTGATAGAGAATTGATAAGTGAGTTGAAGAATAAAAGCATTGAGAAATATTTTTTTGGGGATGGGGAATTAATTCCGGTGTTTATTTAGAGCGCGCGAGCCTCCTGAGCGCTGACCGCCGCGCAGTCACATGATTAAAGACAATAACGGAGACAATAACGTCAGGAAATAGTCCACGCGCGGCGGCGTTAGTGCGCGCGGGGAGGATTAAAGCCGTCGTAAAGCCGAGGCGGAGAACCGGTGCAGCAGTAAAACCGGCTGGAGTTCAAACAAAGAACAGTCCCGCGTGCGCCGCCGCTGTAACACCGGAGCTCAGTGCGCGCGCACTCCTGCACCGGGCCCGGTGTTTACGCTTACAGCCATAATCAGGCGAGCTGGGAGAGGAAATAGGACTCGCTTGGGGCCTAACTGGGGGAAGGTGTGTGTGTGTGTGTGTGTGGTCACGGGGTTACCTTCCCCCACGCACTCTGCATATTTAAAATGAAAGATAAAGGCATTATTCTTCTCTCACTATCTTTCATTGCACTTTTTTTTTTGCTTGACCTTTACCTTTTATTCCTCTTTTCCTTTCCGTTTTTGTTTGCTTTATCCTTTTATTCTATTAATGGGATTTTCTCTCTCCAGCTATCTACCAATCTCTTGCTCATATTTCTTTTCTTTATTTGTGGCTGTAATTCTACTTTTTTCACCATCCATCCATCCGTCCATGCCTTCATTTTTCTTTCTTTTCTTTTTTGTTTTGTGAATCAGAGATATTGAGTTAATAGTTAAGGCATTTTGTTTACAGGTGAACAAGAAACGCTCCTCCCTTCCCTCCTAAATAAACAGATGACTGTGTGTAGTGATCATGGCCTATGATGATGTTGCACTTACACACCTACATCACAGTTACACACAGAGTACAGTTCTTAGTTTAGTGCACTGTACTGTACAGAGGTAGAAAATAGTGGAACAGCCCTGTACCTTTCACACCAGCACAATTCTAATTTAACATTGCTGAGAGTCTACACACTCTCACACACACACGCACCTACACGCGAATCATGCGAATCAGCATAGCTGTGATGCAGTCAGAGTACTGAAGATCGTGCTGATATTGTGAACAACAGCATGACCTCGAGTGTGATATTGCTTTTTATACAACAGTTTCACAACCACCATTTATCCTCAACAAATTATGATTTGTTTTTTTAACCATTTATTTGGGTCCGCCCACACCAGAGGTCGCGTTAACCGGATATTTTCTTTCAATAACGTAGTTGATGGTGACTGCAGTTATTAATTAGTAATTATCTTGTCTTTGTCACTGCAACCAAGCTAGAGAAGTTTCTTCAAACAGCCAAATAGTTTTGATATTGTTAAAACAGGTGAAAAAAGAGGAGGTGATGCAGTGAAGGACACACATACAAAATTAATCAGTCACCAACAGCTGTTATGAGGCAACCGAGCGGCAGCGGTGAGGTCAGGAGAGAGTACAGAGGAAGCAAAGCTGCAAAATGTCGAAATGTTCTGCGATATCTGTAGAAAGGCTAACATGAGTAACGGATTTATCCGGCGGTGCAGAACATTGATTTTTAAAATATTATGTTAGTTAAGTTCATTTATGTAAGTTGCGTTGTTTCTATCTGTCAGTTCTGGCAAAAATGGTTGTGTTTTAAGTGTCTCCACTGTCAGTGCGAACACAAACAACGCAAAATCGTCAGTTTTTGTTTGTTTGTTCTTTTGATAAATAAATACATGAATAATTTAGGGGATATGCTCGTCCTATAAGTTCATGAATAGAGTAAAAAAATAAAAGTTATTAGAAAATGTGAAAATTTAAATGATGTGGAATAATAGATTATGACAGAATTTTACGACCCTGTCCGTCAAAAAGATGGACAATGAGAAAGTCTAATGTGACCTCCGGCCCACACATATCCTTTCGCGCCTGGCGGAATTAACTAACCGTGACTGGTGGAGCTGGCAACCGAAAATTCTTACCAATACTATGTGGCCAAAAGGTGAGGAGAATAAACCATGGAGGTGGTGGACAGTCCTGAGAAACTTACGAGATTTACTTTATATTTCCACTTGTTCCACTTTAGAATATCAGCTCAGTTAACTTCTGGGTTCCAGGGTTGAATCCCAAATAGGTTTTAGGTGGAATGTTTCACACACCAACTAGAGCCCTTGATCAGGGGTTAGAGAGAGATTTGGAATTCAGCCCTGTAGTAGAAGCTAGTTAGCTTTGTAGCTGTAATTAAAAGAACACAAACGGTTCAGAGGCGATTCAGAACGACAGAGGAGCGATTACTAAGGTGTGTTGTTTCATAGAACATAACGTTATCAGATGTGTGTTCTTGCTGAAAGTGTTTCTGTGACTGGTTTTGAATGTGGGTTTTGTCAGGCAGCTGCTCTCTCCTCAGTACTGCGGACCGTACAGACCAATTAACGATTATCGACTGTGGAACACCTGTGACGCCGAGTGATACATAGTTAATAATAATAATATCTCAGTTTTATATAGCGCCTTTCAAAATACCCAAGGTCGCTTTACAGCATGAGGCGTTAAACATCCCAGTGCTGTTTCTGTCCATTATCTCGTGAAACAGCTCTTATCCAATCAGATTACTTGGAAGGAACTAACTAATCCTTAAATAAAAACCTATAATAAAACCTTTTATAGACTATATTAGCACTCATTACAATTCATTACAAAAGTTTGTACTCCCTTCTCTTTTTTTTTTTTTACATTCAAAGAGCTCTAAATAAAGAACGAAAAAAAAAAGAATTTCAAGATGATGAGAGGTGTGTGTACATTACAACAGGCCAACTAACCTAAAGCATGAAGAGAAACTACAGAAACAGAAACTCTCTCTCTCTCTCTCTCTCTCTCTCTCACTGAAACATGATGTGGCTCTCGGCCTCTCAGAACACACTGAGTGTTTTATGTATATATTTTTTTATTTAGTATTTTTATGCTAATAATTAGGCTATTTTTAAATGTTCATTAGTTAATGACTTTATATGCATAATAAAAGGCTTATGGATTATACACGTTTAGGAAGTTTTTACTTTTAATTTCTGATGGATTGCGGGGGTTTACATACACTATGGCAACCTGTTTCTTCATCATCATCATCATCATCCATTGCCAATACAGACTTGAAAGTTTTTTGTTATTTTTTTTTATCAGCAACTCTGTTGCTTTTAACATACTTCTATCCAAATGCAAACTAAATGTGCCGTGTGTGTGTGTGTGTGTGTGTGCGCTGATTTGCTACTTAATCCGATCTCCCCTTGCGCGCCCTCCCTCCATCATTCCATCCCTCCCTCCATCCATCCATCCATCTCCCCATTGTGCTGCTCCGTGATTCCCGCTGAGAAAAAGAAGACGAAAAGGCGAGGGATGAGGGAGGGGTGTTCCCTTCAGCGCGCGCTCTGCGGCGGCCCGGCCGGTCGGCGCTTTAATGTGCGTGCGCTCGCGCTCATCACGAAAAGCGTCCCTGGCAGGAGCGAGCGTGCGCGCGCTTCTGGAAGAAGAAGGCGGGGTGGAGGGAAGTGGGGGGGGGGGGTGTGTGGACGCGACAGGCTTGGGAACTTGGGTCTCGTCCCAAATTGCTCCATTACTGCCCCATTGGTCGCAGGCTTTACTCAGGGGGAGGGGGTAATGAGTTGTGCATAATTAATTTAGATGGAAAAAATAACGTGCACTGGCACGTGCATGCTCTCTCTCTCTCTCTCTCTCTCTCTCTCTCTCTCACACACACACACATATGTAAAAGTGCCAAATTGTGCTTTTGCTTATCTCTTTGGTGGCACCATCGATACCTTTACTACCTTTAACAGGCTCTGTATTGTTGTGTAGCTTAACATTTGAAATGGTGGCCCTTAAAATCCAGGTGTTACTCCAGACAGTAAAAATAGTACTTGATTAGTGCCCATTTGTCTGAGTTTGTTGTAAGATTTGCACTTCCAAAAAGTGTACTTACCTGTATTTATGTGATTTTTTAAGCTAAGAGGTACAACAGTAGGGTAAAAAAATATATAGTGCTGGTACTGGTACTTTACTCAACACTTCATGGGTTGTTCAAGTCAAACCAGGACTTCTGAGTGAAATTTCTGGTGAACGAAGGCGTAATACTGGCAATTATCATGTATAGAAGACTTCAAGCGCAATACAGTGACGAGACTCTTATCCGCAGTAAAATACTTGAATGGTGCAAACGTTTTAAAGAAGGCCGTATGTCTGCGAATTACGATCCCACTGCAGTCATTCCAATGATGGGAACGGCTGATCAGTTTAAAATTGACAGATAACTTGCCAGCAAGTTGTGGAAGAGACGCATCTGTCTGTGGTAACTTTATACATCACAATCATTCACCAACACTACTTGCACACTACAGGAACTCGGCTGGGCGTTATTGCCACATCCCCATGCAGTCCTGATCTCGATCCAAGCCATTTCCACCTGTTAGAGCCATTAAAGGAGTTCCTGGCAGTCTGGTGTACTGAGAAAACTTTTTACATTGATGGTGTCCAAGCACTAGTGAAACACTGGGATGAGTGCATTAGCGTAGCAGGGGATTATATAGAGAAATAAAGTTACATAATTCCCGCTTTGACTTGAATGCCTTTTGTGGACATATGAACCTTTTCCCTTTTTTTTCTTTTACAGTACATTTATTTAGAACCTGAATGAACTTTATCACCAAGTGCGTTTGCACATACAAGGAATTTGTGTTAGTGACAGAGCTGACAAAAACACAATACGAGGGGGGAACAAAAGCTGACATCAAATGGAGTAGGATGTGGCGTTGTATAAAATTGTATAAAAAGTGAAATAAATAAATATCAGTGGTATTGCACAGTATATTACATAGAAGTATACACAATTGATACACACATTTCCATATTAGAGTTAATCTTAGTGTACCACCCTAGTGACAAATAATGGTACAATTTAGTAAAAAAATTCAAAATCAATTGTGGCCTATCAAGCGAACCTTCTCCCCAGTAGCTCCCGAAACATCTTCAGTACATATACAATACAGTTTAAGAATAACAGTCAAAGATAAAGACGTAAATTGAAGCATTTTGTTTTATGCTTTCCAGTTTCTTGTGACAGAAATATAACTGAAGAGGATCTGACCAGGCGAAGTCGACCGCAGAGTGTTTAGAGTGATTAGCACGAGGCCCTTGAATTTCTTCAGGCGGGATCTTAATTAAGAAACGACGCCCTTAAATGTTAATGCATTATTCATTTCCTCTTGTTTAGCTTATCACCTTTTAAAGCTGTGCATGGAATTCTGGGAAATAAGAGGAACCAGGCAGTTGACAGGAATTAAATCTGAATTATATTTATGCATTATTTATTCAGATTCTTTTCACATTATTTAAATTTGTGTTTTGTGATGTCATAATGCTCTAAAAGTTTTAACAGCACATTAAAAAGGGATTCTTAACCTCAACATTCAGACTCTTGTAAAGGAAAAAAACATCAGCTCTAATTTCTCATCAGAAAAGGTTCCAAGAAGAACCATAAAATATTGAAATATTGAATGATTTCACTACCAACCTCAAAAGAACCACCAAAAAAAAAAAAAAAGAAAAAATCTAAAACAGTTTTCCATTGAGCTTATGTACAGTATTAACCTGCTAAATGTGTGGTATATAATATTTAGAGTTCTTACATTCTTCACGTCGAACTTCTGTGTCAAAACACAAAGTGTATAGATAGACTTTTTTTTCTTTACGTATAGTTCTTAGGTGGAAACCCTTTCGATATTCAACATTAAATTAAAGTGTTTGCCTAAAGAACAATAACAAATAAAAAATGTATTCCCTATTGTATGCATTAACAGGTTACAAACTAATTAGAGTCCTTAAAATTACCTTGTGGGTTATTGAGGGCTTCTAAAAACAAGGCCCCCCTGGAATGCTTTCTGAAATAAAAAAATAAATAAAAAAAACTACTTCTTTGGAAGCTAAAAAACTTAGATCATTTGTTCCTTACTTCCAAAAACAAAAGGTCTACCAGAAACGCCTTCTGATTGCAACAAAACTTTGCTGTGGGATCCAACTGAAGGATTTAATTTAACAATGAATCCTTAAATGCTTTTGGATAATTAAAGTCATCTGGCTTCCAAAAAATAACTTGGTTGAATGTTCAATGAAGAACATTACAACTAAACTGTTTCCAATCTTAAAGCAATTTGTTATCACCCAAATGAAGATGGGTTACCTGTTGAGACTGGTTCCTCTCAAAGTTGTCATCTCAGCTTGCTCATCAGGGACAATCTGATAATTATTATTTACCCTTTTCCTTACCCCCAGTTGGACACAAATAAACCCTGAAAGTGTTAAATTTGACTGTGTATGTAGTAATCATGGCATTGACCAGTTAACGGCCCAACTAACGCCTCTTAGGGAATTCACTGACGTGCTATAAGCATGGAACAGAAGCAAAAGATTGGATGGCGTTTTTGACTGAGATTTCGCTGGGATGACGCTGCATTGTTGCTACATAAATTTATATAGATATTTTTATTCTGATTTTGAGACAATGACCAACCAACCAACCAAAATGAGCACCATACAAATAAAATGCAATTAAATTGAAAGCAAGAGGAACGATTTTTTTGGTTGTCAGCTAAGTAACTTCTTTATTATCCAGTGAACTCAGGGAGAGTTTTGGACTTACAAAGGGAGTTCTGCGTTGAACTTAACTGCACTAAACTCTACACAGGCTTTAAATATTTGTCTCACACAGTTGAATACATCCCCTTTTTTGGGGTTCTTCAGTTCTTCTGGGCTTCGTCTACACAGATCAAGGGTCTAAAGGTTTGAAACAGGACATTGAAATGGTCTAGCTAGAGAAATTTTGTGGAAGCTAAGTACGTTTAGGGCTCATTAAGAAAATTAACTGTGCTTAGCTTTCAAAACGATTCCACCTGGAACTGTTTGTGAGTGCAAATCCATGTTGTAGTGTAGTGTCCTTCACAAAACCTTTAAAAGGTCTCAATTCCAAAAACTGTAAATATTCTCTAAATATTAAGTAAAACTTTAAAGAACTGGCTAAATGTGTGGAACAAACTCAGCTACTGCTTCTTATATATATTTGGTTCTTGGTATAATCTAAAAAAAGAAAAAAAAATCCTTCAGTGGTTCCTTAACCTCAGAAATCAGATATGTAAATGGTCCAAATCTTCGAACATACTTCCTTATGTTTGGGAATTATCGTTCTAGGGTTCAGAACTACACTTCCTGAGACAAAAAGACACCAAGATGTTCTACAGGTTCTAAGAGCGTAGCACGTTTACTGTGAGCCATCAAAATGTTCTGAAGTACGTTCTCCTGCATGCTGCGTTTTCACAATCCGCAATCCACAGTGTAATTCCATTAGAAGCACTTCTCATAGTTCACACGGCATGTAATGAAATTTTTGATTAAACTGAAAAGGCCATGTCTAATTCGCTGTGATTCTGGAAGCCTTGCTGTTTTCTTTTTTTTTTTTTTTTTCCTCCCCTCCCCCAAGAGAGAAAACACAGACGGCGACCTCGTCTCAGAGTCAACATTACCATTAGAAAGAGGAAACCATTCCTGTGCAATTATTTTCCTGTCACATCATCTGATCGTACGCAAATACGATGATGAAACCGTAATGCAAACTCTGATTGTGACTAAAAAGGTATGTTTTGAGAGTCTTATGAACAAATTGTCATTTACATGTTTATTAAGTTAAAGCAATTGCTAATCGAAATGTATACAATTCCAGGAGTCGCAGTTCATTACTACTTTGTAGCCTGGCAAAGCAAACCATTCAGAATGTTAAGTTTCAGTCAGAACTCTAATGTTAGCAATTGCGCAAATTGAGGTGGTGCTTAAAATTAGCGGCAACACAGTCAAAACTACAAAGTTAGTAGCTGGTGGTGTGAAATGTCTCCCCTAACATCATCTCAATAATTACAATTTGATTTAGTATTTGTTAAAGAATGAAGCATCCAACTCTTAACAACACAACTTCTTCCATAAAGGTTAAACAAACATCTCCTTACAGAAACTTTCTGACGAGACACTTCCCTGTGAATCGGCTGTTACTATGGAAATGATCAAGTAATAGGATGAACGCATTAATATAAATGCTACACTGCTGTCCGAGCCACTGCTGTTATAGAAAATTAATCAACTCCTCCTCACCAGAAAGAATCCAATTCAATAGATTCAACAGCACAGGACAGATTACGGTTCTTCCTACAGTACATGGCGCGTCCTGAATCCTGATCCTACACATGTCATTTATCCAACTGAAACAGAACCTAAATCAATATCTTGTGGTTGTAAGAGCTCTGGTCTGGTTCCACTCATTATCATCTTCATTACCATCATCATCATCATCAGCAGCAGCAGCATCATCAGGTCAAAATCCCTGAGAGTGTATGGAGACTAAAATAATTTCAAAATGAAGAATATGCATCTAGCTTCATGTATTATTTAGCAAAACACCATATTTTGTTATATGATATAATTGAATATTTGTTATTTTTAGTTAATTCGATTTAATGTCTATTAAAGAAATTCTAAAGGAAAAAAAATGTACATCGAATCTATGTGGCGGTTTTCCGTCGATCCAGGACACTGTAATGTAGCAAGAGCTCCTCCAAGTGGTCAAATACGGTAATGCAAGCCGCCTGACCTGTAAAACGACTTCACCAAGACCATGTCCATGTTACATTTACAGACGTGATGCTAATTCTCATTTTACCTCCTATTTAATAAAACAGCATTGCATTATAAATCCTAAAATATTTTTTAAATGAGATGGTACACTTTAAATGGCAGATTATAATTATAATAAATATTAAAATTTTCTGTAGGAAGTGTAGAAAAAGCTTTAAGCTCTGCCTTCTTCACAAGACCCACTCACTCATCATCTGTACCACTTTATCTTGTATACAGGGTCATAAAGGGCTTAGAGCCGATCCCAGGAGACTTCACAGGGCAACCACGCAAACACACACACACACACACACACACACACACACACACTATGGCAATTTAGGAACCCCAATCAGCATAATCTGCATGTCTTTGGACTATGGGAGGAAACCGGAGTACCTGGAGGAAACCCACCAAACACAGGGAGAACATGCAAACTCCATGCACACAGACCAAAGGTGGGAATCGACCTACAGGTGCAAGGTGACCACTATATAAAATCTAATTTTTATCCATCTAAAAATAAAAATAACCCCAAAATGTTCCTGATGTATCATGTCTCTGCGCTACAAACACATCAATTCAGAAGGGAAACACTGCAGAAATTGAATATTTCTACTGCTCATTTTGTAAAAGGTCAAATACCCAGTAAACACAAGAAGTTCCTTCAATTGAGATCATTCAATTTTAATTAGAAATTTACTTTGCATGTAAAACTAATCTTACCAGAACAGGGGTTTTGGGTTTATCTTTTATACAGTGATGTGAATGTATTGTACTGTATTCTAATATATTATATAAAAACAATAATTTGAGGTGTACATTTGGTCCTTAAGTGGCACTCTTGTAACTTTAATTAGATTCTAGAGTAACATGTAAGTAAGTCATGCCAAAAAAAAAAAAAAAAACTTTAACATGCTTTCATCAAATCTTAAAGTGCTAAAAATGTATTTGACCCAAAAGCTCTGATAAAAAGATAAGTTTTAAGCCCAGATTTAAAAGCATCACCAGTCTGTGGCGTCCTCAGATACTCAGGGAGAGAATTCCACAGTCTAGGTGCAGCTGAGCAAAAAGCCTGATCTCCCATAGTATGAAGTTTGGTCTTAGGAAGTTTTCAAATATGTACTGACACAGACTGGAGGTTGCGTGTAGATGTATATGAAGTAATAATTTCTTTGAGATAGGAAGGGGAATCCCTATAAATGCACTGGTGGGTAAGGAGGGCAACTTACACTTAATTCTGAATGAAGCAAGGAGCCAATGAAGAGATTTAAAAATAGGCGTAATATGGTCATATTTAAGCATCATCAGGATCCTTGCGGCACTACTTTGAATATACTGCAGCTTTTGAAGGCTTCAAAAGTGAGATTTCAATCAATGAAAATTTTCAGATCAAAGGAGTCAAAAAAATACATTTATTGGAAAAAAAAATGTTCATTCGTTATTTGTATTTTAATAAACTAAAGTTAATTTATCCACAGGTGAGCTAATTAACAAATAAAAACATAGTTTGTATTGGCCAGGATAATGATAAATTCCATGAAAAGCAAATACTTCAAATGGAAATATTGAATCTGATTTAGAAAAGATGGGGAATATATACAATCCTTACCTCTGAAGAGTTTCTTTTAGCTAATTACTAATTTACTTAAACTTGTTGATGAAAATTTGCACCTGTTCAACTGAAAAAAACAAACAAACAATAAAAAAACTCACGCATCAGGTTGAATTTCCACGGTGAAACTCGATGCTGCTTCTCGCCGACGTTACAGCTACCGGGCAGTACCAATGATTGTCCGCTAGGTGTCGACATGGCTAAGTTTTACTTCTGGACGTCGGCACGTACTGCGTAAGAGTTGACGTCATTACGCACGACGCAGAGACAGAGGGTCAGCTGATTCTGGATCTCCGAGGAAGTGTTACCGCGATGATGAACGGCGCGCGAGTTTTCGTTACTCTTGCGGTTTTCGCAGGTAAAACGTTCAAATACTTCATTTATTCGACGGTACGGAGTGTTTGTGTCTGTGTGTATATATATAGTGTATAAAAAGCGTCATAGCCGTGTGTAAATTAGGTGAGCTGTCCCCGGTTAGCATAGGACGCTAACACTCACTGTATCCCCGAATGAAGCGATAAATAATAATAAATCATAATAATAATTCTATAGTTCTATCATTATATCTTATGAATGTGTTTATAAAGCAGTTTACAATATGTACTGTGTATTATATAGCAAATAAGTGTTTGTATTTCACCTTCAGCTATGTTTTCTCTCAGCTCGACGTTAAATATTGGTTTTTGACACTTTTACTGACCTGGACATCTTTAAAATGCATCTTTCATAAAGTAATCTAATAATAAACATTAAAATTAACGCAATACTGAAATATTAAAGAGTCGAAATTAATGAAATGGATGCATTGTCACGTGATTGCCCTGGTCACGTGATGGGCCTTCAGTCATGCATGCTCATGAGTTTTTATTTTTTATTATTATGATTTTTTTTATTTTAATTAACTAGAATTAAGTAAACCACAGGTGGGCTAAAATAAAAAGAACTAAAAGAAACCTCTTTAAAGTGTTAAAAGTCCACATTTCCCTTCTTTTCTAAATCAGATTTATGATTTGCTTCTAAAGCATGTTTTATTTTTTATTTTTTTGTGGTAATGTATTAGTTTCCTGACTAATACAGAGTTACTTATACATGTTACTAAGGTGTTTGATGATGTAGACGGTTCATAAAAACTGATTAGTCCAGTTAAGCTACATAAGTTGATATTGTGTATTATTATTATTATTATTATATTTTTCTTCACGCAGGTGTTTTTGGAGACCAGCTGACGGTGCTGCGTAGCCCCCAGTATGTGAACTTCAGGTCTGGAAATTGGCCACTAGGTGGAGAGAAGATCCCAAACCTGGTGGCTCTCACCATGGGCTTCTCTGTCCGTCAGGTACGGCGGATATGGGGCACTAAATTATGTGAAGTAATCTTTATTTATGGTTTAAGTTGACATACGGGTGATCTCTATTTCAATGTGTGTGCTCAGGATCTGGAATGGCCGGGCTTAGCAGCAGGTTCCCTGTTCCAGCGTCCTCGTGCCAACGCCCTGATCGCCGTCCGTGGCGTCGACAGTTTGGATCTTCCCTCTAATATCTCCTCTTATCCACTGGAGAACGTGAGCACTTCAATTTTTACATGATTGTAGAAAGCAGTCACAGCTCACCAGGGTTTTGTTTTAATTTTATTTTTATTTTAGTTAGTTTAGTAGAGGTGTTTAGTTTATTCTTAGTTAAATCCTGTCTTTGAAGACTTCCTCTCTCTTGAAGACTTCCTCTGCAGTAATTTTTAACATTGCACAGTTTTTCAGTCAAACTTCCTTTATTTCATAGTCACGAGACTTTGAGCGAGACTATGGTGTCATGCATAAAAAAAAAAAAATACTCTTCCGTGTCGTCCTCATGTTTCCCTCTGTGTCTCAGTCGGTGCCGTTCACTCTGGACAGTGTGGCCAACTCCATCCACGCTCTGTTCGCCGAGAGCACTCCTGTGGTGCTGCAGCTCGCCCCCAGCGAGGAGGTAAATACAGGTTTAACACACACACTGTCTCTTTAGTGTATTTACTTTTTAACCTTACACACCTTTTTTTTTTTTTTTTATTTTTTTTTTTTACTTCCTATTAAAAAAAAAAAGAAAAGCGGAACTGAATTATGCAAGGTAGCTCAGAGACAGGAAATTAATATTGTGAAAACCGACCTGCTGACCGCACGGTGACGTGATGCAATTTCTCACTTGTTAAAAAAATAAATAAAAATCTCTGCGGAAAGACAAACACACCTACACACATGTACTGGTCTGGAGATTTGATTATATTCATTAAACAGCATTTTTGCTAAATTATTAAAGTTTATCATTTTAATTATACAAAAAAACGTCGTTGCTGCTTGTTTGTGGGCGTGTCCTGTTTTTTGGTTTCACTTGGACCTGCGTGATCAGGAGAATCAGAGTCAGAGCGAAATGTGTAGCCGGTCACATGATCGTGTCACTCGGCTCGACTCACCCCGTCCACTTTGTGTCTCCAGTGTTCGTAAATGAGAATCAGCATCATGCTTCTGCTCGGTCAAGCCAGTCTTAAATTTAACCGCTGTTGACCTTTGAACTCTCAATCACGTGTCCCGTGTTCTTGCTAATTAGACGTTTGGGACGAGTGTTCTAACCGAGCCACATTATTTAATATAATATACATACAGGAATAAAAAGAGAAATGAAACATAATAATTTTTAATACACATTTATAACAGGTGTGTGTGTGTGTGTGTGTGTGTGTGTGTTTATAGAGGCTGTACATGATGGGCATGGCCAACACAGTGTTTGAGGATTTGCCCGTCACCCTGCAGCAGATCCGTGCTCGTCTCTCGCAGGAGGGATCAGTCCTGCCTTCACTCCCGCTCAACTCACTGAGTCGTAACAATGAGGTAACACACACACACACACACACACACACTTACTTACTTATAAATTTTATAAACTTGCTTCAATGTGATAGTAACAACAAATACGACTCAGGATTTAAAAGGAAGGAGCTCTATATATATATATATATATATATATATAATGTGCCTATGAGTAATTCCATCTCAAATCAACCAATTGTTGGTGTTGGCATGAAAATAAAAACCCCCAATTTTTTTCTCTCAACTCCCGCTTGTTAAAAAATGGCAGCCATCTTGATTTTTGGCCTCGACGTGCTTCGAGACGTGCCACGCCCCTTTTTGAAAACCTCTTTTCCTAGATAACTCACTTGCTATATGTCATATGGAGATAAAACTGAGTGTATTTATGTAATTTTTCATGTAGATTCAGACTGCAATCAGAATTTCTCTCTCTTGTGGTTATGGAGATATTTCTGAAAAAACATTTTTTGGGGGTACCCCTTTTCCAATCCCCCAGAACCCAAGGTCTGCATGTATATATGTTACTCAAAAAAATAGGGGTTACTTCACATCACCTCATCTTGAAA
>JAQMYJ010000023.1:41029985-41042925 GCA_030014305.1 Clarias laeviceps | reverse complement strand
ATAGTTTATGTTCACATACAGCTACATGACACTGCATGAAAGATCATATTTGAAAAAGCATAATAGGGGCTGTTTAAAAGGCACACAAGTTGTATGTTACGCCTGGGTGGTGATGGCGCAGGTGCTTGAGCTGGTCATCGTTGCTTGCAGTCAGGTTGGAATCCGCTGCCAGTAGGATGTCTGAGCTCACATGACATTTTTTACTGCATTGCTCATATACACTTGCACATACACATGCAAAACCCTGTACACATTTAGAGTTCATTGAGCTCAACAACTTTCGCATTACATGTCATGCGCTCAAATCAACTGCAAGTTAGTTATTTTGGGTCGTTTGCAAAATGCACCCAGTGCATCGCTACAAAACCGGGCCAATGTGATCGCAAGACACTGAGGATGCAAATTTGCATAGGGACTTTTAATATCTCAAACAGGTCAGCCGTGATGATTCCTTAATTATGCCAAAGAAAGATTAATGATGTTTGACATCATATTGAGTGACTACATATTGGGTGTCATCAGCATCTGGAGCTTTTTGGAGGTCTTAACATGCTCAAATGGCACACAATTAGTATTAGGGCTGGGCGATTTGGCCAAAAGTCTAAATCTCGATTAATTAAACATTTTAAATCGATTACGATTAATGAACGATTATTTTATTTTATTTTATTTTTTTTGCCCTCATAGTTCATTGACAAGTTTTGTACAGTAAATATCCTCTCATATTACAAGTGAGAGATTTTTGAATGAAGGGTGCATTACTTGATTTTAAAATAATTGAAGGAAACACACACTATCTCCTATCTATGATTATTTATTGAACATCAATGTTGAACAACTGAAATTAAAGCCCAGTAAGTAAAAATAAATAACTTGCACTTTTGGAAACTAATAAATTATTTCCAATGTTTTTCTTATTAAAAGTAGAAAATAAGCAGTTCTAAAGTTCTCTTCTAAATAAAATAACTCTTGTATATCCTGTAAATAATATTTTAAACAGTGAATTTCTTGCATCTTCTGTAAACAAATATTTTGGTCCACAGTTAATCTTGCATGAAGTTGTGTCATCATCTTCCATGTAAGTCTACCACAAATCTGTCATCTATGGTTTACAGTGTCACAAATGACACTTCATTATTAGATTCCATGGTAATACAGGCTCCGGGTTGTGTGGTGCTTGGGCCCGCTCATCGCTGAGTCCATCGTAAAATTTTTTGCATAGTACTGTATTTTGAGCAGTGTTTAAACATCAGATTGCATTCTGAATGTTTGTGTTGTACAGTGATGTGATGTGTACATAAATCATTTGTCTCTCTGCGTCTCGCTCGTCTTCAGGCCGACCTGCTCTTCCTGTCTGAGGTTCAGATGCTGCATGATATTTCTGCTCTGGTACGTGAACATCAGAGACACGAGGAACTGATACAGCGATTAAACACTTTTACACCCCTCTCTCTCTCTCTCTCTCTCTCTCTCTCTCTCTCTCTCACTCACTTTCTGTGTCATGTTTTTTTCATCTGCCTCTCACTTTCTATAGTTTTCTCATCTCTCATTCTGTCTTGTACTTTTTTCCCGCATCTTCTTTCTCTCTTCATATTTCTCATTCTCTTTTTCTCTCTTTCTCTGTCTGTAGTAACTTATTGTATTTTTCTACCCTAATCTCTCTTTTTACAGTATCTGTTACACTAATTTTTTTACCCCTTACTATCTCTCCTTCTTGCTGTCTTTTTTGCCGTTTTCTTTCACATGTGCACCCTCCCCCCCCCCCCCCTTTCTCTCACCGTTTTTGTTTCTTTCTGTTTATTTCTCTATTTGTACTGTATATCTCTCTTTGTGGTTGTATGTTTCTTTCTTACTTTTTTTTCTACTTCCTCTCTTTCTCTATTCAAAAAGTGTGTCTAGTCTCTTTCATGTGCTCTGTCTCTCTCTCTCTCTCTCTCTCTCTCTCTCTCTCTCTCTGTAGCTGATGAGACACAGGCACTTGGCTAAGGACCAGGCCCCTGACCTGTTCTCTCTGGAGCTGGCCGGTATGGAGGAGTTGGCTCGGCGCTACGACTCAGACTCGGCTCAGTTCCGGGATGCCCGTGAGATTCTGGTAGCTGCGCTGCAGAAGGTGATAAACCACACCACACACACTCAGTTCTCAGATCCTGCTGCGTGTGGTTTCACGGGGGAAGCTCTTCCTAAACCTGCACGTGTTCACCGTCGAGTTCGCCACAAGCACATTATAAAAGGTGTCAGAGTGTAATAAATATTCAGTCTCAACCTGACTTACACTTACGTGGAGGTGGTAAAAAGATACTAAAGTAAACAGGAAATAGTGATTTATACAGCATGTACCAAGCAAGTAACTGTAGAATTTAATAGTTCAATATGGCAATAACTATAATTATTAAGAGATAATGATGAGATGAATGAATCAATGTACTGAAATATTTTAATATTTAGTAGCCGGTAATAAAGTGTGTGTTACTTTTGCTAGAAATGTGTCACAATATGGATTGTTTAATTTTGGATACGGTGTGAACAAAAGTAGGTTTAGATACGGTGATGTGGGCAGGAAGTTTGTAATGTGTAGGAGGGTGAGGAACGTTTCAGCAGTAGGTTTTCTATCGCTCGCTTGCAGTTCTTATTTTTCATGTCACCGTGTGGGTTCATTGACTTTGTTGGTGACCTGTTTCTAGTTTCTGAGTGATGCAGGGTTGTTCTCGTAGGACTACAAGTACTACAAGGGCAGGGAGGTGACCAACACCTCAGGTCTCCTCACGCTCATCTAACATTGTACAGCAAAGCACAACCACAGTTCCTTCATAATACTGTGAATGTACTGTACACTGACTGACCCCTAAAAATAATGCACATTCTATATAAAATTTTATTTAGTCACACGCACACACACACACACTATGGTGTTTTCAGTTCATGTGTGAAAATGATTCCTCATGTTCCCAGAACCACTGTTTCATAATATCTGTCCTGGGAGACGGCCATCAGGGAATCAGGAAACTAAACCTCCATAGATGTGATGACCTGGTGATTCAGTACATTCAGGTCGTCAGCTGACTTCATTTTATTGCCCCATAACGTTGCTGAGTCTCGACCTGATCAACCCCAGATCATAACACTGTCTCCAGAGGCTTGTACAGTGGACACTATGCATGATGGGAGCATCGCTTCATACACTTCCCTTCTTACCCTGACACGCCCATCACTCTGGAATAGGGTCAGTCTGGACAGTCTCAGTCCAGTCTTTATGCTCTCTAGCAAACTGAAGCCGTCTTTTCTGATAAGTCTCACTAATACATGGTTTTCTTATGTTTAGTCCCAATCCTGTGAGTTCTCATCACACTGTGTGTTTATGGAAATGTTGATTTTGATTTTTTTTAACCATCTAACTTCAAGTGTTGTTGTTTTTTTTTTTAACTTACAATTGCATTTCTTTCACAAAGTTGATGGTTCAGCACTATTTATCCAGGCTTTGATATCGTGTTGAACGGTTCTTAACCCAATTTCAGTCATTTCAAGTTTCCTTAGTTTTCTTGGCTTGAATACAGCCCAGTAATTTGACACGTCTGAAATGGAGCCTTTTTTCATTTTTTATTTTTATTTTTTGGCTTGGAAGTGTAATTTGCAAAGTATGAAATGTTATAATGACCAATTACCATTTATTTAAACAATAAATAAACAATATGTCGAACATGAAGAAGCATCTTGACTGATTTTCATGTGCTTAGTTGTGGGAATAAATAAATCTCAATATAGCAACTGGCAAACTATACTTACGTAAACATTAACAAAAGAGCAACGTGTTATTTTTAGATAGTAATGAGGAGTAATAATAATAATAATAATAGTAATATGCAATCGTTATAGAAACCTGACTCGTATTAGTAATGTGGTACTTTCCATTCTACTTCATTAACCCCTTAATTCCTGTCCATCATGTCTTCTAGTTCGCTGACGACGTCTTCAGGGTTTACGGCAGCAACGCGGTGGTGACGGTGAAGACTTTCGAGACTCCGCTCACCAGGAAGTCTCGCTCCATCCTGGAGGTTAAGCAGATTGTGAGTGTGTGTGGTTTTTTTATCTTGATTTTGAAGAACTCATCTTAGATAAATAAAAAAATATATATTTAAGAAGTAATGTGAGGAGTGTGTGGGGTTTATTTTTTTTCTTCCCTCCTTTTCGTTTAGTTCATAGAAACCACATGATGTCCCTCAGGCACATGTTTGAACTTTAGCTACCGTGACCCATTTGACTTTGCTAAGATACAATGCATGCATGCAATTTGTTTTCAAAACTCTGTTATTAAGGTTACTGCATTTACAAACACATATTTTGAATTATAATTAAACTATTACATTGCTATGTACATTTAAGTTATAAAGTGAGTTATTCTACAACAAGCAAATGCCACATAGGTCTCCCCTTTTTTTCCTGTAAGAGTTTGTGGTTGCACCAGATAGGAAATCGTTACGCTTGCAGCCGCTCGGCAGTCTGAAGCACATCAAGTACCAACACAGTGCCAGCGCAGAGTTATTAGCATGTATGACTAGCGAGAGTTCTGCACTAGAGATGGGCATTTCAAACTAAAATTCTCTTTAACATTCACTGGGAACTATTCAACAATTATTCATAGAACACATGACAAACACGGAGGTAATGCGAGGCTGTGCAACTTCTTCTGTTACTTAATTTATTTAGAATCTTGTGTAACTCCTAAATGAACCACAACAGTCTAGTAAACTGTTAAACCAAAACCTTCATCACATGGTAAAATAAACACCTCCTTCCTTGAGGGAAAAAAAAAAAAAACTCACACAACCAGGCCTATGGATTATTTCTTTTCCCCAGTGCGGGAGGAGTGGAAAAGTGACATCTGGTGGAAAAATCATATATTGGCCGGTAAAGGTGAAGGAGAAACAATGGTTCTATGGTTCTACAATACAAAACCACTGTTGCGTGAAATTTGTGTTTCATTCATTTTTTATAATTAAATGACTCTTTAAACATTAAAAAATAGTCGCCTGAAACTTTTGTGAACCAGTCGATTTAGTCGTGCCGATCAACAGCTCACGTGGCTGTACAGAAACCATGAGAAGACTTTCTTGGTGTATCTGAGCATTCATTCAGAAGACCTCCGCTCACCACCATAGTAACCATTCCGGAAGCCTATCTGGTGTGGTTTAGTCACAGTGGGACGAGCACACACAGCTTTCTTCAATCACTGCTACACCACCAAACAGCACGGCTCACGCGACCCACTTGACCGCAGGGCATCTCGCATTGCGGCACAGCGTGTCTTTAGTACGCGTTCCTCTCGTAACACGAGTAAAGAGACCGTTCAGTTATAAAACTCCGGCTGACGGTAAGCAGGGGAGACAGATTTAACGTCCGAGTGCAGATAATAGACAAATAGACGATCGTTTAACACCTGATCGAACACAGCCGAGAGCGCCAATGCTTCATCTTTGGTCATAACGAAGGTGTTTGAGCTCAAACTTTAGCAAACTCGCACAAGTGGACATGTTTTAGTGACTGAATCTCAAAACTCTTTGTACTCTGAGCTACTGTCGGTCACTGTGTCCTCAACTAGTTTAATTAGTAAAATTAATTATTCTATAAAATGATTCAAGGCGGCCATGTTAGATGGTCTAGTCTGTTTTCAAGCTCCACCCACGTGTCCAATTCTCAGAAGTACAGCCTTAAGTCACCTCCAGGGCCAGTTTAGTGCAGAGGCATGACGGAGGACGAGGTGGGCGGAGCCGAGCAGATGAAGCTTCAGGTGGTTCCCAGAGCTTGGAAACATTGATGGCTATCAGTAACCCAACAAATAGGAAGTGGAGAGTTAGCTGTAAATAGGAACGTACGGTCAGAACACGTTAACCCACAGAGAAGGTTCGCATCGCACACAAACCAGCACAGTTGTTTCTCTTCACTGCAGCAAAGCTGACCGCATGTCTGTTTTAAATTCAGACACGAACGCTTGGTTGCAGTCAGAGTTGTGTTCAAAGCGTGTGCGTTGCAGCAGTCACCTAACAAGACCACGCAGTCACACGTAGACCACGTCGGAGCAGGCTTTCCTACACGCGGTCGGTGCAGCAGCATGAGAACCTGATTTTAGTGTTTCGAAACTCGTGTTCACGTCCAGTCGCCCAGCATTTACAGCTTTAAGATGAGTTTATGAACGCAAATTAATGCACTCAACTGATTTTATTCTACGAGGGGCCGTTTTAAAAAGTTATGTAATGGAAATGAACGTTGGTCGTGAGCTTAGTCCTTCTCTACGTCTCCTGCACCTGAGGCGACACTCTTGCCCTAGTGGAGACCGTCTTTGAAGAAGTCTTCTTTTTGGCTCTTCAGGAAAAGTTCCACCTCGTTAATCACCTCATCGTCAAACACCAGCGTTTCAGTGTTTATTTACCTCATATCGGTATTGCAGGTACATGCAATCATCAGACACCAGGGAGCCTTTTTCTGTTAGTTGTTTTCGTTTTCATGATGTGGTGTGTATTAGTAGCTTTTCAATCTTCTGCCTGACGACAAAGCAGGTGTGCTGAAGCTAGATAAAATGCTTTATTTCATTATTTCACTTCAAGTGATGGAAGAGGAAGAAGTCACTGGGTGCGACGCCGGGGGATGAACAGAATTATGTACCTCAAGTCGCCCACAAGTTTCATGAGTGAAATGAGCTGGCACGTTGTCATGAAGTAGGCACACTTCAATTGTTTCAGCCGGGTGCACCAATTTTTATTTTTTTTTTAAACAAGAATAAATGTTCATAAACTTACTCATTTCTGGAGACATAACTTTTTAAAGACCGCCCCTTTTACATGATTAACGCTCTTTTGATTGACTTGTTTGTTTCCAGAGTAACCCAGGAAGCCCCTACAACTTGGCCTACAAGTACAACTTCAAATACGCTGTAGTCTTGTCTTGTGGCTGATGATCGCGCTGGCGCTCGCCGTCATCGTCATCTCGTACAACCTGTGGAACATGAACCCGGGCTACGACAGCATCATCTACAGGATGACCAATCAGAAGATCCGCATGGACTAACTCGCCGAGCAGTGTCCTCTCGTGTGTGTGTGTGTGTGTGTGTGTGTGTACAGCTTTGTCTCTTCCACCATCAATTCATCGCATCCAAGTGATTATTGTTTAAATGGCTCTAAAAATGTCAGTTTTGTGAAAATATAGGATGAACAAACGCCTACTGAAATGAGTATAAATATAAATACAGCAGGTGAAGTGATGAACAGGATGTGTGTGTTTAGTTAATTATAAAGTGAGTGCGCATTAGTGTCATGGTCTCAAATTGTTTTTGTTTTTGTGTTTAAGTCCTGAAACACTGGACCGTAATAACTGATCCTGAAGTATAGGGGGCGCAATCTGCATGTGGGAGATTGCTTTTATTTGGGACTGCGTATTGAAACATATAATAGAAATGTGTTGTGATGTCATTTGATGAGTGTTAGAGTTTGTTTTCGTCTCTCCTTCGCTGGTTCGTTCGCCTGCAACTTGAGCTGAGGTTGAGTTTTAGGTGAAGATTTGACTCTGAGCAAAGTTCACTTACTGCCAAATAAAGTCTTCTGTCCGGGTTACATGAGGTGTTTATTGTGAAAAAAGGAACCTCGGTAACTGAGAACAGTGTCACTGTAGTGTCGAAGCCACATAATTGTCTCTTACACACACACACACACACTCTCTCGCTGCTGCTGCTGATAATATCAGGTGCCAGAGTTGAGGCTTTTCCTCCAGTCACCATGTGTGAGGATGTAAACCCTTAAACTCTTATCTATTGGTCCCCATTAATATGAGTCCAGAGCAGTGTGTTCTTACAGACTGAACACTCAGACCCAGACACACACACACACACTCAGTTTGGACGCCACATGACCTTCTCATAATGACATCATGAAGTCTTTACAATGCAGTGCATTAAGTTAAAATGTGCTCAGTATAAACAAGCAGCTGTATTCAAATTCATGCAAAAACGAGACTCGATGCACTTTAGCCGCAGAGTCACACGTATCAACGCTCTTCCTGCCACTTCCTCTAAGGCCAGCGTGACTTCATATCATAGTCTTACCCAGTTCTAGAGGTGCAAAACCACAGATGAGGAAAAAAAAAGTCAATCATCTCAGAATGAGTCGAGCACGAGGCAAAAAAAAAAAAACTCAATACGAGATTTTTAACACGTTTATTGTAGAGGAATTCTCCTTTATAAAGATTGTAATAGTGATCAAGTAAATTATACTATTAAAGGTTTACTAATCTTGCTTTTGCATAAACGATCTTTTGAGACTCGTCCCTGTGAATCCTAGTTCGAAATGCTAATGTACTAAAGTTTTCTGCTAGAGCTGTGGTCAAGCTCAGGGAGGCGGGGCTTATGAAGCACATGCTCTAAAAGAAAAAAAAAACAACCAACTAATTAACTGTCTTCATTTACTTTGCTGCTTGAAATGATACACTCCAAAAAAAAAACACTCCAAGTTGTCTTCCAAAATGGTCGCTCGTTAACCGTTCGAGTGTTCAGTCAGTACACGTCAGTATATAGGTTCAGTACATACACTCATCAGACACCAGGGAGGTTTCTTATTCCTTTTGTTTTTTTTATGGTGTCGTGTATCAATAAAGAAAAGAGTAGTAGAAGTAGTAGCTTCTCAAACCTCTGCATGACAACAAAGCAGACGTGCTAAAGCTAGTTTAAAATGCTTTATTTCATTGCACACTGTTTTTTGATGTAATGCAGCACAAATTGCTGCATTTTACTAAAAATCATAACACTTTAGTCATAACTCATAATTTCCTTCATGTTTTCGTTAGTCAGAGACTGGAAAACACTCCTGTAATTCCTGCTCGTCACCTTCAGACGTTCTCCTCATTCCTGAGTTCAGCAAGTTAGAGTGAAACAAAATGGCTGCTCATCAGTAAACAAACGGCACGTTACATTTAGTGAGTTACACTGTACACAATGTACACGTATTTGCTTTAGATCAGCCAAGATATAGATATATTCGCTTGTGAAATCTATAACACTGACTGTACGGTTTACAGAGAGATACTGTACATGTTAGATATATTTTAGTAAGCTGCCACGTTTGAGGTCGGAAATGATGTAAATTCCAGCTTCCCACACTGCCGAGAGAACGCAGCATAACTGTTTAAACTGAAACACTGCCAGGGCATTATGGGTAAGTCCTCATCCAGTGAGACGACAAAGCCCCATCCCTTTTTGACGTTTTTCAAAATGGCTGATGTTCTAGTAGGAACAGGGAGACCATTTTCAGCGTTCGTGACATGAGTCGCAAAGATTCAGTGACTCACTTCAGTCATACGAGTCTTTTCAATCGTTTCAGTAAAGTGCACTGAACAATGTGAGTTTTGATTTGCAACTTAAACAGTATGTAGGAACCCTTTAAGGACATTTCATCTAAATAGGCGAGTTGTCCGTAATGTATCAAGAGATACAGAAATGCGCGAGGTCACTCTGGGTCACGGGTTTGGGGGCCTTAAAAGAGCGTATGTGCTGTTGTGGTCGCTCTTCTTGACGGGTCTGGTTGTCACCATGTGCTGCACCTCAGAGTACTGAAACAGAAAAGAGAGATTCATGTCAAAATATCAAACACACTTATGGACTTTTCAAACAAATGAATTTTATTACACCATACTGAGAAAGTGAGGGCAAATTTGTGTTGGCATGTAAGTCGCGTGTACATACACAACAGCTCGGGAATGATAATGTGCCATCTGAATTGTGTGCCTTTAAATAGTAATTGTTTTTCCCTTGGACACTTTATCTTCATTAAATGCACTTCATTTAATGACTATAACTGCTGTATTTTATATTTTTATTTGAATATTTACATACTAGAATTGCATGTTCATAAATGAAAGTACTTCAAAAAGAATATAAAAAGTTTTTTTTTCTTAACTTATCTCTTTAGTCTTTGTAATCCTGTAAACATTGTGTAAAATGCGATTATCCAGTGCTAATAGACCAATTAGCTAGAATTACATATTTTATACACTTATTTTATACATAAAATGGACATCCAAGTTTCTTTATTATGATTAATTACAGTCAGTCAACTGAAATATACAGTAGCCAGTGCAGCCCAGGTATTATCCTCTGCTTTTATGTTTTTAAGTATTTTGAGATGCTTTTCTATGTTTAAATGAAAAACTGTAAAAAGATTTGCTAATTGTTTTTAGGTAAAGATAAATATATTTGCATTTTGAGTGCCAGTGCAGTATAAGGTTAGGCGTTTCTATAACATACAGTACATTACTATAGAGTTTAACACATTTTACCAGCTTGCATCACTTTCTCACACATTAACACGTTTCAGTCTGCATAACATGATGCATCTTTCACACGTGGGACTTTCCAACTTCGCTGCAAACAGGCACCGTGCCCACATCTACAATACCTCACACAGCAGCTTTATCTCCGTATCACAATGATTAGAATAAACTGATAGAAATCAAGTCAACAACAGACTTTACCACCATCAGGGAGCTTACTGACTGCAGAAGAGTTTCAGATTCACTTCAAAATCATTTTTAATTCATTCTAAATCAACTGAACTTGAGTGCATGAAGGATTACATTGTAAAGACATTTACTATATTAAAATAAATATTAACAGCATTAAAAAAAAACATAATTAAAACAAAATTCTAAACAAAGATCAGTTTGCCTACCACAGGGTCAGCAATGTCCTGATGCGGCGGAACATCAGGAACTGGAGGCTGTGCTTGAGCTCTTAGAGGTTTTTTGCAGTGAAGAACTGAAAAAGCTTAAAAGATACAGAATGAACCCAGTGACAGTCAGAATTTTGTAATCAACTTTACTATACACTATAACTATAAATATTAATAATTAACTATAGAAATTACAGTATAATATTGATTAAGTAACAATGCATAACTAGCATTATCAATATTGGTGATAGATAGATTATTGTATATATAGATATACAGTAGATAAATAGTTATAGGTATACAAATATAGGTTCATACACAAGGTTGCTTACAGAAGATTTTATCTTCTAACTATAAAATATATTATTTTGGAACTTATACCCTTTATGTGCATATAAAGCTTTAACAAGTTTTTTTTTATTTTATTTCAGTTGAGCAGTAGCAGACTCTCAAATTATTCTCATTTATTGTAACCAAAATGCGGCATAAATAAAACCAACCTGTAATTATACCAGCCAGAACACAGTTCAGTATTACTGATATGATGAAAATCGTCCAGAGGCTAGTTTCTTTAACTTCTTGCTTTGTCTTAGGTGTACACGTCTGATTCTCTGGAAACAGTTTGAAAACAATCAAATAAGTCAAAAACAAATAGTATAGATTCTACTTTAATTTAATTAATTCATTTTAGGCTCATTCATTCAAACTATTAACACTACTTAATCTATATCTTGGCACTTTCATTGACAGAAGCTACAGTATAGCTGAAGCCGGAGGTTTACATACGCTTAGGTCCAAATCATTATCAAACTGATTTTCTAAATTTCATGTCAACAAACTATATTTTTGGTAAGTTGGTAGGGACATCTACTTTATAAATGGCACATGTAATTTCTCCAACAATGCTTTGCAAATTACAGATATTTTCACTTTACATATTATTTCACTAATAATTCACTATATCAATTTCAGTGGGTCAAAAATTTAAATACACTTAACTGACTGTGCCTTTAAACAGCTTGGAATATTTCAGAAAATTGTCATGGCATTAGAAGCTACTGATAGGCTACTAGACATAAGCCATCTTACAGCTCAGGGATGAGACGTGAACTTTGGGACAAAAAGTACATATCAATCCCAGAACAACAGCAAAGGACCTTGTGGTGACACTGGAGGAAACAGGTACAAATATTGACATAACTTATTGATATAACTTTTGGATAAATGTCCTCTGGCCTAGTGAATTAAAATTTTAACTGTTTGCCCTAAATGAGCATTGTTATGTCTGGAGGAGAAAGTGGGAGGCTTGCAAACCAAAGAAAACCATCCCAACTGTGAAGCACACAGAGTGGCAGCGTCATGTTGTGGGGGGGCTTTGCTACATGAGGAACTGGTGCACTTCACAAAATAGATGGCATGAGCAAGGAAGATTATGTGGATATTTTAAAGCAATATTTCAACACTAAGCAAGGAAGTTAAAGCTTGGACGAAATTGATCTTCAAAATGGAGAATGACCCCTATCATACATCCAACGTTGTGTCAAAATGGCTTAAGCACAATAAAGTCAAGTTGTTGGAGTGGCACTGCCCTTAATCCAGTATAATTTTTTTGTAGAGAACTGAAAAAGTATGTGCAAAGAGACTTACAAAACTGACTCAGTTGCATCACTTTTGTCTGGAATGGGTGAAAAAACTTATTGTAAGAAGTTTGTGGAAGGGGACTGTTTAACACAAGTTACACAATTTTGCCAAATTGTACACAGTATTGACAAATACTAACTAATAATGGGGGGTATTTTTCACATTTTTGTAAATCACATAATTGAACAAAAAAATTAATACTTTTTCAGAACTGATTTTAAAAAATAATATAAGATATAAACAGATAACAATAGCCATAAAATCTTTTATTTAAAAAAAATTTTAAGCCATAAAATAATAGAAAAATATTTATGGGTTTTTGGAATGTCAAAAAAAAGTGCTCAACAATAAACCAATTGCACATTAATTCTATCAATTATAAATTTAGGCATAAAAAAGTTGCTTCAATCCAAAACCTATTTAACAGAGAATATTACCATAATAAACTCACCAGCTGAGTAATTCTGGATGTAAAGTCTGATTCCTCTGCTGATGTCGGGAGGTGAACCAGTTTGAGTTTTAATACAATAATAAACTCCTAATTCATTAGTACTGATATTGTGTATAAATAAACTGCTGTTGTATTGCAGTGAGAA
>JAQMYJ010000023.1:40980757-40993108 GCA_030014305.1 Clarias laeviceps | reverse complement strand
ATTAAGAGAGCAGCTGCTAAAATGCCATTACAAAGCAGCAAACAGGTATTTAAAGCTGCTGGTGCCTCTGGAGTCCCACGAAACTCAAGGTGTAAGATCCTTCAGAGACTTGCAGTTGTACATAAACCTACTATTCGGCCACCCTTAACCAATGCTTAGTGGATGGTAGGTGGCTGGCCACCATGTCCCAACAAGGCTGCGACATCAGCAAGGAGGTGCCAGAGTCATGTTTTGGGCTGGAATCATGGGGAGAGAGCTGGTAGGCCCCTGTAGGGTCCCTGAAGGTGTAAAAATGACCTCGGCAAAGTATATAGAGTTTTTGACTGACCACTTTCTTCCATGGTACAAAAAGAAGAACCGTGCCTTCCATAGCAAAATCATCCTCATGCATGACAATGTACCTCTGTGTCATTGGCTGCTATGGGCAAAAAAGATGAAAAACTCATGGTGTGGTCACCATCCTCCCCTGACCTCAACCCCATTGAGAACCTTTGAAGCATCCTCAAGTAAAAGATCTATGAGGGTGGGAGGCAGTTTGCATCAAAACAGCAGCTCTGGGAGGCTATTCTGACATCCTGCAAAGAGATTCAAGCAGAAACTGTCCAAAAACTCACAAGTTCAATGGATGCAAGAATTGTGAAGGTGATATCAAAGGGGTCCTATGTTAAGATGTAACATGCCCTGTTATGATGTTTTTGATTGAAATAGGTTTTGATTTCAGTAAATATTACCTTATAATGCTGCAAATGCAACAAAATCCCATTTTCAGTTCTTTAAAACCTATAAAATGTTCTAACTCTGTTGTACATAATAATTTGGAACAGTGCATTTTTCAGTTTTTAAATTTTTAAATAAATATTGTTATCATTAGGAGGTTTGTTCAATTTGTTCAAAAATTTAATTATACCCTAATGGTTGATGACTTGAAAATTATACTGACTGTTATTTGCATTGACTAATTATGAAACTCAGAGAAAGATATAATTTGCGTAATAATTTGGAACGTGGTGTAGGTGACACTGGCGTGGCGCTTCTAGTGTTAAACACTGAGACTGTGTCCGAGTACCAAACACTATTTGGAAAGCTATTCCATAACTTTGGGGCTTTGTAAGAAAAAGCTCTGCCCCCTCCTGTAGTTTTCATAATACGCGGTACTGACAAGCAGCCTGCATCCTTTGATCGAAGTAGGCGTGGCGGATCGGAAGACACTGGCAGTTCACTCAGATACTGCGGCACGAGATCATTTAATGCTTTATATGTCAGAAGTAGTATTTTAAAATCAATGCGGAATTTGACAGGGAGCCAATGAAGTGAAGATAAGATAGGGGTGATGTGCTTGTATCTTCTGGTTCTAGTGAGGACTGTCGCTGCTGCATTCTGAACTAACTGAAGCTTGTTTATGCTAGTTGAATAAACAGACAGTAAGGCGTCAATAGTTCAACCTAGAGGTCATAAAAGCATGAACTAGTTTTTCTGCATCGTTTAGTGACAATATATTCCTTAACTTGGCAGGTGAAAGAATTTCTGAGGTGAAAAAATGCTATCCTGGTGATATTGTCTACATGAGCTTCAAATGAAAGACTAGAATCTATAATCACACTAAGGTCTTTCACTGTTGCACTTGATGGAACAGAAAGGCCATCTAAAGTTACAGTGTGAACTAAAATCTTGCTTCTAGCTGCATGTGGTCCTATGACTAGAATTTCTGTCTTACCAGGATTAAGCAGAAGGAAGTTAATTAGCATCCAATCTCTTATATTCTTTATGCATTGCTCAACTTTAGCAAGCTGGTTTTTCTTATCTGGTTTTGCTGAGACGTATAACTGTGTGTTGTCAGCATAACAATGAAACTAATACCATGCTTACGGATTATGTTGCCCAAAGGAAGCATGTAAAGGGCAAAAGGCAGTGGCCTTAAAACCGAACCCTGTGGAACACCAAACTCCACTAGAGAACATGCAGAATAATCATCATTTAAATCTACATACTGATAGCGATCGGTCAAATAGGATCTGAGCCAGGAGAGGGCTGTTCCCTTAATTTCTCCCACGTTTTCTAATCTGTGAAGGAGAACATTATGATCAATGGTGTCAAAAGCTGCACTGAGATCGAGTAACACAAGCATAGTGACGCAACCCTGGTCAGAGGCCAATAGGAGGTCATTTACTACTTTAACGAATGCTGTCTCTGTGCTGTGATGAGGCCTAAATCCTGACTGATACAGTTCATGTATGCTATTCCTATGTAGATATGAGCATAGCTGCTCCGCTACTATCTTTTCCAGAATTTTAGAGATAAAGGGGAGGTTTGATATCGACCTGTAATTGGACAGCTGACAGGGGTCGAGGTCAGACTTCTTATTTATCGGTTTAATAACTGCTAATTTCAAATATTTTAGAACATACCCAATGCTAAGAGAAGAATTAATTTTTTTCAACAGAAATTCTGTTATTTCCGGTACTATCTGTTTGAGAAAATGTGTCGGTATAAAATCTAGTATACAGGTTGATGAATTTGTAGAACAGATGAGTGAAATTAGTTCATTCTCTTCAAGGGGAGTAAAGTATTCTAGGTTCCGATCTGACATGGTTAGTTTAAAATCTGCATCAATTGCATTGTCCGGTTTCAAAGTCTCAATTTTATGCCCAATATTTACAATTTTATTATTAAAAAAGTTCATGATTCCTCACTATTGCACGATGTTGTTGTGGAGATTTCTGCAGTGGTCTTATTTCTGGTTAATTTGGCTATGGTATTAAATAAAAATCTAGGATTGTTTTTGTTATTTTCTATAAGAGTGGAGAGATACGTTGATCTAGCTACCCTAAGAGTTTTCTATAGTTCAGGATGCTCTCCTTCCATGCTATTTGAAATACTAACAACGTTCATTTACGTTCTAACTTCCGAGCTGTCTGTTTAAAAGTGCGTGTATAATCGTTATACCAGGGAGCGAGTTTCTTATAATTTTTCTTTATACGTTATCTAATGTATAACAGAATGTTGACTCTAAATATTCAGTCGCCTGATCGAGTTCTGTGGGGTCAGACGGCGATCCAATCAAAGTTGGTAACTTTGGGAGATTATTGATAAAGCTCTGTGTGGTAGTTGATGTGAATGTATGTTTTATACGGTAGCGCGGCGCTATGTGTACATTATTACTATGACACCTATGACACTTTAATTGAGACAAGATAGTGATCTGAGATAACTTCAGACAGTGGAATTGTGAATAGGTGTCAGGGCTGGGGAATACTGAACCCAAAAGCAGACTCAAAACACACTAAGTGGGTTATTGTCCTTTTAATATGAAAGATAAAGCACCTGGTAATGCTAGCAGAGCTGGCAGTGTGCGGCTGTGGTAACTTAGTCAGCGTTTGGAGAATTCCGGGTATAGAAGGGGAATCCCCGATGACGTGAAGGGGCAGGTCGATAATGTAGGCACGAGGTGAAAGAGATCTGAATTGTTGGTGGAAGCACACTTGTCCGTTCTCCACGAACACGGAAGTGCCGCAAATACACAAACACACACACACACAGAAGTGAGACGTAAATGAAATGACAGGCAGGGTCAGATGCCGAGTAAATCCAGAGATGCAGAGGGAGAAATCTGAAATTAAGGCAGGATCGATAACAAAGTCAAACAGCGAGAGCTATCAAATCCGGAAACGCGGTCCAAGATCAAAGGTCGGTAAACATGCAAAGTCATACACAAGGGCAAGATCCAAAAGCAGGCGATAATCCAAAGAACAAGGCAAAAACGAAATACAAAAAACAGGCAGGGTCAAATATTGAATATACAGATCAAAAATAACACCAAGACAGGACTAGAGGCATGCACGTAAGCTACATCGGCACAGAGTGAAGTCTCCAGCTTCCTTTTAAAGCTGCAGGAGAGTAGCTTGATTAGTGACAGGTGGGCTCAGGTAATTGGCTGGGAGAGCGGGAAACGATATAGATGGGAGTTATGACCTGGAAGTACTAGGGTGATCAGGCTGGCTCATGACACTAGGTTTGAGAGGAAATCTGCAAATTTACAAAGAAATTCAGAGTACGGCCCTGGAGGTCTGTTAATGATAATTAGTGGGATCGACTGAGCAGACTTTATATTTGTAGCTACACTTATGTTACTATAGAGATTGACAGATTATCATGGTAAATACAGTAACTGCAACGCCTCGTCCTCTACCAGTTAGCCAAGGCTGGTGTATGTACTGTAGCTGTATCCAGGAGGACTAACTTCATTTCAAGCTACATACTCATCCTGTTTAATCCAGGTTTCAGTTAAACAGAGTATATCAAATTTCTGATCTGTGATAATTTCATTAACAATAACTGCTTTAGATGCGAGAGATCTAATATTTAACAGTCCAAGCTTCAGATTAGAAGTGCCGGCTGTGTATTCAGTGTGTTTTGAATTTGTGGTCTCTATATTAATTAAATTACTAAAACAGACTTTGAGTCTTTCTACATTTTGCTTGGCTCTGGGAACAGACACAGTCTCAATTTGATGAACCCCAAATGACGACTCTATGCAGCTAGCAGACGGTTGGTTTAGCCTGTCTGTCTGCTCCCTGGCCTGGGCTCTGGATTGTCACCGATTAACTAGGCCTCTTCTGAGACTATGCGCTATACTACAGGAAATGAGAGCAGCACCTTCCCAAGTGGGATGGACACCATCCAGGTCTCACCCACTCACCGCGCTGTGAGGGCTCTAATGCAGAAGTTGGGGGCTGGGTATCTCCGCCTGTGGCACCCAGAATTTCCGCTATGGGAATAACACTGCTCTCCCACTTTCACTGCTTTCCCACCAGCTCCTCTAAAGCTGATATCTTCTCCGTCAGAGTGCTCACTAACACAGAGTGCTCACCTTTCACGAGTAAAATTATCACTAACGACAGAGGAAGAATGTCTAAACATCCTGCACTCCACACACTGAACAAGCTGAATATTATCCATTATAGCGTACCTTAGTCGGAGTTTAGTTTTTGGAGCTGAATTCTGTTTGTTGTTCTTAGACAAAGAAACTTGCGCTTTCTCCAAAAAATGGAAAAAAGGCGAAGCCCAGTAGTATGAAAATGTAAAAACTAGTTGCTATTAATATTATTATTTATATTATTATATAATATTATAGTATAATTTAAATGCTGATACAAACGCGAGACTTTCCTGGCAATGATAAAAAACAGGAAGCCAAAAAGCATGGCAAGAAGAAAGCCATTGTTGTAAGAAAGCCATAAGAAGTCCCGACAAGCTATGTGGGGGACAACATGTGAGAAGCTGCTCTGGTCAGATGAGACCAAAATTGGGAATATTTTACCTCAATTTAAAATGTTATATGTGGCGGAAAACTAACACGGTGCAGGGTGGTGGCAGCATCATGTTATGGTGATGCTTTTCTTCAGCAGGGACAGGGAAGCTGGTCAAACTCTCTCCCGGCGAAAAACACCTTGTATAATTTGTGCCTCCATGTCCATAGGATCATCATCAAAAAGGTGCGCCATGCTCAATAACCTTCTGAAACCAACCTACCCTGGAACATAACCTGCTACCGAGCAGCTTATCTTCAGAGAGTAAGTTGCTATTGTTACATACCTGCCCAGAAAGTTACCTCCGTTTTTGGAACCGAAAGTTGAGGTTATCCACTAACTTACTCTTAAACTTACCTGGTTACGTCACATAACCTGCTTTCTGGAATACTCCCTAGATGTGCAACGCTTTGTGTACCATTGAGAATGTGATTAGCTTCACCTGATTCAGTCATTTTTAGAAGGGGGTGATGCTTTTTTGAATCAGACATTCTGTTTTTAATTTTCTCATATGTTGGTGGTATATATTTCAATTAGATATTAAAAGTTGCACTGAGTAAATACAGCTGGATGAAACAAAAACTGTCTGTCTTCATTTCACTCTGCAAAGCAACAATTATTTTGAAGGGGTGATTCTTTTTCTATACCCACTGTCTATGTGATTGGTTAGGGTCATGGTGAGGATCATCTCATATTATACTTGGTTTAATGTTGAGTGGGCCTAACACAAGAAATCAGTATTATGTGTAATGATGCATCGACAACTCGTCTCAAAAGTGTTTATTTACCTGAATTCATCTAAGAGATTCATTCTGAATCATATATCTCCTACACAACACAACACAACACACACAACACACACTGCAGTTCATTACTAAATGATGCTAGTTCCGATTTAGTTCCTTTAGAAAGGACACAATTACAGAGTTAAATGTTTAGCTTGTTTCCACCAGTAGCTCAGTTTAAAGCCCTGAGATTAATGCTCTGTTATGCCCCCTAGTGGAATAACACAGATTCACACTTTTCACATTTGAATTATTTGATTACTATTGTCCAGAAACACCAGGGAAGTCAGTGCTACACGATGAAGATTACACCAGCTCAACGCTGATTATTTATATATAACTGTATGACACAGTGCATGTTGTATCTTACAGGAGAATATAATAAGACACAGTAACACAGGTGGCTGGTTGAAAGGTCGCCTTTGTCTGAAGAAAAAACGCTTTACATTATTGCTTTGTTTTGCCCTCCACCCCCCACCCCCCATCCCCCATCCCAATAGAAGAACACAGATTCACACTCTTTAAAAATATATATTTTATTATTTTAGTGCAAAGACACCAGGGGGGGCAGTGCGCTTTCATTCTGTGCTTTTGGCCACCAGCTCTGTAAAAGAGCACAAAAGCCATGAGGACTGTGTGTAGATTTATCTGTTAGATACATATAAAGTGCAAAATACTTTTTATAACACTTAAACTCACTGCACTAATTAGCACGTAACATACATTACACACCAAACACACTGTTTACTGTGAACTAAAGATGTTTTATTAAAGATGTTTTTATTAATAACTGAAGTTGTAAGTGTGTGTGTCTATCCAGTGACTTTACCTTTGATCTTGATCTTGAAGCTTCACATCATAGTTTGGAGGTTTTTCTTTTTCTACAGCAGCTTACGATCAAGACTGAAACACCACAATACAGTCTCAATAAACTGATGTCATTAATCAAACATATTTACACACTGAAGACTGAAGATCTGAGAGATTTGGTTATTATTCCTCATATAACTCACCTGTAACTGCAACAATCAGAACACAGTTTATTATTCCTGATGTGATGAAGAGATTTCTCCAGAGTCTGATCTCATCTATATCTACTGTCTGATTCTGACGCTCTTCAATCTTACATGTCTGATTCTCTACAAACATGACAAACATCAGAGAGTTTGAACTTAAACCCCTCAGTTCAATTATAATAAAGTATTGATTTATCACACACACACTTCCTGTAACTATAATAAATAAACTCACCAGCTGAGTGATTCTGCATGTAAAGTCTGATTCCTCTGCTGATGTTTGGAGGTGAAGCAGTATGGGTCCTAATGCAATAATACACTCCTAATTCATTAGTACTGATATTGTGTATAAATAAACTGCTGTTGCATTGCAGTGAGAATGTCATGCTGAAGGTCATGTTATTGTAATTTGCTGTCTTGGATCGACTTGAGAAAGAGCGTAATATAAACACTGGAGGTTCTGACGGCTTCATCAGGAACCAGTACACATCTCTTACAGACACCTCACACTTTAGAGTCACGTTCTGTCCCAAATCTACCGACTTCTCTGTGAAACTCTCCGCAGTTCCACAGCACACAAGGAGATCTAACAACAACAACAAAAAAAAAAACACAATAAAATCACTGACTGTAATTTGCTGCTTGTTAAGAATGAGGAATGTACTAATTAAATATATCAGTGTTTTAGGTAAAGGAAATAAACTTACAGAAGTAGATGTGAAGGATCTTCATGATGAAACTTGATCTCTGGTCACAAATTATAAATTGTCAGAGAGTTGTGCCGGAAATCCTGGAAAATTATAAATAAAAGTATTTCATTCACTGGGTAAGTGTTTATTGTTACTTGTGCATAAAGACAGGTCTCATTCAGGAAACAATTGCAGAATGGCTGTTATATTTATACACACATTTCTCTTCTATTAATCTACACACTGTACATCATGTTCTCTCTTATCATAAATGGAGGTCTTTTGCCTAGTGTGCCTCAGAACAGACGTATTCATCTTATCCTGACAGTGGCGGCTACAATCAGTTCATTTCTGTTAAATCTTACGTAAACATTGTCCTTCTATATCCAGCAAGCAAGCTTCATACTTCTACTGTCTACATGCCACATTTCACATAATTAAATCATTATTTTTAATTTAATTGTTTAGTTAATTAGTCTATATATATATATATATATATATATATATAGTCCATTTTGAGTTGCTTTCCATAGAATGACCTTTCCTGCTTGTTGTTCATGTAATTACTCATGATTAATGGTATTGAATCATGAACAAAATATGGAAATTTGTTATAGTAAACAACTGAAGAATGTGGGGACACATTTCTTGACAGATAATTAGAGAAAAATCACATATTTGTGACAAATATCTTAAAAAAATTAGACCATTTTATGATTGAAAATTGTATGGAAAAGTGGAAGACAAAAGGTGTTCGATTTGAGATTTGTTTAATATTCCTGTGAACACCTGTAATGATGTGGATGGTCAATGAAAGAGAATAATAATAATAATAAGTAGAAGAAGAAGAAAAAGAAAAAGAAAACACATATGTACAAATATGTGTATTTTCTTTTATTGACCGACCACATCGTTCCGTGATAGCAAAATTATTCTTGCCCAGATATGGCCCAGAAGTTTCCCAAGATTTGGCCTAGCTCATATTTGCTAGATTTTGCTAGAAGAGGCCAAATATGGTACAGATCTGTCTGGCACATCTGATATAAATATGTGCCAGACTTGGGCCTCGAGGAAGTGTCGATACCTGGTGGTTGTGGCACCCCCGGTGCTCCACACGGCCGTAGCCCAATCCAGAGCTCTCCTGGTGAGATGTTGGGTCACGAAACTCACTTTCTGGGAATCAGTCATGTTCGGGAAATCGGCTAGCTATACTTCACAAGCGAGCAAAAAACGTCTGCAACCCTCGACTGATGTTGACAGCTGTTTATCTGAGGACTTGACTTGGCTGCAGTTGATCGATAGTTCAGGACTGGAATTTCCTATCTGAGCCTCCAATAACTACTGTACCTGGACTCTATATTAACATCAATTAACATCAACTGTTATGCTGAACTGCCTGCCAACTAACACACAGTATGAATACAGATCAATTCCTGCTCTCTGTTCCACCCAAATGAGGATGGGTTCCCTGTTGAGTCTGGTTCCTCTCATGGTTTCTTCTTATTACCATCTCAGGGAGTTTTTCCTCGCCACTGTCGCCGTCGGCTTGCTCACCAGGGACTATCTGACCATTGTGTTAAGCTGCTTTGGGACAAGGCCAATTGTTAAAGGCGCTATACAAATAAAATTGAATTGAATTGAATTGAATATATATTATATAGTACCTGTTCAGTTGGTTTCTTTGTGTTTCGTGTTCTGACCTGTTCTGTTTTGTGCCTTGCCATCTCTTTATAGTTTTTATCTTGTCTTATTGCCATTAGCATAAGCATAAGTTCTTGTATTATTGTTCATGTTTGTATATCGTATGTTTTAATTAATTATGTTTAAACTCCATTATAATAAGCAAAAGTCTGCAGTTGCATCCTGCCTCTCCTTCATACCTGAAGGGCCATGACACCAGCCTGGGCATGCTGGCGTTTGGCTCTATCTCTTTCTCCTAGCCGGAGCTCCTGAGATCAATGAACTTGCCAAGTGTCAATGATGGGGGAGAATTTGACCCTGCTGTGTTTCATCCAGTGATGGTTCTATAAGGACAGATTGGCAGGTCCTAAGCCAGGAGAGCGCCATTGGATTTGGTTAATGCTCTCGAGCCTCACCGCACCAGCACGCTTATGGGCACAACTCCTCATCTCTGGCTTAGGGGACACAGTGCTGCTGCCACCGCCTGGCTTTGGGGACACCGTGCTACTACTACCGCCTGGCTGTAAGGATACCAAGAGGATTTGAAGCACAAAGACAGCACTTGTTGAAGTAGTAAATGACCTTCTACTGGCCTCTGATCAGAGTTACCTCTCTTTGCTTGTGTTATTTTACCGTAGTGCAGCTTTTGACACCATTGATCATAGTATTCTCCTTCATACATTAGAAAATGTAGTAGAAATTAAGGGAATGGCCTTCTCCTGGCTTAGATCCTATTTGACTGATTGTCATCAGTTTGTGGATTTAACTGGTGAGAATTCTGCATATTTTTAAGTGAAGTTTAGCGTTCCACAGGGTTAGGTTTAGGTCCACTGCTATTTTGTTTTTAAATGCATCCTCTGGGCAACATACTGTAATTTGTAAGCTTGTATTCAATACCACTGTTATGCTGATGACACACAGTTGTATGTCTCAGCAAAGCCAGATGATAAAAGCCATCTTAATAAAGTTGAGCAATGTGTGATGGACATAAGGATGCTAATTAACCTCCTTCTGCTTAATCCTGACAAGACAAATGTACTGGTATTAGGACCACATGCTATGATTATTTGCACTCATTGTATATAACTCCTTACCTGTGCACTGTTTACATATGCAAATTATTTTGCACTGCGACAAATGCACCTCCGGTTAGACGCTAACTGTATTTTATTGCCTTGGACCATACATGTTTCAAACTAATCTAATCTAGTAGTAAGCTTTCTGATTACAGAGTAACTCTGTATGAACTTTCTGTTTTATCATGTACAACAGTAAAAGACCTTGGTATGATTATAAATTGCAAGCTTTCATTTGAAGCTCATGTAGATAATATTATTAGGACAGCATTCTTTCATCTCAGGCATATTGCCAAGATAAGAAATATATCGTCACTAAGCGATGCAGAAAAAAATATACTTTTATTACCTCTTAGGTTGGACTATTGTAACACCTTACTGTCAGGATGTTCAACTAGGTGCATAAAAATGCAACAGCGAAAGTCCTCAGTAGAACCAGAAGATATGAGCTCATCACTCCTATCATAACCTCACTGCATCGGCTCCAAGTGAAATTTCGCGTTGATTGTAAAATACTCCTATTAACTCATGCTACAGTAACTCAGTAAACTGCAAGTGTCTTACGACCCACCACGTCTACTTTGATCAAAGGATGCAGGCTGCTTCTCAGTACAGCATATTACAAAAACCTTAGAGGCAGAGCTTTCTGGAATTCTGGAATAGCCTTCCAATTAATGTTTGGGACTCACACACAGTCTTAGTGCTTAAGTCTAGACTTAAAAAATATAAATTTATCCAAGTATTTTTATGAATAGATTTGCCTTAGGTAAAGGAGCAGATCTGGGGGACGTCCCATGTGTTTGGATGCTGTCTTCCCCACTCTCATTGATCACGTAGCTGATGGTGGAGTGACTGGTTGCTTTATTTTCCAGGGAGACCTCATGTCTGTGTTTTCTTCTGGCTTTTTCCTAATTAGCATTAGCGCTAATTCCTAGCCACAGTTCCTGTAGTATTATTCATGTTTGTACATTGTTTCTGTTTTATTTACTTTTGCTCTAATTATATTATAATAAACAGTGCACTTGCATCTTGTCTCTCCTCCATATCTGACACTAGTGATGATGAGATGAAGCCTCATTCAGGTGTCGAGGCTCCCCAGTCAATAGTAATTTCATGAAGCTTTATTTTATGGCTCATTGTACTGGCACCTAGTGGACATATTTTGTGTAGTAAGTAATATTGCATTCATCATTGACAGTCATGTGTCAGCTGTGTGTGTGTGTGTGTGTGTGTTTTGAAAATCCATAGTGCAAAGGAAATGTTTATGCACATAATCACCATCTCTGAATCTTTAAAAATAAAATGAAGAACAAATAGAGAAGTCCTTGTCTTTCTTTCTGTCTTCCTTTTTATTTTTGTTTAATTCTAAACATGAACATGACAACTAACAAGCCACTGTTTGGAATCTTCAAACAGAATACTGTATAGTAATTCGCTAGTCATTGTTAAGGATTCATTGCAAAAATTAAATCATTAATTCTCACAATGAAAAAACATAATTGAGGAGGAAATAAAAAATAAAAAGAGAGAGAGAGAAGCTAGATACAATAACACCAGACATAATGAGATAGGTTGAGGTAATTAATATAAACCAAAAGTTTTTGCATGCATTTTCCTATACAAGGTGACACAAAAAAACAGGAACTTTTTTACAATCCAATAAAACTAGAAGTGATAAAAGAAATAAATTTTATGCATAGTAATTGAAACCTAAAACATGTAGAAATACTAAAGTATATTTAACTAAATGTCACTAACCCGCAGTGCTACCACCTGCTAATGGCTATCAATACGCATTT
>JAQMYJ010000023.1:40950673-40961872 GCA_030014305.1 Clarias laeviceps | reverse complement strand
ATTAGACTAACCTTTCACTTAAAGTATATTTTCCAATAATATATTTTTGGAAAGTGTACTATAATACAATTATTTTGGAGTATATTTAAAGTTTAATTCCAAAATTTGGTAAAAGCATGATGTTGGTATACTTTTTAGTATATTTTTTATATACTATCGAGGATTTCAATATATTTGTAATACACTAAAATATTTTTTTTTTCACAAGGGTATGCATAGAGTAAAACTCACTCCCATAAATTCCCTGTGTAAATATTATATATATATATATATATATATATATATTACATAAAAAAACATGTAATAGAGACACTAGTCTACAAAAAAGCACAATATACTATAAAGAATGAGGAAGTTTTGTATGTTTATGTGGGTTTACAAAACATTTCTGAAAAGATACAGGAAACCACTGCTGTACATCAGTATTACGAACCAGAAAGCCACAAAGCATGCAAGCAGTTTCTGAAGGAACTTGACACAACACGACATGAGCGATGAGCAGCAAAACAGTGAGTTTTCATCTGATCATTTAGTAGAATTTAAATTTTTACAGTTCTGTTTATTTATTTATCGCAGCACATTGTATGTAGAATAGCAGGTTATAAAACCAGGTGAAAATTAAGAAAACTGTATTAATATATTATTTTAAACTATATTCTAAATGTTTGCTTTAACCAAATACGTGAACCACGGCCCTGTGTGTGTAGAAAGCATTTAAGCTTGTTTTCTTATAAAAATGGAAAATCTATGCAGATAAATACAATGCAACAAAACTAGGTGGACATGTATTGAGCATTGTGATTAATTTTTTTTAGCAACCTGCTGTATTATTACAAAGACAAAGCCAGTCATACCTGAACATTTTAAAGGGCATTTTAAATTATTTTACACTAAATAGCTCTTTTAATTCTAAACATGATTTTTCTTTTTAAAGCAGAGAAAGTGAGTGATGTGGCATGTGGTGTTTGTCATGTACAGATGGCATCCTTTTAGAACAGGGTTGTGGGTAGTAGACACACACTGTCATTTTCACTCATTCTCTATAGAACAAATGAGCACACAATGCAAATATCATCTGTATATTCTGTAAAAGCTTTAACTAGTCTAAACTCTGTTCTACTGACACAATAATACAACAGAACAAAACAAATTATTTCTTCATTCCATTCTTTATTAAAGCACAACAATTACATCTGTTGAAATTGTATGACATAATGCAGCTCCACCACAGCTTTCAAACAAAGGCAGGATGAAGCCTCCTGAGATTGGGACTATTATCTACACATGAAATACATAGCAGACCAAAGTGAAAATTTAATCCAAAAATCACTTTGTTTGCAATTGTGTTTTTTTATAACAGATTTATATCTTTAATAAACTGACAGAACTTGTCATGAAAACATTGTTGCTGCTAAAGCAGTTAGTGAAAGTGATCAGAGCTGGCTAGAACAGAGCTCATCTGGAATTTATATGGAACCTAAAAGTTTAAATAAACATTTGCAAAGAATGCGACTGTAAGGGACTGCCCCTAGGGGGCACTGTGGCCGTGTTTGTTTTTATTTGTAGTTTTGTTAGAAGACCCAGTTTCCCAGAAGGCACCTCGGTCAGGTGAGGACGAAGTTCAGGTGGCTCATTAGAGATCTTATAAAAAGCTGGTAGCTCTGGGAAACTGGGTCGAGCATTAACACTGTCTAGTGGGCATTTGTTTAGTTTTGTTTTATTTCTATTCAGATTTATATTAACCTGGCTCTGAAGGTTTGTTTTCTGTGTTGTATGTATTTAAGTGTATCTTTGGGTTTGCCTGTGTTTGTGTGTATTGGGACTTATGATTAGTGTTTTATTGTTTCCAGTTACTCCTGTTGGTTTCTCTCTTGCGTTTCTAGTGTCTCTCCCTGTCGCTGTTGAAAGCTCTAAACCTGTGTACCTTCTACGAGTCTGTGTGTTAGTGTGTGTGGGTATTGTTCATGGGTGTGTGTGTGCCGTTCGTAGGAGCGTGGGTGTGCGTGTGCCACTCGTAGAGGGAAAGGTTATTCCAACTTAAAGAGCTCCAGTTTAAGGTCAAACAAACATTGAGCTTGTGTAAAGTGTCTAAGGGTATTAGAGCCCGTATGTGTCAAAGCCTATGTCACAACATAGAGCTTGTGTAAAGTGTCTAAGGGTATTAGAGCCCATATGTTAAAGCCTTTGTCACTACATGGAGCTAGTGTAAAAGATGTCTAAAGGTATTAGAGCCTGTCTGTTGTCTAGTAGTGTTGTCTGTTGCGTGTTATGTGTCTAGAGTTACTCGTGTGTGTGATGTTTCCAGAGCCAGTGTTTTGTTTGTGTATTTGTTTGTGTGAGTATTCTGTTCTTAAATAAGACTATTTACGTTCAAACCCCTTCTGCATTTATGCCTGCCCTTTCTAAGCCCACGGCAACACCATCAGCCATTACACCAGAATCATGACCGCGACTCTACTATAATGCAGCCTCGTCCAGTCACTATATACTGTATATATATTTATGGTATCCAACCTCTAGTCTAAATTTAGTCCAATCTTTTATCTGCCGAATGGAAAGAACTTTGGATAGTTTGTGTATATACTGCTAACCCGATTAATAATGAGAAAATGAAAAACATGTACTGTAGAAAGAATTTTAAAGCTTTAATTCTTTCTTCAGAAAATAAAGCTACACAGCAGAACTGAAATGACTAAAGATGATGTACTGCCTGCTTTTCTCATGATGCCGCTGTTATCTGGAGATGTCTTCTGGCTTGATTCACTCTCATCTGTGGAAAACACACACACACAAAAACACAATTCAGTAAAAGAACAAAAATTCAAAATAGACAAATATCTGTGGAGATCTGAAACCGCTAAAAAAAAAAATTAAGCACTTTTTAATGCAAAGTGTATACAAATAGTTTCTCTGATGTTGCTCATATGTAACACCACACAAAGTATTTCTACACACAATATAATATATAAATATGTAATAAGATAAATAAATAAACCTGCACTGACATGGGGAATCCTTAAATAAACTTCACCAAACCAAGAACTATATCACTATATAACTCTAGAACTACAATATATCACCGAAAGTATTGGCTCACCTGCCTTCAGATGCACATGAACTTGAGTAACATCCAATTCTTAATTCATAGAGTTTAATATGATGTTGGCCCCGCCCCCTTTGCAGCTACTGTATAACTGTTATGTAGGAGAGCTCCAGTATGGCTCCACTGGATATGTTAAGTGTGGGAGCCCCAACACAGGAGTTAGAGGGGGACGTTGGGATGTGGGGTGATTGTCTGTACTTTGGCAGGGATTAACCAGTTAAGGCGAAGACTTTGCAGCACTGAGGTGACGGCACTTCTACACCGCTTGGTGACTCGTACAACTAAATGTATATCTATATGAATCTTCTCCTCTTTTTCTTGTGAAATGAATGTTTGTTTGTTTTTTTTTACTTTTTTTTTATATAGATGTATATTTTCTATCTTTTATGTCTCTTTTCAGGTGTCTCTTCTCTTAATCTTTTCACTTTTCTTTTCAGTCTTATCTTTATCTTTCCTCTCTATTCACTGTTTAGTTTTATCTTTTCTTGATGTTTTCACTTCACTTTTCAGTTCTCTCCTTTTATCTTCTCTTTATCTTTACAGTTGCTTTGTGCACATCAGTGTAAGATTCACAACTGTGCTTCTGGAATTCCCAAAATTCCCATAAACACACTCATAAACCATGTGGAAAGCCTTCACAAAGAGTTGAAGCTGTTATAGCTGTTACAGCTGCAACATCATATTAAACTCTATGGATTAAGATTTGGATGTTACTTAAGTTCTTGTGCATGTGAAGGCAGGGGAGTGAATACTTTTGCCAATATAGTGTATATAACTCTTGATTAAAATCAGTTCAGTTTAACCTCCACATCCCTGAGAATGATCTGTTACTACAGAAATGATAACATATTAGATTGAGTGCATTAATATAAACCTGTGAATCTGTGATCCTGTCAAAGAAAGTTAAAAATTCAACATACTGTATAAAACTGACCATAATTATTATTACATTCTAACAGATGTTCACTTTTTTATAAAAGATCACCCACATACACACCATTGACCTTAAGTTCTACATGGACAGTTCTGTAGTCTGGGATCGTGCAGCTGTAAGTTCCTGTATCACTGCGTTTCACGTCACTCAGTCTGATGGAGTAATTCCATTTTGTGAACTCTGATGGAAAACCTTTGACGCGGCCCCTGTACTCTCCATCCTGGTCATGAAAATTCTCTTCACCTTCAATAATTTCATACACAGTCTTGCCAACTCTGTCTCGCCAGAACACGTCCATTTCATAACGACTGGATGAACACGGTAAGATCACAGAGTCTCCTTGAGCAGCTTCGACTTCGACGCTCTGTAACGACACTTTAAAAACACAAACACGCAATTGTGGGTACAAACAGGAAGCCAAATATGGCGTATCAGGATGTTACACAGTGAGGCTGAGTGCTTACCTTCATTTATTACAAGCATAAGAGCACACAGGGAGTAAGTTCTGTGGAATAAAACAGACAGATGGAACAGATGAGTGGACAGCAGCAGTATACGAGTTATGAGTTAAAACTAATTCTGTTGGGCCGGTCGGTGTCTGCACAGACGGTCCTCACTGAATGTAACAATAGGCAGCGTCATCAACTTTTACGTCATATTGTGGGCGTCACCGGCGGTCCTCACTAACTGTAACAATAAACTGTGTAGTCTAGAGAATAAAACAGGCCTGTCTATAGCGACACTGCACACGACAGGCAGAAGTAAGGCTGCAGAAACACTGGAGTAGCGTGAGAAGCAGCACCGAGTTCACCACACACTACTTTCACAAGCGGTGGTAGCATCAGGCATCAAGATCTGCACATGAGCAGAGCTGTGTGTAAATCTCATGTACTGTACGTGGGCGAGGGAAGCGGGTAACCTCTAATATATCTTAAAAACAAACCGTATCTGTGTGAACTTATAAAACATATTTAACTTCATGCGTGTAAGAAAGCTGTACATTTAGTGAAACTCACTGAGCTCTTTAGTACGAGCCATTCTACAGTCAGTGTGTGTCTGTGGAGAACGCTCCTGACTTCAGGCCTAAAACCTCTGAACTGAGGCGAGTCCACATACTGTTCTGATCTTAAACTGTATATCGTTCTGATTACATCACGGTATGGTGCAACAGCAATGAGACACTGTTCCCTGACCCAGTCTGTTGTCTGTTCTTTCCTACATAGGCAAAGCTTCTCCTACGTGTGATACCGAACTCCCTTCTGAGGAAAATCCTCGTCTTCAGGAAGAAACAGACTGAGGACTCCTGAATCGTCCTCGGGCGGAGGCCTGTACAGACCTGTTCACTGCCTCGGGATCAGTATCTTATTGTACATGATGGTGGTTAAACATTATCCAAACACTTCATTCAAGACCTGTCAATCATACACATAGGCCCCTCCCACAATTCCTGAACAATTATCATTACTACAGGACATTTTTCATGAAGCACTGAATGCAGCCTCGTGAGATTCCATACAAACAGATAGTTTTACATTAGACTTGGAATTAATTTTCTCATCTCCCTTTACCTGATAGCTGATAAATAGCTATAGCTTACAGTTTTCACAGCTATGTACAAATAAACTAGAAACAAACAAACTAGAAACAAACAAAAAAAACACTTGCTAAATAATTTAGTTTAATTAATTTTAAACAGACGAGCTACATTCAGGTTAGAGTACGCAGTAAATAGTTAAATATAAAGACGCGTAAATTAAAAGGCGCTAACTCACGTAAATAGCGCTGTATGTTAGCTTTTAACCTCACGGTTTGCTAGTTTATAACCGTAACTAGTTAGCATAGTTCATCTTAGCTACAGGGACTTTCCGAACCAAGGCCTTAATTTACAGACCGGAATTAATGAGTCGTATATCTAGTACACACTTCTCGTACACGATACACACCTTATATCCATGAATTATTAACATAAAGCGATAAAAGCATCCAAATTAATAAAACAATCACATTTCCAGTTTTCCGTTACTACATGTTCCTATAGAACAGTTACTATATAAATGCGCATGCGCACACTACGGTCTTGTGATCCAAGTTGAAGTAATGGGCACCGGTGGCTCAGTGGTAGGTGTTTCGCCTGCCATGCGGAAGGCCCGGGTTCGATTCCTAGCCAGTGCCCAAAAGGCTCCCTTTGAAAAAGTCAAAGTTTTTGGGCTGCATCAAGCAAAGAAAACAACTAAGGAGATTTGAAATGACTGGAGCTGTGTGAAGAACCCGTCAAGACATTATAAAAACCAGGAAACACAACAATGAAACGTCAACTTTCTGTAAGAAATGTAGTCGAGGGAAAAAAAAATCATGACTGGAGATCCTTAATCACTTGATGTTGTGTGGTAAAAAAATTACAGTAAAAACCAGAGCTGTGTTTAATAGTGAAAATAAGAGCATTTCCATACACACACACACACACACACAATGTAATAAGAACTCACAGGATTAGGACTAAACAGCTGTGTAGTGTTTAGAGCTGCAGAATGGTTCCACAGCTAGTTATTACTTCTAGGTAGATTTGTCCGTCCCCTCACCTGCAGATGATACGCCTTCTATCCAAATACTTCTACTAAATGTCTGTCTGTTATCACAAGCATGAACCTTTGCCTTTAACTCGCTTCATCATATCCACATCCTCCATCACTAAGTGCTTAAATGGCCTTTCTGGTACCTGTATATGGTCTATAGGTGGCGCTGTTCATTTCCTAACATTGTTTTTTGGCACATATTCCACTGTCGCCTTGCACCTTCAGGGTCTGGGTTCGATTCCCGTCTCTGTGTGCGTGGAGTTTGCATGTTCTCCCCGTCCTGGGTGGGTTTCCTCCGGTTACAAAGTCCAAAGATATGCAGTTTAGGCTAATTGATGTTCCCAAATTGACCATAGTGTGTGAGTGAGTGTATGTGGGTGTGCCCTGAGATGGATTGGCACCCTGTCCAGGTCGTACCCTGCCTCGTGCCCTAAGCCTCCTGGGATAAGCTCCAGGTCCCTGCGACCCTGAATACAGGATAAAGCGATATGACCATAAGAAAAGATTGCTATATAAATACGCATGCACACATTACAGTATGGTGATTGGTCGGTTGTCTTTGGGCTGCTTCCAGCAATTAGAATTTGACCGTCAATCATCGAAGTTCAAGTAATAATATTTACCAGACGTTTGTCATTATTTTTGCTTTTTTTATTTAAAAATTATTCTCTTATATATTTATTTATTTATTTTTATGGTTTTACAACTATCCAATAAATAAACAAGTAACTAAAATAAATACATCGTTTTTTCCACAGTTAAACCCCTTTACTAGACCTATTACTGCATATAATATTATATACAATGTCAGGGGACAAAAAGGCTCCCTTTGTGAAGGTTAAAGTTTTTGGGCTGCATCAAGCAAAGAAAACAACTAAGGAGATTTGAAATGACGGGAGCTGTGTGAAGAACCCGTCAAGACATTATAAAAACCAGGAAACACAACAATGAAACGTCAACTTTCTGTAAGAAATGTAGTCGAGGGAAAAAAAAATCATGACTGGAGATCCTTAATCACTTGATGTTGTGTGGTAAAAAAAAATTACAGTAAAAACCAGAGCTGTGTTTAATAGTGAAAATAAGAGCATTTACACAATAGTGAAATTTCTTTCTCAAGCATCCATTTTGTCAGGAAACTCTTAGTTCTCTTTTGCCATTTATTTGAGATCTTAGTTATAAGGTCTGATGTTTCCTCAGGAGGGGCTGCCATTACGTCCTGTACTCTCTGACATCACAACCTTGACCTTCCTGCCTCACTCTTATGCTTTTGTAGCAGTTTGCGATCCTGTGAAATCTTTATTTACTGTATAGGGATTATTCATTTATATTTTGTTCCTTTTCTATGAAATAGGGCTCATACACACACACACACACATGTATGCACGCAAATGGACAGACACACACACACAGAGACTTCTTTTGTTTCCAGAAGATTACGACCTTAATACCACAGAATGGCTGGAGCTTGTTCATGGATGAACTCTCTTGTCTCTTTCCCTCATTATATATTCTTCAACAGTGTTTATTGTGCATGGCTTTCTGTCCCAACATCTGGATCCCATTAAGGCCCGCCCCCTTTCCAGGCGCCTCAATGCCTAACTCAGTTTTCATGCATCGGCACATTCCATACTGTAGACATCGGCACATTCCATTACAGCACACACATATCAGCCTCACTAGTTAATGCTGATTACATGTACGGTGCATTTTTATTCCTTAAAGGTAATTAAAAATCATCTTACAGTAGCCATAAGAAAACCACTTATTAGTGAGACTTCAAGAAAGACTTCAGTTTGCTAGGGAGAATAAAGACTGGAGCGATGGAAAAAGGTCATGTGACCTGATGAGTCCAGATTAAGTCTATTCCTGAACGATGGCTACACACATAAACTGGCCACCACAGTGTGTGTGTGTGTGTGTGAATCAAAGCTAAAGGTGACAGAATTAAATCTTGGAGTGTGACGCTTTTGTTTTTTGGCAGTTATGTTAATTTAATTTATTTATTAACAATAATTTTAATTTATTGTGGTCTAGACTGTCTTACAAAACCATACATTCACATCCTTTAATGGCTTCAACAAACATTCTTCCTCTTTCACTTAATTTCAGTTCTGATTTTGCCTTTTGGGTTTATTGAATAAACTAATAAACAAACAAACAAACACAATTATTAAAAAAACCTGCAAAATTCTCAAAAGTTAATTATCAAACCTTTTAAGCGTTGGTTAAGGACGTGTAGAGACAATTCTTGACTGCAGAAACACTGAATATTCCAGCACCAAGCAAAGAATCACCTTCTTTAACTCACATCCAAGTTTTACAAACAACATCATATTCACTAAGAACCTTATCTTGATCAGGGTGTAGCCAGCTTACGAGGAGATACAAGTCTTAAGATTTCTTCCCCCCAATTAACTTTGATATTAAATTTATATATTATAGTCCCACTAGGGGTGATATTTATGACAGTTTAAAAACCCCTTTGTGGAGCAGATGATAGTGAGAGTCTCATTTCAGAATGTTTAACAGTCTGAGATTCAAAACCATGATGCAATTTCCTAACAGGAGCAATAAAAGATTTACAGCCATTCTCGTCTCTGCACGATGGAGGTACTCAGAACCTCTCACAGGGGGATTTAGGGCACTAGGTGGGGTACACCCTAGATAGAGGTCTAGATACCTACTGATGTGTGAATATTAAAAAATAATGGCCCCCATGTAAATATCATCCGCATATTCTGTAAAATATTTAAGTAGCCTAAACTCTGTTCTGTTGGCACAATAATACAACAGATACAAATTTCATCATTCCATTCTTTATTAAAGCACAACAATCACATCTGTTGAAATAGTTTGAAATAGTGCAGATACACCACAGCTTTCCTATTTACAACCAAAGGCAGGATGAAACCTTTTGACGCTGGGACTATTATTTATTTATTTTGTCTGACACTATGTATATTTAAACGCACACCACACAATGTCGCAAAGAAGCTTTGTTGCATGTTTTACGGTTCATGAGATACAGACCAAAACAATTCCTTGCTCTACAGCACCACCACTAGGCTGGTGGGCCCATGGATTTCTTGACACAGTGTACTGCACTCTTTACCAAATTTAATCTCTGTGTAACTTTTTTTTGTCAGAGAATCAGAATAATAGTAAAATCCAAACAAATAGAATAGGGGTTGAGCATTATGTGCTTGGAGTTTGTTCTGAGTGAGCAATGTGATTGGATGAGAGACGTTCCACAAGTGGTGTTACTGGATGGTAACGGCACTAGGGCGTTTAACTATATATACATCACTCTGTGTTCCAGGTGTTTTACTATTGTTAATTACTGTTGTATAAAACTGATATCACACATGAACGAGGGCTGTTTTGCTGGATGTAGAAGGGCTGCGATGGCTTTGGCACTTGGGCTTCACCCTCATGTTTACAGCCTCATCACAGCTGTGCTATATCCAGCAGTACTGCACTCCTTCTCGTATGATATCCCTTTTATACAACAGTTCTGCAAACAGCATTTATATTCCCCCCGAATATTAATTGCTCTAACTTTTTATTTAGGGAACCAATAATTCTAGACTGTAGAATGAAATTTTAGACGTCCTTTTCATAACGACTGGTTGAACACGGTAAGATCACAGAGTCTCCTTGAGCAGCTTCGATACAGCAAGTATATATTTTTAAAACCTCTGAAAAATGCACTTCATTAGCTGTATGAAAGTTTTTACCTTCATCTATCAGAAATGCCAAGAGCATGTGAGCAATGTTCTGCAGAGAAATGTAATAGAACTCAATCACACAGATATTTACATTTCTACATTCTGCTGTTTTTTAAATTTAAGCTAAAAAACACTCCTGGAACCTGATGTGGTCTTCTGTACTTGTATATTCTGGGATACTTTTCTGTTCACCACAGTTGTAAAGCACAGTTATTTAGAACCATGTTTGAGATTTGAGATTTTTTCCACTTATCAACTCACTTTTTTTTTTTTTTAAATTATTAATCATGTATTGTGTATAAAAATTGCAGGATCTCTGAAGTATCTGAAATACCTGAAGTAGCCTGTGTGGTACAGACAAAGGAATAATATTAATTATTACAAAATTATTTTATCTGTCTGAAGTACACTAAAGTTACACTTTGGATTTAATTACCATTTATGCTTCTATGTAAAGCATTGAGCTTTAAACAAAATGGATATACATCTTTCACATGTCCAGGGTGGTGTGAGCGTTAACCATAAAACACACACATGATTAAATGATTCCAGAATCCATGACATGTTTATAAATTAGGGGAAACATAAAAAGGCATCTGCAATTTAATTATATACCATAACTATACTTTGTGTCTTTGTGTGTTTTCTTTTTATCTCTATTATCTCTTATTCTGGCCTCCAGTTTAAGTCTTAGTCTCTTTAATTTTACAGCCTAAAAGACCTCGGTGTGATTATAGATTCCAGTCTTTCATTTGAAGCTCATGTAGATAATATTACCAGGATGGCATTCTTTCACCTCAGAAATATTGCCAAGATAAGAAATATATTGTCGCTAAACGATGCAGAAAAACTAGTTCATGC
>JAQMYJ010000023.1:40826985-40839640 GCA_030014305.1 Clarias laeviceps | reverse complement strand
GTGTGTGACGGTGTGTGTGATGGTGTAGCGGGTGTGTGTGACGGTGTGTGTGATGGTGTAGCGGGTGTGTGTGACGGAGTGTGTGATGGTGTAGCGAGTGTGTGTGACGGTGTGTGTGATGTGATGGTGTAGCGAGTGTGTGCATTAGCGCTGCTCGCTCACCCTGAACGGTATTTACTTCAGTTATTTCTGTACAGATGATCCGCTCGTCCACAGCTGGCCTCAATGTGTGTGGGCTTTAAACCTTAGAGAAAGGAATTCTGGGTAGAATTCCTTCTTGAGAAGGCAATGATGCTCTAATCCCAGCACACACACACACACGCACAGTCATACATACGCTGTAACACTCACAGCTCAGGTGTAAAGAGTAGATTGAATTATGTTTCGTGTTCACATGGGAATTTCCGCAGCGTGTAGAACGTTAATCACCGCGTCACGGCGTTATGATGATGATGGTGATGATGATGATCATGTGACTCTTGTATACAAGATGGTGTGTGTTTGATGTTCCAGGTGGGGTTGAGTGATTATAGGAGCAGATTTACACTCAGGGTTTTGGAGCAGCTGTGTGTTATTCTGTTATCAGGCCCAGAACTGATCCCTGAGGAACGCCTCACAGTTTAGCGATGCTGGCTGGCTGATAGCGGCGCGTCACGCTGGGTTTGTGTTACACGTCCTGGTCCACGTTAACCCTTACATTTTGACTCTCCTGTGTGAGTTGATAAGAGTGATCATGTAGTTTATAAAAGTTTCTGTTTTTAAAAAATGTGTCTTTTAATTCAGAACCACTCCCACTTCCGCACACTCATCTGAACGTGCTGATGTTTTTGGAGCAAAGCTGTAAAAAGCTGTTATTTTTTTGCATGTGATAATAAACTGTTTATGGAAACCATCAGTTATTTAAATGTTTTTGATCTGAGGTTCGTGATGCTTTTTGTAGATATGTGTTAAGTAGCCCTGGATGTCGTTTTTTTTTGTTTATTTGTTTGTTGTCGGTCCCAGAACGCAGCCCTGAGGAACGCCTGTGATGATAACGAAAGCGATAAAGTCCCGCGTCGGCTCTTTTGCTTCAGGCCGCGTATCAGATTCGCTCCATTACCCCTCACCCATGTGAGTCACATTAAAAGCATGTTGTTTAGCCACAAGGCTGGCCGTGTTTCCACATTGTTTACACACTTGGACTTCTGCTCGGTAACGCTCGGCCTCCCGGGAGACCCGACCAGCCCCGGCTTTTAAATGGTTCTTTAGATGATGGACATGAAAACCTCTCACTCTTTACACTTCCCTCAGTTTGGCGTCCAAAGTCAACACAAGCTCCATTTCCAAACCTAACAAGCGTGCTCATGCTCTCGTACGGCTACGCTGCAGCTGCCTGACCCGGCGTGTTTACCCTCTCCGGAGTGGAGAAGGAATCTGAGATGTTTGCTCTGGAGCACATTCAGGGCACCTGCTCACCTGAATCAGTGTGATGTTCTGGAGGCCATGTTTGCATGTGAAGGTGCTCCTAAAGTTCACGCTCCTTTGTGTCACAGAGTCGTGTTTGTTTGCTTTTCATGTGGAGAGAGAGACAGAGAGAGAGACTCGGCCTGACCTTCTCTAAAGGCCAGTCTGTTCGTTCCTCCATGCTGCTTCTGACAGAGACACGAGTTACAGAGTTAACCCTTTCACTCCTGCAGCTGTACATCGCACGCTACAGGAACAGCTCGGTCTGTTGGGAATAAAACACTCAGGGGTGAAAATAATCAACGACAGGGTGGTGTGATGAGGTCATCATTCATCATCAGGTGTGAATCACGGGCAAATTCAACTAGATTCCTGTGCTTTGATATTTTTGATTTGTTGTGATTCTGTAGCTCTAATGTCTAACGTCTCATTTCTCTCAAGCAGCTCTGTGTATTAAAACCAGCCGTCAGTTAATTAAAACCAGCTGCTGATCTTCTGCTCCAGTCCAGTAGGGGGCAGTTATTATAATCGGTTATTAAGGGGGTTATTAATGGTGCTTGTGTTTGGCAGATGAGACACCTGATATGTTTCCTCCTGGCTGATCCTGACACTCATAGAGTTTTCTGAAAGCAGCTTTTGTTACCGTGGTAACTGAAAGCTTCCTGAGAGCTGCTGCGCTTCCTGAATGAATTCTAAGAGCGCCTTCACACCGCTGATCCGGAGCGTCGGTCTGATTCAGAGTGAATCAATAACCAGTGTTCTGAGGTGTGTGTGTGTGTGTGTGTGTGTGTGTGTGGAGCTGCAGCTCTCAGTGATCACGTTGTTCACCTGCGACTCAACAGCGGGAATAATAACACTTGTTGTAGAAATGTTTTTTCTGAATCACTAAGAAAATGAAAAGCCTCGTATGTTTATGATTGATTTGGAGGAGAGCTCTGCATCAGAACCGTCTCTCATCTCACAGGGTTCCAAGTACAAGCACCATGTAAAGAACCATAAAGGAACCTGGACGAAGAGTGTGAAGAGGAGCGCTCAAGTTTTTCTTAAATCCTCAGTCTTTATTAAAAAACAAACAAACAAACAAAAAACATATATTATCACCTGACATCATGACATCAAACAATACCTGTCTCCATCATCATCATCATCATCATCATCATTTCTGTTCTTCTTTCCCTCATTATTCTCCTCCACATCACACCATCATCTTCCTCCTAATCAATCATACCATCTTAACCATCATCATCATCACCTTCGAAGAAAGAAAACAAACACAGATTATTTGTATATTCAGTATACACAGTAAATAAATAAAGGAATAAACATGAGTGTGAGTTCAGTCTGGTAGTGAATCGAGGCCCGACTCAGTGTTCGAGTTTGTTTGAGTCTCGTCTCGTTCCGCGTCTCGGCTCTGTGACTCTGACCTGAAGAGCTCGGGTTCCTCAGCCTGAGTCTCGGTTCCTCTCGGGTTCTGAAGCTCGTCCTCGTCTCCGTTCTCTGCAGCTCTGACCCGAGCGTGAGGTGTCTGTCCTGCAGGAGCGGCGTGTGAGACTTCATCTCGTCTCGTCTCGTCTCATCTCACTCTTCATCTCTCATCCTCTTACATCTGTAAAAATAACAAACCGGGAGTGTGCTCTTAAATCACTTATGAAGAGTACCGTGTGTGTGTGTGTGTGTGTGTGTGTGTGCTGAAGCGGTAATTCCTCATGGTGGAAGTTTAATTAAATGCTCTCACTCTCTCTCTCACTCTCTCTCTCTCTCTCCCTCTCTCTCTCTCCCACTCTCCCTCTCTCTCTCTCTCTCTCCCACTCTCACTCTCTCTCTCCCTCTCTCTCCCCAGAGCCCACTGGTACCTGGTAGTGATCTGTTTCCCGGGTCTGCTACAACCCGAGTCCGTTCCATGGAAGCAAAGCCAAACAGGTGCTCTACACACACACACACACACACACACACACACACTCTCGTACGTCTAATCTAATTATTTTCAGCAGCCCCGTTCCCCAGATGTGGTTTGGATGTCTCCCGGAGGTGTAAGAACATCTCGTTTCGGTCTGAAATGAACGACTAGATGACGTAAAGGCGTGCAGTCACGGCGAGACTGGAACACACGCTTCCTCATGCACTCATTCATTCCGTCTCCATCACACTAAACCGCAGGTTTCTCACTCTTACTGTTTGTTCACACGGCACCTTTTTTTTAAAACATTTTTGCCGGTATTTATTGTACAATATTTTGTCTCGTTTTGTTGGGGTTTTTAACACTCCGGCACGTTTTTCCTTTTATACTCTCCAGGATTTAAACATTATTCAAATTCTCGCCATTAAACAATGATCAGGTACCTATAAACACATTTAATGCTTTTTTTTTATTTTATTTTTTTTAATCTGTCTAAATATTGGAGTAATGTTCGTTAGGAACACCTGTAGCTCTTTAGTTGTTTCATTTCACTTTTTATTGGTTCAGGAACCTTTTATGATGTTCTGGTAATTCTTACAGATTTATCACTTCATCTGCCTCTTTTTACTTTTTACTTCATCGTTATTTGTAGTTAAAAGTGAATCCTTTGTTCTTAGCATTTATTCATTTTAATCAAAGCTTAAGTGACGTATGAGGATCACAATCCGTCGTCTCATTGTCCGTGTTCCGTCATCGTCACGCTTTTCTCCCATCCACGACTTCTCTTAAACCAATTCATGGGAATTTGAGCGAAGCTTCATCTAATATAGTGGCTACACTGTAATACAGAATAACTAATCTGTTCATGGGGATTTGACCAAACCTTCAGAATCATAGATGTGCACTCGCTATTCTTGTAGTAGTAGTATTTTAAAGTGCATGCAAACCGTGACTTGTTAAGACACAAAGATCAATGAGTGAGTTAATAATTCACTCAATGAATCCATATGGTTATGTTATAACTTTAAACATATGCTTTGTGTGTGTGTGTTTTGCAGGAAGTTCGGCTGATCCAAAGGACAAATCAAAAAGCAGCCCTCTTAAATCCAGCCATCTTCCGGTAACACAACACACACAATACAGTACTATACGGTGTATATATTATGTGTGTGTGTGTGTGTGTGTGTGTGTGTGTGTATAGTATATACAGTTTTTAAAACACTGCCTCTAAAAACCTTGGCTTGTTCCCAAACTTCTGGAAATCTGTTCTTTACATAAAAGCACAAATCAAATACAAGCAATAAATATTAATGTTCTAGTCAGAGGCATAAAAGCAAAGTATGTTTATTTGATTGCTTCTTCCCATCCCCCTGACTCGAGCACTTTACTAGGCAATATTTACAGGAGCATGTCAACATTAAGCCGGCTGTCTCTAAACATATTTATAAGGTTTGGGACTTTTCCAAATGGCCTTGTTGGCTAAAGACTCGACACACTTTCTTGTTAGAAGCTCCACAATCAGAGATACAGATATATATATATATATATACACGCACTTTTGTTTAACCCCTCGAGTTACAGCTGAAAGTTTTTGAGTGTTTCATTTCAATTCAATATGGTGGTGTACAGAAGCCAAATGCCAAAAACGTATTGCTCCAAAATGTATGGACCTGGCTGTATGTTTGTGTGTGTATGTCGTGTATATGTTGTTAAATAGTTATTTTTTAAGTTTGTATATAGAGAAAACCATTTATTAATATACTAATTCAGTTTTATTTAAGTTGCAAAGCAGTTTGACAGGATCCAAAAGAAACTTAGGCAAGTGAGTATGAATTGCGTGAGAAAATATGTACGAATTAAAATGATCAGATAGTCCCTGGTGAACAAGCCGAGGGTGACGGAGGGAAAAACTCCCCGAGTTGGCAAAACGAAGAAACCTTGAGAGGAACCAGCCTCAACAGGGAACCCATCCTCATTTGCTTGATATCCGATATCAGGGATTGATCTGCAGTCATAGTGTGTGTTAGGAGGCTTGAAGAGATATAACAGCAGAGATGTTTATGTTACTGTGGTGTCCAGTTCATGATTGGAGGCTCAGGTACAAAACTGTTTGTGGGAATTTCGGTCCGGAACTATTGAGCGACTGCACTCACAAGACATAAGAGAACAGCTGTCTGCATCAGCAGGAGCCAAGACTATCCTCATGGTCAAGTGGAATAGTCACCAGTAACCACATGCACCCCAAGGACACCATGTGTCGAGATCTCCAGCCAGAAGTGGGGCACCAGGATGAGTCAGACAGGTCCAGAGGGCAGAGGGGGGGCGTCTGGATCACGGGCAACTCAGGAGTGACATTTGTAGAGAGCGAGAAAGAGAAAGAACTGTTATGATCACAGTCACATAATGTATAAGATGAATGTTTATTTAGTGCATAGTGTAAGCAGGGACTCCGTGCAGGACTAACTATGACATCCTAACTAAAAAGGAGAGCCAGAAGGAAACACAGACATGAGGGGGAACTGGGATGTAAAGCAACTAATCACTTCACCGTCAACAAACCTGAGTGATCAATGAGAGTGGGGAAGACAGCGTCTAAACATACAATACCAGTTCACCGTAACACTCTACGTCCTCACAAAAATGCTTGGCTATATAAATAGGTTTTCAGCCTAGACTTAAACACTGGCACTGTGTCTGAGTCCCGAACATTAAGTCAAGTCAAGTATATTCCAAGTCAAGTCAAGATTATTCCATAACTTTGGGGCTTTGTAAAATAAAAAATAAAAAAAGCTCTGCCCTCTGCTGTAGTTTTCATAATATGCGGTACTGACAAGCAGCGTGTAACCGAAGTAGGCGTGGCGGATCATGAAACACTAGCAGTTTACCCAGGTACTGTGGCGCAAGACCATTTAGTGCTTTATAGGTCAATAGTAGTATTTTAAAATTGATGTGACCTGATCAATGATGATCATTTGTCCAGGTGCATGTATATTTGTGACACGTTTATGTATGTGTGTGTTTCAGGACTGCACAGTGCTCACCTGCCAGAAGAACATCGTAACCAGGAGGTACGAGAGCTTAAAAGAACTGTTTTCTCTTTCATATGAAAAGGCACCAGGCACAGTAGACACCCAGTCTGAGTGTTACTGCATGCACTTGCTGGAGTTCCACACACACACACACACACACATCAATTCTAGCCCTTTTACAGCCGAGAGAGGCATATAGGGTGAGCGATAGTCTGATTATTCTCCCTCTCTATCTCTCTCTCTCTCTCTCTCTCTCTCTCTCTCTCTCTCTAGGCCTTGTATTCTGATCATGGACTCTCTGAAGCTCTCCTACCACTATCGCATCTACACGCTGTTACAAGAGTGAGTTTGCCATACAACCATATATCACAGATAATTATTCAGAAATTATTACATGATCCCGAACATTTCATGTTCTCTGCAACGTATAATACGTGGCAGGACACACACCAACACCACAGGCACAACAGACACAACTCGGAGGCGAAGAGTAATCACAAAGGTGTCGTTATAATTAAACACCAAGAACAACACCGGTCTTGGCATGCAACCCTGAGGAACACCAGGATTTAATAGAATAGTAAGTGGAGTGGGTAGGGTCAATTTCCTGTGGGCCCAGTACAAATATATCGCGCCTAATGTGAAACCACTGTCAAAGTTCTGTTTACATAGAGATAGAGATAGTCATGGTTCTTGATGTTGGACATTTTATTAGTAACACCTGAAGTTTGGGTGTACATATTTTTTCACAACTAGTTTCTTAATGTTGGTTTCCTTTGGGGAAATAAATAACTACATATTGATATCTGTTGTTTTTGACTGTGCCACCAGGGATGTTTCTGGTTACCATAATGTCTCTGGGTTATTCTTTAAAAATATCCCTTAATATATAAAGCCTGACATTTTATTTATAAGCTTTGGACACACACTATGCACCATTCTTTCTCTCTCTCTCTCTCTCTCTTTGTAGCACACTATCAGAATTTATGGCACAATGTTCCTGCGACAATAAAAGCCAGAACAGCACAAGTTGTCTGCTACAATAAAAATGCCTTCAGACGCAAAAACGACTCATTTTTCAGGACTGTTCCTCCCTCCCCTACACGTGGATTCGAGATGGAACATGTCGATAGGCGTAACGGTGCAGTTCAGATCCATCAGATATAAAACGCCAAATAAAAAACAAACAGCTGTAAAAACAAGAGATCTGGCTACAGATAAGCTCTACAGAGACATGCTCGGGGATTGGGGGGGCTATGGGGGGGGGGGGGGTTGGATTTGTGTAGGTGAGTGTATGCGCTTTTCTAAGTGTGTGTGATGAATAAGACTGATACAATGCCAAAAAAAGTTTTCCTTTAAACACGCTGGGTAACAAATTAAGACATGCTCATAAGAAGGTAAAGTGATGTGATCTACTTCAGTTTGTCCATGTGCTCCACCCACTCAGGTACCTACAGGTGGAGTGGGAGGTACGGAGAGGAACTCCTCGAGTGTTTAATAACGACAACATTAAAGGGAGCCTCTGCAAAGTGCCCCTGCAGGACAACAGCAGCGACTGTGGCCTTTACCTGCTACAGTACGTCGAGAGTTTTCTGCAGGTACACACACACTGACGTGTTTCCGTGCACACTTCGCACTTCGTCTGGGACTTCGGCTTTTAATTATTTCTGTCTCTTTTTCAGAATCCAGTCGTACACTTTGATCTCCCGCCCCGGCTCGAGCGCTGGTTTCCACGGCAACAGGTCCGCAGGAAGAGAGTCGAGCTCCGCGAGCTCGTGCTTCAGCTGTACCAAAAGCAAGGGGGCGGAGTCGTGCAGAGCAGCAGCTAACGTGATTGGACAGACGCTGGGGTTCGGATGTTCGGTACCAGGGTTTCCTCAAGCCTACGGCTTTAGCGCCGTACTAACACGTGACTCGTTATCAGACCTGATATTATGTTAACATACGCAAACAGTGGTTTATGATCATGGTTCATTAATTTCACTATAAGCTGAAAGTAACAAGTTATAAAATGTGTGTGTGTGTGTGTGTGTGTATTTTAGTTTGAAGAAAACTAATAGTGTAAGAATGAGAGACACTGTTTTATCAAGTTACTAAGAATATTTGTATTTACTGTTAATTTATTATATTTGTATGGTATGTGTTTTAATATATGAAGGCAAAAATAAAGCAAGAGATGTAATGATTTTAAAGATGTGCAGCTAGTGTTATCATTATTACCGATGGTGTGTGTGTGTGTGTGTGTGTGCGCGTTTCCACATATTTCCAGTCATCATAAACCTAATACAGTGTTCAAAATGTTTTGGCTTTGTTTCTGATTACTTGTGCAGCTGCAAACAATAACAGCCAGTGTTCAGTCCACGCCGATGTCTCTCTGCTTTTTGTCCGCCACAGAAGTGTGCATATGTCGTGGTTGTTCAAATGAATCTCTGAAGGCTTGTGCAACCTGGTGTGTGTGTGTGTGTTTGTGTTTGGGAGTGCACGAGTGAGTTTGTCTTGTTTAAAATGAAACCCCACACATGCTCCGCCAGAGGCATGTTTACGCTCCGCGCTCCACTTTTCATGTATGTGCCGAAGTAAGCGGCGGGACCACATGTAAGTGCTCAGAATTAACAAGCACATCAAGGTTCCTAAGCGTTTTGAGATGCTAATTGCTACATTGTGGATACATTGTATGTCTGGGAAATGTAACCGGTTGCATCCGTGCTGAACGTTGCTTCTTGGACTAAATACAGATAATCAAATGAAGCTGCCTGACATGCAGTGTCCTTCAAGACTGCCTTTGGGTCATGACTGTAAAGCTCTGTCGTATAAGGTTTTAAGGAACTGCTTTAGTTGTAACACAAATCCCAAGGTTACATCCATTGATTAATTTCCAGTAAGCGCTTAATCCTGGTCACAGCACTCCAGGGAATGTTCTGGAAATACACTCTGGATGTTAGATTGGCATGTAGTAGTAATACTAGAATGAGTTTAGGACGACCCATGTGAACATAAGGCGTAAACGGTATATGAGAACTCGGGCTCAAACCCCAAATCCAGGAACCCAGTAGCATTCAGAGTGGATCGTCACTCTCCACCTAAAGCAGCGCCTCATCCTAGATATGTGTTTGCGTATTGCTATCAGCTCCTGTAGTAGAGGGATTGACTTGGGATTGGAACGTCTCCTCTATAATTAGATGTGACTTCGTTGCAGTCTGCTCTCAGAGCTGCTCACCAGACCGTAGGTGAATGAGGTCACAGGATTTGCTAATCAGGGCTAGACTGTGAGATTATGACCAAATTAGGTCCTTTGACACAGATGGGATCCGACCCTTCCTCCTGTCTCTGCCCTAATCCAGAATTACCGCAAGAAGGCTTTGATGATGGTTCTCAAAGTTTTCTGGTAATAGGGATATGAACAGGACTCTTTCGGTAAAGCATGCAAAGTTAAATACTTTTATATTGGATAAGAGCGTCTGCCAAATGCCTAAATGTAAATGTTAAATATTCTGGGTGATCCTCATGAAAAATTATTCTAGTTTTCCCCTCTTGAGGTAAGATATTACAACAGAAGCTGCCACTCTCACCACGATGAAAACAAATGTGCATACAGTGGCACTTGTTAGGGGTGGGATATAAAAGGCAGCGAGTGATGTTTGTGTTGGGCAAGTGTAAGAATCTAAATGACTTTAACAAGGGGTAAATTGTGATGTCTCCAAAACGGCAGGTCTTGTAGGGTGTTCCTGGTATTAAGAGGTGAGTACCTACCAAAAGAGCTCAAAGAAAGGACAAATGGTGACCCGGTGAGTCATGGGCATCCAAGGCCATGCATGGAGAGCAAAGACCAGTCCATTCCATGGAGACCCCACCACTTCTTTGTGGTGCCCATCATGCACTCTAAAGGGGCCTTCAGTCTTTTCAAACCTCAGGGTTTGTACCTTAAATAATTTATGTATACCCTCAAACCAGAGAGGCTTCCTTTCAGAAAAAGTTCCAAGTGGAACTCTGTGGAAAATCCAATAAAATTTGTTCAAAAAAGAAAGAATAACTTAGCACTGTGAAGGGTTTCTTTGGTACAATCTCTTAAAGGTTCTGTACAGAACTCTACAACGCATTTATTCCTTAATTTCTGAAAAGGTCCAAAGCACAGCCCTCCTTTGGAAATATTTTGGCCTATCAAAGAAGTTGGGAACTCATTTGTCAGGGAGTTTTAATGGTTCTTGATAAAGTTTGCCATCAGATGGTTTTACCATTTCACTTTCCAAAGTACGTTGGGGCATTGTTGACTCTGTGGTAGGTCTTTCTCGCCTGCCATGTGTAAGGCTTGGTTCAGTTCCTACCCAGTGCCCAAACCCCAGCCACCGGTCCCAAGCCCAGATAAAATGGGAGGGTTGTCAGGAAGGCCATCTGATGTAAAATCTGTGCCAAGTTGTTGTGCAGATCAGTTGGTCCACTGTGGCACTCCCTCGATGGGAGCAGCCAAAAGACAACAACTTCCAAATAGAATCTAAATAAAAGGAGACAAAATTATTAGTTATTTAAAAACCCTAAAGACAGCATGATGGTGTAGTGGTTAGCACTGTCGCCTTGCACCTCCAGGGTCTGGGTTCGTCTCCCGTCTACGTCTCTGATGTTCCCAAATTGCCCGTAGTGTGTGAAAGAGTGTGTGTGTGTGTGTGTGTGTGTGTGTCCTGCGATGGATGTAGAACCCAGTTCTCTCTCTTTTGGTAAGATCTCTTAGATTCTATTAAAATTCCTCCATTAGTTAAGTAGAAACATTGAAATGTAAAGAACCACAAAAGAACCCCAGTATTAATGTATGTAGGCCCCATGTAGCACTAAGATGTAAGATGTTGTTTGCTAATAATTTTCTAACAAAAGTGATTTTTTTTTTTTTTTTTTTAAGAAAACTGCAACTGTTAACCCCCCCCCAAAAAACCACAAAGGAACCCAAATGTTACTGCTGATTCTACGTAAAACAGTGAGCTGTTCAGGAGCATTTGTGGATCGTGCATCTGCTTTACTCAAAGGACTTAACAAATAGGATTAACACTAAAAAAAACCCTGTGTAAAGACCCGAGTGCTGATCAGAGGGACCTGGAGCCATGCAGTTTCAGTAAAAGTCTAATGCAAGTTAGATACTTTTTTAAATCCTTGCATGTCAGTATGCAGATGATCATGAGTTTAAGCTTGTAATAAATTATTATTTGTTAACAAAACGTTTTTATGAAATAGGGAGCAGCAATGGCAGACTGGAATTGTGTTTGTTGGTTACTGTTGAGCCTACTTTTGACCGGACACATCTACATGGACACAGGTGTGTATTTCATTGTTGTAAACCATACGTGTGATTTAATTTGTATTTATTTAATAAAAGAATAAAACAATATAATACATATATATAACTTAAATAACTAAATAACTTAATTTGATGTTTGAATTAGATAGAACATTATTATATTTTAATAAATCTTAATATTTCTATTTGGCCTTAGTACATCATTATTTTTACTTAACTCTTCTAATTTCAAATGAACTAAATTTTTACTTATTTGGTATAAAAAAAAAATTCTACCAAAAATAATCTTGTTATTTTGACTTAATAACATGATGACATTGCGACTATATAATTAGTTATTTATAAATGTCATTACTGTGACCAAACTCATTCTTTTTAAGATATATTGCTGCTAACTGTAACTGTGCACTGTAATGGATCTTTACTTGGTCAATAAAAATTTTATTGCATAGATGGATCAGTTTTTTTCTATTTAGAATTGATGAACACTTTTATTTAGGTAAACGTACAAACATTAAACTGCCAAATAGTGAAAACTATAAAACGGCTTTGCCAGAAAATACAAACTGCTTGTATCTTTTTCAAATACTCACTGTTTGCAAGAGTATCGCTGTTTCTTGTTCTTCTGAGTTTATGGGCGGTTGGGGCAATACCGCGACCTACTGGACTGGAGTGTAGAGTAGAAGATACTAGTTACTGTTAGTACTTTTGATTACAGTGGAACCTCGGATTAAGAGCATAATTCGTTCCGGAAGCGGGCTGGTATTCCAAGACACTTGTAAACCAAATTAAAGAAATAATTAAGAAATAATGGAAACTCAAATCATTCGTTCCACAGCCCCCAAAAAATAAATACATAAAAAAAAATTAATACAAAATATAAAGTAAAAATAAAACACATTAACCTGCACTTTACCTTTAAAAAAAAAAGTAAAAATAAATCCCGACAGTTAAGTGTATCCGTTTGTGCACGCAGGCGCTGTGTGTGTGTGTGTGTGTGTGTGT
>JAQMYJ010000023.1:40805888-40816896 GCA_030014305.1 Clarias laeviceps | reverse complement strand
GCATCTTAGGTTTTGTTAGGCGAGCCACTGTACTAAATAAGAACCTGGGATTGTTTTGGTTTCTTGCTATCAGTTGGTTTAGATGCTCGATCCTACAGTAGCAGCTTTTAGAGCCTGTCTATAGCTGGACATACTGTCTTTTATATGCAATTCTAAAAACTTCTAATTTGTTCTAATTTCTTCTAAAGTTTTTCTCCATTTTCGCTCGAGGTTATGGGTGCAAGTGTTTTATCTCTGACTTTTTTTTATCTGATTTGAGTAACAGTGTCTAATGTACTGGTAAAAATAGTGCCCATGCTGCTAGTCATTTCATCTAGATCGTCTGCATTTAGGGGTCTAATAAGAAATTGGGACAGATCCGTCAGATTACTTGTGAATCTGTCTTTAGTAGTCGGATTCATAGTTCTAACAAATCGATAATGTGGGGAGACACAGCTAATCTGTTCTACAGGTAGAGTTTATATCAGGAGGTGATGATCTGTGATATCATCACTTTGATGTAAAATCTCTATATTAGAGACATCTATACCATGGGATATAATTAAATGTAGCGTATGATTAAAGCGGTGAGTTGCTCCATTTATATTTTGTTTAACCCCAAAGGAATTTAGTAAATCCATAAATGTGAGTGCTAAAACGTCGGTAGAATCATCTACATGAATGTTAAAGTCTCAGGGAGAGGAGCGTAGCGGTTTCGGGTCGCTATCTTGAAGACGGGTGGCGACGAAGGGGGAGAGGTCCTCGTCCGGGGCCTGGCGCGCGTCTTCCGCTGCTGCTGTATCCAGGCTTCGTGGAATCAACATCCGTGCACACGTGTACTGTTTACTATAACACTGTGACCACGTGTGTACGCGTAAAACATATTTTTTTTTGTGTCTGTATGCATGTGTGTACAGCGTGCATGATGAATAAAGCAAAAGCAAGTCTCATTAGAGAGGTTAAAAATCCATTTTCTCTCTCTGTATCAGCCTGCTCTTTGTGTCTGTGTGCGCGCGTGTCATTGGACACCGTGCCACACACATATACACACACACACAGACACACAGACCCCTCCTACTTTCGCCTTCACAGACACACACACACTCTTTCTCTCTGCTCTATACAGAAACACTGCTCTGTCGCGATTCTTTTCAAAGGTAAAGTGCAGGTTCATTTGTTTAATTTTTTCTTTACAGCAGTGATTCCGTGTCGCTCAATCGAGTGTCAGATAGATTTCTTGTTTATTTTTCCGACAACAGCATTTCCGTTGTGTGCGTGCGCGTGTGTGTGAAAAGAGTGGAGGAAGGGTAACTGTGTAAGACGAGAAGCGGGAGAGGGGAGCGTACTTTAGATTCATACACACATACGCAGCGCCTCCGCGCACAAATGTAAACACTTATCTGTCAGGATTTATTTTTACTTTTTTTTTTTTAAAGGTAAAGTACAGGTTAATTTGTTTTATTTGTACTTTATATTTTGTCTTAATTATTTTTATGTATTCATTTTTTCGGCCTGTGGAACGAATAATTTGAGTTTCCATTATTTCTTATGGGAAAATTTAATTTGGTTTAGGAGTGTTTTGGAATACGGGCCCGCTTCCGGAACGAATTATACTGGTAATCCAAGGTTCCACTATATTTGAAACATTGAACAGATACAGATCATGGCACCATGCTATGACCCTCCAGTAAGCTGTGCAGATGTTGATCCTGTCATATTTGTTAAAACTATATAGTTTAACAAGTTGAAATTCAAAATCCTTTCCCACCCTTGTTGCATCTGCAGAGTTTCTCATCATCAGCTGGAGAATCCCACAGACCCCTGACTCAAAATGGTGCCATGGACTTCTTTCCAAGTACATAATAACAATAAGCTTTTTTTGCTTTCTGTTTTTACTTTCTCAGTGGAGAAACTGCTGCCTGCCAAACCGACCAGCAGACCGCTCGTCTCCCATAACATGATGGTGAGTTCGTGGTCATAGTTAGGAGCACCTAGATATTAGAAAACCATGCCTCTCTCTCTCTCTCTCTCTCTCTCTCTCTCTCTCTCTCCCAGGCCATGCTTTGATGCGTAAACAATTCCTGAGGACACCTTTTTTCTGTGGCACTACAGAAACTGTATGTGCAATGACAGGTGATACACTTTAATGGCAATTGTTAGCATATTTTATGTTAACAATTGTGTTGCTCTTACTGTGAAAATTAGTTCAGTTTAAATTGAATGACGCATTTAGGAACGTAAAATCTCAGATTTGACTCACTTTGTTTTTCCTCTCTTTCTTGTCAAAAATGACAGTACATGCCGTTCAGTCATAACATTATGAGTCCTGACAAATAAACTGATCAGCAATGATCACCAACTATACACCAGTAAACTGTTGACAAGAGAATGGGCACCCGAGTCTCACTCCTGCCTAAAGGCACCACAGCCCACTGCACATGGGGCCCAGCAGGCAAAGAACCCAAGGCTGCCACCCATCCTCCAAGCTCCCTAGATCCCAATCTGATCGAGAGGCCCTACCCCACAACCCACAGCACCCAAAGGATCCGCTGCCAATGTCCTAGTGCCAGACACCACAGCACACGCTCAGAGGTCCCACAGATCCACACTCCAAAAGGGCCAGAGCCACCCTGATGCCACAAGGGGAACTCAAAACCTAGGTGGTTTCAGTGTTAATGGTTTTATGGCTGATCGGAGTATTTAATGGATTTACCAGTCTCGGGCCTCTCTTTAGTACATACGTACATGCTTGCCTATATGGACACATGGTCATGTGGTGATAAAAGGCTTTTGTTAGCTTTGTTAATTATCTGCTGAGAATTTCGAAAGTATGAAGAACTTTCGAAACTGGGGATCATGGAATGCTGGCTCATAGGCAGTAAAGGCTTTTTTTTTTTTTTTTTGCTTTTATTGGCTGGTGTGTGTCACCCGTAGCCCACATGCTGCATTGACACTCAAGTTATTGCCTCGTTGTTCTCACAGCTCATAAATAAAAGTCAATATTCTGCGGTTGCCAGAAGAACTACAGATGGGTGACAAATTGCAGAGTGAAAAAAGTGATGTCTCTGTTGTGCACTTGGGGACTTTTTTTTTTTTTTTCAGCAGATTGACTTGTCTGCTTCTGCAAGTTAATCAGGATTATCATCTTATGACCCTACTTTCCTTCACTTTGAAGCTTTGGCCTTGACTCCCAACACATCTGAACTCACTTGAAGACCTACAGTATGGGAAATGTTCTGGATTTCACTGCAGTGTCAGATAGACAGTGCTCCCTCCCCTCAACATCATCACCATCGTCACCATCTTTCAAAAGAATGGTGCTCAGACCACCAGTACAGTTCCACCAAGTTGCAGAAGGAATTTCAATGAGTACTGAGGCGCTTCTGGCAGTTCTTTGTGGCCCGACACCTTTCTAATACACATGACAGTATGTTGAGTAATGGAACAAGTAAAGCTTTACAGTATGATTTTGATTATGTCCTGTTTGGCATCAATGCTCAAGAAGATATTGTTAATGGTTTCGACTCAGGTTTCATGTTGGCTGCAGATTTAAAATCCTTTATGGTTAAATGTGTATTTTCCACAGTTACTCCATGAAAGATATCTTTCCACCACAGTGCACTAAGGAGATTAAGGAAATTTTATTCCACTTAAACCAGAGCTCTGTTTTTTCTCGCTGTGCGAGCGCTGTGTGCACCAGGGTTTGTGACTTTATGTAGATGTGTGCTGTAATATATTCAGAACCTTCATTTATTCCTGATTGTATGTTGACAAGCACCTGTGTCAATCAAAAGAAACATAAGAAAGTTTTAATGCTTTAATGTTTTTGTGATTTTGTCCAAATTAATAACTTTACATAAACTTTACATAAAGCATCAACATTTCTGATCTAAAATTGTTGCCTTCTCATTTTAGGATAATGTGCTTGCTGCGGAAATGCCACCCGATATTCCTGGAGTGGAATTCACCAGTAACCGCAAGGATACGGACACTCAGACCGATGGCGCTAGTGAAAACATTAAAAACATTGTTGTTAATGACAGTCTAACTACACCATTTATAGAGATCCCACATAAGACAGTGGCTGTTGAAATGATCTCCCAATCTGTGGAGACCAGCAGAGATTCTACACTTATCACAGAGAGTAAGCATTTCTTCCATATTATATCACTGTATTGCATTCAAATGTTACTCTGTGTTAGAAGTATTCAGAGTCAGTTTGCATAGGTACATAAGTTCATGTCTACAATGCTGGCAGATTTTTCGTATAGATCAATGCCTTTAAATACAAACAGTTTTCTTTAAATCTGAAAAAAAAAAAACATGGAATAGAAAATATGGACTAATAAAAAGAGGCTCTCTTCATTCCTTCTCTTCTCTGCTGTTAAATATGATACAATGTTTCCTAAAAAGTATATATAAAATATATAAATATGGTGTTATATGAATGGCAAGCATTTAAATAAACCCAATACAATCATTTAGTTTATCATCAACATATTGCTGGAATTGTCCTTATTTTTTATTATGACATGGAAAACTTGTAAAATAGCACTTAATCCAGCACTGACAGCTAATTACGTACCATTCACATCAAGGTCATGAAATTATCATGTGTTTAAGAGCTAAACTTTTTAATACATCATTTTATTTTGCTATTGTAATTTATATATAAAAAAAAATACTTTAAAAAAATTATGTGTTATTTTTGGAGTCAGTGGTGGCCTGAATATTGATGTGCACAATTTCATAATACTCTGTATATAGCCTAGTTTGTAAATGATTTCAAGTTTAGCAAGATCCCAGTTCTGGTTTGTCACTGGTACCACATTTCATTTCCCTCTATTTTAGATTATATTACCCCTGAAGAAAAGGGCTTCCTAAAAACCACAACCCCTGCTATGCCTGTTCCTCTTACTATGGATGAAGATGCCCATGCTACTGGATTTGAGGCTAAGAATACTGAAGCAGAAAACTCTCCTGTAAAATCACTAGGAGTAGAAGCATCAGAAGAAGATGACCAAACAGACACAGGATCTGGATCTGGGTTCTCCAGTAATGATCAAACCTCTTACAAGTGGCCATGGATTACTGAACGGACTCTGGTGAGCTTAGAGAAAGCTGAAGAAGAAGGTCAGGAAAACCATGAAAAGCAAACAGTAGAAGAGCCAAAAGCAGATATTCCTGTCCAGCAAAAAATACCTAAAGTGCCATCATTAGACAATGATCTTATAACTCAAAGCATTAACACTCGCCATCAAGAACAGTCCACAATGTCTACTTTTACAACCCAGATGGTGGAGCTTTCAGTGCAGACCAAAGAGGCTGCTGAGATTTCTGATTACTACCCAGGTGAATGGCAAAGAAAGCTCTATCTTTCTACTAAGAGTCCTGCCACAAAAGGATCAACGTTCCAAGGCCCAGAGGTCAATCGTGCCAACAAGAAGTCCCATAATACCACTAACCCCTCTACCCCAGCAGCTATGTTGGTAACAGAAGCATCTACAGCTGTTAAATCAGAGCACACTACAACAGAAACACTACAACGGGAACTTACAAAATCTCCTAATGCTCCTGGTTATAATGAGCACCTTGCACATGAAACTGTGACACAGTTGCCAGGGATCAGTGAGTTTCAGACATCAAATGGTAAAGTGGATGTTATCGAAGACAACACATATAAAGTCAGTCAAGCTCCAGTAACAGAATTCTCAGATGAAGAACTCACAAAAGATGAAATCATTGTTATCCCCACACAACCTGCATCATTGGTCACTGAAGCACCAAGTGTAAATGTGTCAACGCTGCGCTCAATCGAGACTTCTTCCACCACGATATACAATTCCACCCTGGTAAAGAACACATCTCTACTACACTCAACTGTAAAGTCTTTAACTAGTGACCTGGTAGCTCCAGAAGAGATTACATCACAGGCTCCAAGTCATTTAACCACTCAAAGCCATGCTATCAGACCAAATGAAATAAGCACCAATGATATCAAATTATCCATGCTATCTTACCCTTTAACAACTTTAATCACTCCCAAAGGCTCTGATATCTCTGAAGAAGACTTTTCATCTACAACCCTACTCCCAGTCTTTCAAACAACCTCCAATCCAACAGACACCATAATGGATACCGAAGATGGTCATCTACCCAGGAAAGATCTTATATCAACCCCTAGCATTTCTGATCTAATTTTTTCCCATAAAAGCAAAGAGAACCAGAGCAGCATAGCACAGACTCCTATTCTAAACACCCCCAGCATAACCAACCTCAGTGTGTCCTTTGACTTTGTCCAGTATGATGATGAGAATGGCAGCAGATTTACTCACGAGAATGACATGGCTAAAGTTGCCATGACGGTTAGTCCTGGTCGGGCTCTGATGGTATTTTTTAGCCTTCGAGTCACCAACATGAAGTTTTCACAGGATCTGTTCAACAAGAGCTCCTCTGAATACAAAACTCTGGAACAACAGTTTTTGGACTTGGTAAGATATCACCAAGTTTCTGTTAAATGATCTCAAGCAAGTATTTTAATTATCTAGGTTATCATATATCATATATATAATAAATAGAATACTTACGAAATGGTGGCTTAGTGGTTAGCACTATGGCCTCTGACCTCCAGGGTTGGGTGCATCTCCTCCAGTCTACATTCTGTGGAGTGGAGTTTGTTTGTTCTCCCCATGCTTGGTGGGTTTTCTCTGTGTACTCTAGTTTCCTCTCACAGTCCAAAGACATGTGGTTGATTGTCATTTCCAAATTACCTGTATTGTACCCTGCCTTGTATCCCTGAGCTCCCTGGGATAGGCTCCAGGCCAACTGTAACCCTATAAAGGATACATGATTTAGATAATGGATAGATAGATAAAATGTGTGCAGACTTGATTGACCATTTAAAGGGTATTTTTTTTTAGCTAGGTCAACTGAGAATCTTGGTGCAAATTTTGACAGAAACAGCTTCAAAACTTTTAACATCTAATTTGTTTGTTTATTTGTCCTTCCAGCTGGTCCCATACCTTCAGTCCAATCTTACCAACTTCCAGTGGCTGGAGATCCTAAACTTCCGGAACGGTAGCATCGTGGTGAACAGTAGAATGAAATTTGGAAAGCCAGTTCCTCATGAAGTGACATCTGCAGTCTACCTTATTTTAGAGAACTTCTGCAACACAGCTTACCAGAAAATGAACCTTGCTATAGACAAGTACTCTCTGGATGTTGAATCAGGTGAGTTGTCAAAACAGGAACCTTTTAAAAAGCAAAGCAAGCATTAGTAGAAGTAGTAAAGTGGTCCCCAAGATGACACATTTTCACATGTTAGACAGTTTAAGGTTGGTCCTGCTCAAGTGCTCTAGAGTCTCCGGGACTGCCTGGGAGGTGATTCCCACTGGGTAGAAATGATCAGCTCTTAGAGAAAACATCACATTTGTCCTAATTTGCACCCACGTGTGAATGTAACAGGAGTACTCTGGAAAAACTTGTGTGGTGTAATTGCTCAACATAAATCGCGGCAAGGCTGAGATGTTTTTACGCACTGCTGCAGACGCTTTGTAATTGGTAGCAGATGCATTTGTTATTGATATTAAAACACTAGCATTTCTGTTTAATGTGATGAATAGATGTCTAATTCCGTATTGAAAATTAGTTGGTTGAAGGGAATGTACAGTACAGTATGTTTCAGATTCCTGTGTTTACATCACTCTGTGGTCAAAATGCACTTGGCATAGGAGTCAGGACTGACTGTTTGTGCATTCTTGCTGAGCTAGGACTATGTTATAATCTGTCTGAGCCCTCTGTGCTTAACACACACCTCACCTGAACAACCAAACAGTGAGTCCCTTCATTGGATTACCAACTCCTTTGAATGTATACTTGTATGCTCTCACCAGCATAGACCTATGATTAAACCGATATACGTCAATCAGTATCAGTATGCCTTTTAATTACAATGGACTTAGATCCTATCAAGGGTTTATTCTTATGTGGCCCGGCGTTTCTGAATTAGACTCTGGATAAAGATCTTACCGAACACGAACGAATGAATCCTGTACAGTATATTTGATCCCTTGAAGACTAAGGTATCACTTTTGAAACATTTGCAGATCTCAAAAACTCTCAATTCTGATTGGTCCAACGGTATTAAAGGTTGTTCTAGTATCGCTTCTATATCACCGATGGCTCATTTACAGGGACTTGTACAGCAGATATAATAAAAACCCTAGTTTTTTTTTTTTTTACATTAATGGAAGGAGTCTCCAGTGTCAGCCTTTTGTAATATTTATGACATCATCAAGGAAGAGAAGTTTCACTTTGTGGTTTCTGTGTAGGTACTGTATTAGTTAGAAACATGTTATTGTGAACATAAAAGAAGTTTGTGATGTAAATGAAATGTGTTAGACAACAAGGTGATGAGTGAAGACATTGAGACTCCTATGTTCTGTGTGTACAGGTGACCGAGCAGACCCGTGTAAGTTCCAAGCGTGTAACGAGTTCTCAAAATGTACGGTGAACCAGTGGACAGGCGAGGCGGAGTGCGTATGCGACGCTGGCTACTTCAGCATGGACGGCCTGCCGTGTCGGAGTATCTGTGAAATACGGGAAGACTTTTGCCTCAATGATGGCAAATGTGACATCATACCTGGCGAAGGTGCCATATGCAGGTGAGAGGGCAATGGAGGGGCCTTTGAAATGAGCATCTAAATGAGTTTAGCTGCAAATTATTTTGGGGTTTGTACCAGATTTATTATAGCAGATATTTTTTAATTACCGAAAGTGCAGATTTTACTCTTTAAATGGAATTTTATAAAACATTTTTTTTAAATATATGCTTGGTCCTGCATCTGCCATCATCTCTTTGACTTTTTTCTCCACCTTACAAAGGATCTTGGGATAGGTAGGGCCATTCAAATGGGTCCTTCAAAAGAGATGACCCCCAAAATGAAACACACCAGTGGTCTCCTAATGCTATGGTTTTAACCAGTCAGTCGCAGTATATATATATATATATATATATATATTGTTATCATTCTAATTCAAACCTACAATCCTTGTGTTTTTGATAATAAACTATTCCAGAAGATAATAATTTTAAAATATTGATTAATTTCTGACTAGTAAATAAATAATTATTAACTACAACACAATGTATTTACATTTATCAGGGTAAAAATTAAGTTTTTTTTTTTTTATGATACTCTTTAGTTTTAAGTGTTCATTTAACAATGTGTCTTTTTCATGACTTATTTTTTTAGTAATAATTCTTTTAATCATGATTTAATAATTAGAATGTCAAAATGTCAAAATTCTGACAAAAATTTGCTTACTTTTTTATTATGTGAAGTATAAAGGCAGGAAAAAGTGTGTGTAAAGATTGTGTGTACTGTACATAACTGTGAGTGCATATATTTTGTAAAGCTTTTCCTCTCTTATGTTGATGTAAAAGTGTGTGTTTTCTGATTTGGCGGTATGTGCATGTGTGTGTAGGTGTCGTGTTGGGGAGAATTGGTGGTATCGTGGTGAACACTGTGAGGAATACGTCTCCGAGCCTCTCGTGGTTGGCATTGCCATCAGCTCCATCGCTGGCTTCCTGCTCGTCGCCTCGGGAGTCATCTTCTTCCTGACAAGAGTGCTGCGAGAACAATATGACAAAGATGACTCTGGGGATCCGCTGCGGTAAATACTGCAACAGGAGCAACAGCAGCGTCAGGAAGTCTCGCATCGTCATTCAGCAACATAGTATTTTTTTTTTTAAGTGTAATATTTTAAAAAACAAATCTTCAGCATGAACAAATCTAGTCTAAACACTACAAACTACACTCGGAATATACAAATTGCGCTTCATTTATCACTTGCAATGTGCCCAAAATTTTTGATGCTATAAAATTGGCATATATTAGTTTGGATAAATTAGTGTAAACACACTTGAAATAAGCATCAAGGAATGTTTAGCATTCACTTCCCCAGTCCATTAGAGCCAAAGTGCCTGCCGTGCCCTTGGCTACAATGTGACACCTGATTAAATAAAATGTTTATAATAAGAATAATGTTTATTAGAAAAGAATAACACAGTCCTGATTGTGTTTGAAATTAGCTGTGATTATTATTTTTTTGCATGAACCTGTAGCAAGTAGTCCCAGTCTGTGGGTCTGAAATTTTTAGACATGCTGTGATAACAATTCAACTTTATTGGTTTCAGGTTACACCATCAATAAGGCACTCATTTGTAAGACCTCAGCCTACAAACTGTTTTTTTTTTTTTTTGTTGTTGAGGTTATTAAATCGTTCTCCTTGACTGGTTTTAATGCCGCTGTTTTCCTCTTTTGAGAAATATAATTGTTCCTAGAGGACATGTGAGGCTCATTACTGTGTCAGAATTCACAGACTTACAGTCCTTTGTGTTAAAACTAAATTACGATAAATTGTGTAAGCAATGTTTTGTTTTTCATTAAATAAATCAGCTATGTCATGATGTTTCATTCTTCACTAATTGTTTTCCTTCTTAGCTATGAAGACATCGTTCCATCTTTGGAAAGAGGGAACAGGTTTGACGCCCCGCTAGGGAGTGACATGTCCTCTCTCTGTGGCCGATATCGACTGACGTACTTCAACAACGACGATGAGATGCAGCATGTCTACAAGAACCCTCAGCTTACTCAAGAGGTGTGTAGTGAAGCTATCATTTGTGAGTAGGGGTCATGACAAAGGCTGACTTTTTAAGGTGAAAGGATTTAGGTGGGAAAATAAAAGGTTAACATGTTTACATAAAAGTAAACATGTAAATGTCTTTTTTTTTTTAAAACACAAGAAAAGAAATCGTTTTTTTCAGTCTTTTGCATGAAAAACAAAATCAATGTACACTGAAAAAAATAATCCTTTGAATTTACTTGATTTTAATGTGTACGTCGGTCCCACATCATCAAAATGTGGCCAAATTACACAATTATTGTAAATAAACCAAAGTATTTCATTCATGTTAAACTTGTGTGAAAGAATCATGTTGACTTAACATAATCTTTATCATTTACTG
>JAQMYJ010000023.1:40761173-40775798 GCA_030014305.1 Clarias laeviceps | reverse complement strand
TGTGTGTGTGTGTGTGTGTGTGTGTGAGTGTGTGTGTGTGTGTGTGTGTGTGTGTGTGTGTGTGTGTGAGTGTGTGTTTGCTCATCACTGAGAGGGGACGAAAGAAACGCTCTTATAAAAGCAACTATAAGATGTACATGTGTCACATGGATGACTGCTGCTCAATAGAGAAGTAAAGTACAGATTAAAGACCTTGAAAACTTGACAGCATTGGAGAGGGAGAGAGAGAGTGAGAGAGAGAGAGTGTGTGTGTGTGTGTGTGTGTGTGTATTGGGATGATAAGGCAAAGTCTTTAACCAAGGAATTAAAAGATGGACTCAGAAAAATACACTGCCCACTTTCTGCCCAACACACACTCACACTCACACACACACACACACACACACACACACACACACACACACACACACACACTGCCTTTTGAGTAGCATTGCTTGTATTACAGAACAGGACTTTATTGTGGCCTTCTGGAATGTTCCTGGAATATTTTATGAAATGTTTATTGAAACGTGTCGCCCCAAGTCACACATGCGTAGCCAAATCTGGCGTTTCTTTTAAACCCAGACGTGTGTTCTGTATAACGTATACGCAGGACGTATGTCCAAACGTGAGGGTTTGAATAAATATTATCACCGCTGCATGATTGAGGCTACAGTGTGTCAGAAAAAGATGATGAGGATGATGAAGAATTTACAGTAAACGTTTAGGGGAATGATGTATATAAAGATATAACATGGCTTGGAAAAAAGATAAAAGAAGTTAACATTGTTAAAAATTGAGAAATTAACATTAGAAAACAATAAAATATTAATAAAAAAAACAGGTCAGGTAAAAAAAAAAGGAAAAATTACCATGGTCAGAAAAAAATAACACAAGAAATGATAAAAATAATAAAAAAATAACATAAATATAAACATTAAAGAATTCTGTTTTTTTAGGAACAGTAAACACAAGAAAAGAAACAGAGTGCTTTAGGGAAAAATAGTGGTGTTAGGAATAATGAACATGGTTAATATTAAAAAAGAGGGTAAAAAAGAAGTTGTTGAAGTTCCCCGAACCCATGTAGAGTCCCTGTGAGGTACAGTATGTGAGTCCTCCTTACGTCCAGCACGTGCCAGAATCAATGCGGTGACTGAACGTTTCTCTTGGCGCTTTGTTTGAAAGCTTTTAATGGTGTTAATTGTTGGAATGCTTGTGTGTTTTTTCCCCATGAAAGGAGGCCACCGGGTTCAGCTTGTATATCACACACACACACACACACACACACACCAGTTGAGTGTTCTCAATCCATGAGCTTCGTTTCATTCCCGAGAGTGCTGAACATTCAGTTGTGTCCCGCAGCCCCCCTCCCCCCCCCCCCGCCATTCCAGCGAAACCACTTCAGCTGTTTTTAAGAAAATGATTAGTGGAGTTACTGTACCAACTTTATGTTGATTATTTGTCCATTAACAGCATGGCCTGAAGGGCTTTATTTCTCTGTTATACAGTAGCAGTTTAGCAAATGATTGCAAAATGTTTCAAGTTTTGGACGTTGTTACGTTAAGCTTCTTTAGACTGTCGTTCCCTCAATAGCTTGTCACATTCAAGAGACCCCACAAAGTGTAAACTACAGAAGATGCCAGGAAGCATAAACATTGTGTAACATGTGTAGCCTACACAGTATGATAAGTCTGAATAAATGAATAAACTGTTACTATAGAAACGGTGCCATATTAGAATGATTGCACCTGTGATTTGCAGATGTGCGAAAATCTGATTAACGGTGATACTTTTCTGCACTTTCTTGAATGACTAAGAAACACTCAAAGTCAGCACAATAGTCATTTTCCAGTTCCAACTTTATTCCTTGTACTGGAACGCTACCTTTTTGGCACCCTTAATGATGTGTAAAGTGTAAATTTTGAAATCACCATTAATCTGAATTAACAGATAAAGATGAAGTAAGTTGTTAAGTAAACATGACGCCTACTTGATCTGATGGATATCTGTTTAAAATTTCATTCAATTATATGTTATATGATATGTAATTATACAAGTTGTTTTTTATGCAATGTAACTACAAATGCATTTTACACACCCTGTGGCACCACATGTCCCGCAATACCAGTAACCCAGTAAAGGATCTTATAGTGTTTAAACTGATGGTTTTAATAGAGGACATGAGGACAGCAATACAGCGGTATCAGTGCACAGGGTCATTAAATGTACTCAAGGTGCCGTAAATTGTGCACACACAAAGGTATTCACAAGTGTCACGACATTTTGTTGGCACAACCAACGTAAGTCGAGCTAACTCAAAACTCCATGTCTTCCCTGATTGCGCAATACTAAGTAGGTTACTCGAAACATTATTAGAATTGACAAGTACCAAAAAAACAGTTCCTAAGACTCCGGCATCAGTGCGTCCCTAAATCAAACCGTATCTAAAAAAGCTGTTAAAATGAATTTCCTTCAAATCAACTCTCATTATAAGTCCAGCATGAGATTTTTGATCTTGATTAAGACTAACAAACACATCTAATGAATGGGAAAGTGTAAAGCAGCATGATTGATGTGACTGATGATCCTCAGTTCCCAAGCTTGTAATGATCTGCTAATTTTAAGATTTTTGCCGCAACACTTTCCCAAACACACGGTACTTGGCAACATTCACATAAGCTTAAGGAAGGTATTTTTTGGCCCATTTAGCCCAGTGTAATCAGACAGGTTTATGATGGGAGATGTGGTGGAACAGGAAAATCTCCACTCAACCACCATAGCTTATTGGATTTCAGAAGGGGAAAAGCAAGTCCAAACTTTCTCCTTGCTGCAAATCTGCCTTAGCTCATAGCTGTCAAAGAAAATTGTGAAGATCATTCTCGTCCAGTTGTAGAATACTTCATCATGTGGTTTAATGTGTAGCTATGCCAGGTTTGGGTGGCTCATAATTCCTAAATGAGTAATTTAGTGAGGATCCTAATGGGTTCATTGGTTTGTTCTTGTCAAACCAATGTGGTAGAACAGGGAGGATTTCAGAAAGAGGTACTAATAAAACTCCTTTAAATGGCAATGAACCCTTAATTATCTAAAATGTTTTGTAGGATGTTATGCATACACTGATAATCCATGTTAAAAAAAACAATAAAACATTAAATCTAACTAGGTTCTGAGTTACTCTTGACCACTGAGGGGGTGTAGTGTTGTAGATTGTAGTGAAGGGCCTCTGTGGATCGGACTTGTTTGTCCGGAGCATCCCGCAGGTATTTGATAGATTTGGGATCTTGGAAATTTAGAAGCCAGGTCAACAACCTTGAACTCTTTGCCTGCTAAGCCATGTTCACGGCAGGCTGTGATGCCCTGGGTGTTTTGATACCTTTCTATTGTGGCCAGCGCTAACTTTCGGTGGCATTGGCTTTTTTGTGGGATTGGGCCATGTGGGTTGGCCTTTGGTCCCCGTGAGTATGGAAGAGCCATGGGTACCCATTAACCTGTCTCCAGTTTACTCATAAATTATTGATAATCAATGTTATTTACTTAACCTTCTGGTGATGTTAATGTTATGGGTGATCAGTAAGTCTGACCCCTTCACTCATAATACTGTATAAATGTTTTTTTTTCTTTTTTTCTACACAGTCAGAAGACAGAATATGAAGGTAAGAATTAACGCCACTGGTGACACCATTGTCCTGAAGTTTCTTCGACCCAACCCTGATATCAAACTTGAGGGTTACATCCTGGGCTATGGCTCTAGCATGTTCTCCAAGCAGTTCATCCAGCTTCCAGAAAATGGACAACCCTACGAAACGGAGATTGGTATGTCTTAAACCTCATGATGACATAGTCCATTGATATATCCATCAGGAATTGTTTATTATGTGTTCGCTCTTTATAGGATGAGGGTCAGAAAAACACCACAAACCACAGAATGAGGATAGTGAGTTTTTATTTCTCTCAAATAACATTCTGCAAAAACACAAAACCAAAGTGTGCATTAGTCTAGCAGGATTTTCAAAAAACTGCCTTCTGGGCTCCCAAAGTTGGACACTACTCAGATTGAAACCACAAATCGTTTACTTTAGGAAGGGACATAGTTATTTTTGGAAAAAAGTAAGATGAATGAGGTTGCAAAAGTTCAAGGCAACCCACATTAGCTTAGATGCTCTTTGGGATGGTCAGGTGGCTCTAGATATTTTTTTTTTAGATTAATAGATATTCCTTGATTGAACCCATTCATGAAATCTGTTTATTTTGGTTAAGTATCTGAATCTCCTTAATGCCAGGTTAGCTGTTGTTGGTCAAAGGATCTACCCCATGAGGTTACTTCTGATTAACAATTAGTAATGGTTTTCTTTCAAAAAAGGAGACCAAAAGTTAGGAAATATGTTCTTAATAGTTCTGAGGATAAATGATTTAGCCAAATTGAAGGCATTTCCAGGTGTTGACCTATTAAAATATATTAAAGCACTATTTGTGCAGTCCACTAATCTCTATAGGACACTGTTTCAACAGCATACTTATCTTTATCAGTGTTTATTTGGTTCTCTGTATGATGTTTCCTCAGCAACATCTATTCTGCCCAGGTTTCATTATTTGACAAATCCCAAACATTAATACATACCGAGCTTACACGATTTTAGTGCATTTGACATACGAGTGTGGACAAGCACAAGGACCTGCAGGCAGTTCAGGCTACCAGGCACTTTTCCAGAACATTACCTCAGCATGGTTATCTTTCACCATTGTTTGGTCACTGCCTTGCCGTGTTTTTCCACTCAATCAGCAGACACCGGGTTCAACAAGGACGTGACGGGACTTGTGGTGGACAAAGACATTTAGACCAAATTTTAAATCACCTTTATGTTCTAAAGCAGAAAAGAATAGATGCCTGAGAGGAAATGACTGATAACCTGGAAGGATGTTTTAGTTTACTGAAAAGGTTCTACCTGGAATTATTTCTAAAAAGAGGTTCCATAGTGAACCTTAGAAGAAGAACCTGTACTTCTGTGTAAAAATCTGGAAAAGAGTTTGTTGAGGATTCTTCGTGTGGTTTGCGGTTTCATCTTTTTAAAGGAGGTTTTACTTGGAACTGTTTCTAAAAGAAAGACCGATAGTTGTAAGGTTCTGCATTAAACGTTCAAGGAGCGAAAGGCTCTTGGGTACCTAAGAGGGACCCTGGAACATTCTCTTCTGGAAACGAATTCCTCTAGGGTTCTTTGGATGGTTAACAGTTTTAGGTTTCTTTTTCTTTTTGAAGGAACAAAGCTGCTCCATCTATCATCCTTAAAGTTTATGTGGTTCATCCAACCCTTTAAGGTTGTTGTGGACCTCAACAACATAGCAACAATAAAAAAAAAAAAAGTTTCTTCTACTTGAAATGGCTTTAAAAAGGAACACTTGTTTCACACTGACCCTTCCAGAAGTTTCCAGAAAACTAAAGAATCCCTTAGGATTTTAGTTTGCTGAGAACATTTAACCTTGCAATGTACTCAATTACTGATCTAAAAACGCACAGTGGGATAGTTACTGAATACAGACAGCAGCCTGAAGTGCCCAAATAGATCCATAAGGCTGAGGTAAAGATCACATGCATGTGAAGTGCAGATGCCTAAAATTGCTTTGCCTTTGACATAGGAGGGATCTATGGACCACAACTGCCAAGTGCCTGAATTTATACCACGAGACCAGTATTACAGTCAGATCATGCTGTGGTTTTGGTCCAAGAACAACCACGTAGCTCAAAATTCAGAATAATTTCCTATCAGCGGAATTGGGTATTTTGCTAGACTTGGAGGTATTTAAACCTAATTGATGACCAGCATAAGCCAGGGTTGTAACAACCTCCTTCATTTTGCAGTTATTCAGACATAAATCAACCTGAGACATAAATCAGTCTGGTTCTTGCCAAACAGCAGCTCTTGTACCTAAACTTCCAAACTTTCTGTTGTTCCACAGAATGTATATATAATGTATATCTCTATTCCCTGAACACACTTCACCACAAATTAGGTTTCATTCCCTGAGAGCCACACATATGGAAATGCATGGAATCACTTAGCAGAGAGCAGCTTGAATGACTCTCAGGAGCTGTTTCACTTCAAGTACATATCAAATGATGAATCTCCTAAGCCTTCCGACCCAAATGAAAACATCTATGTTTCTGAAGAGATAAGCCACTGGTGTGTGGAGGCTTTATGGTGGTTTGTTGTTCCTGAGGGATAAGTCACTGTTGCCATCTGCACTTATGACATTTCCCTTTTTGGCTTAAGATATAACAATAATAACTTCAGTTGGTGTAGGAATCGAATAAAGAAGAACCTAATGCATGCAGCCAGTTTACACAGGTAGAACACTTTAACAAAAACAGAGTGTCAACTTGGGAGCCCTTTTATAAGAGATGTTTTATTTTTGTCTTTCCTGTTTAGATGCTGAACCAAAATACCTAGTTGCCGTCCAGCCAATCAAACCCAACGATGTGAAAAAACAATGTACAGGTAAAGTACCACTGCAGTCACCTAGATGTCTAAATATAGATGATCAATTGTGATCTTTTTTTTGATGTTGGCCCTACAGGGAAAGTCAACCTGGACAAGCCTCTTAACCTGGTGATTGGGCCCGTCTCACCCACCTCAGTGCTGCTATCCTGGGGGCCATATGCGAAGGTGGCTTATGAGGGCAACATCATGAATGATTGCCTGGAAAATGGGTGTGTTACATGTGCATACTTACTGTATACTGTTCAAATTAGCAGTTATTGAGCTGGTGCCCTCAAGTGAACATACTGAGTGATTTGGATATACAGTAGGTATATATTTTACCTGGGAAAAAAAAGAGTACATCCCTTTGAAATAAAACTGACCATTAATTTGGTTTAAATGTGCACCATAGTGATAATCTTTTAGGGTCCATCCATCCATCCATCCATCCATCTATCTATCTACAGTAGTTATCTGTCTGTTAGGGATGTAGTTTACTATTAGTGCATATTTTAAAGTGATCTGTCCTTTTAAAGAACACTTTTTAACACTGATTTTAAGCAAAGTTTTAATGTCAAAATCTGCATTGTCATTAAACAAAGAAATTGGTTATCAACTTGACTAATTTTCCATTTAAAACACCTGTTGGGTTTTAATTAGACATAGTTATAAGAATAACCAATAATGGTAAGCAAGCGGTTTTGAAAAAAACTTAACAGTTCATTTTGATAGGTAATGGTTCTAAAAAGAGTTCTACTAGGAACCTATGTTGAGACCAAAACATTTTGATGTGAGTCCAGGGATTCACCAGAGGCAGATCTGATGAAGCCCTAATTGAATAAAAAGTGTTTCTGTTTGTTCAAATTCCTTTAAATTGTGTGCTTGGGTAACCACAATTAACGATAATTAAGCAACCTCACATTAAAATGTTTTATTCCCCACCTCTAGTGTTCAAGTTTTGCAATATTTTTACCCCTAAAATGCAAAAGAGAATCAATCGAGCCGGTTTACTGAAAAAGAAAAGGTATATAACTGTGTCCAACATTCTTTCTGCCTGACAGAACTTTGTGATTTATGATGCATGACTTCTCAATTGAAAGGAGCTCGATTTAGTGGAAAACGATTGTGCGGCTTATGGATTCCTGCCACTGCAGGTGTGTCTTCAGCATGCCTCTCCTTCTCTGTTTCTTACATACACTGCTCTAGTATTTTTTCTTTCTTTGGCAAAATGGAAAAGGAGAACTATTGGACCCAATATCGGAAAGCCTGATCCGCACCAATGTGGCAGAGGAGAGGATTTTTTTTTTTTTTTTGCATGAACGCTGCTCTTATTAAAACCTAATGTTGTGCATGTCCTGGCTGCAATTTTACATATTACCGAACACGGGCACGGCGAAAATAGAGCCTCATGAGGCAGAGGAAACCTAATCTGTCAGGCTCAGCATTTTTACCAAGGCTGTAACTGCATCCAAGCCAGTTGAGTAGTTCTGGAGTGAAGAGAACCTACAGTAGAAACTAAAAAATAATATTTCTGTATAGGCATATTCGTATACCAATTTGTTTAAAAAAAAAAAACATATTTAACTACAATCTTAACTAAAAACATATGTACAGTGGAACCTCGGATTACGAGCATAATTCGGAAGCGGCTCCGAATTCCAAAACACTCGTAAACCAAATCTAATTTTCCCATAAGAAATAATGGAAACTCATATTATTCATTCCACAGCCCAAAAAAATAAATACATAAAATATTTTTTACAAAATGTAAAGTAAACATAAAACAAATTAACCTGCACTTTACCTTTAAAAAAAAAAAATCCCGACAGATAAGTGTTTCCGTTTATGCATGCAGGCGCTGTGGTGTGTGTGTGTTTGTATGTGTGTGAAACTAAAGTAAGAGGAGACTCTTACTTTAAGCCCCTCCTGTCTCCCCCTTCTCCTCTTACACAGTAAACTTCACATAAACACACACACACATATACAGACATTAACGGAAAGACTGTTTTGTCGGAAAAATTTGCAAGGAACATTGCTAATGATACTCGTGTGCGCGCATACTTACGGAATAACTGCTGTAAAGTAAAACAAACACACAAATGAACCTGCACTTTACCTTTGAAAACACTTTACCTTTGCAACAGAGCAGTGTTTCTGTGAAGAGCAGAGTGTGTGTGTGTGTCTGTGTTTGTGCGTGTGTGAAGCCGAGAGGGGGTGCTTCACACACGCACAAACACACGGATGTTGATTATACCAGTGAGAGACGAGCACTAAGACCCAGCAGGGGAGACGATTACCCACAATTCCGCAGCGCAAGAGAGAGTAAAACCGTTGGCTCAGTCGTGATCACGGCGTCAAAACAAGAAGCGCATGCGTGATACAGGATACTCGGTACACGTAAACCAAGACTTGTTCGTTTTCCAAGTCAAAATTTCTTAAAAATCTTGCTCGTCTTGTGGACACTCGCAAACTGTGTTACTCGTAATCAGTTTTTGGTTGTGAAGACCTGATCTTAAGATAAGATAAGATATACCTTTATTTGTCGCACAGTGGGGAAATTTATTAAACCAGTACTTGAAAATGTAACTCCTCAACTTGATATAATTGGTGTTTAATGGCAGCACCAGATTGTAATCACAGATTTTGATGTGGTAAAAGGACATAAATAATGACACAGCCTCTAAGAAAATGGAGACATGACCTGGCAACCCTGTCATTAACTCTCCTTTCTGTTCTTGTAGTTACTACACAATCCGCTACAGAGAAAGGAACAGGAAGTGGATCTATCAGACTTGCCCCACCAGTGACACGGTCATTGACAACCTAAAACCCAACACTCACTATGAGTTTGGCGTCCGACCCAACAAAGACGACCGCAGCGGCGTGTGGAGCAAACCCATCATCCACAGCACCAACATGGGGGGTATGCATGCTAAACCAGTCCATTCTGCAACAAGTCTTCTCCACAAATGTTATCTTGGCTAACCACAACTGCCTGTAATTTACTTCCAGGCTTCAGCATGCCTGATTTATTTGGAGTTTGAGGGAAAAGTTGTGTGTGCTTTTTTTCTTTATGACCTGACATAATCCCACCTAAGCAACCCACAAGAACTGCTTTGATGCCACAAACCACAGCGGATCTTTTAAATGTCAGAAGAAAATCCGCAGAGAACACTGAATGACCAGGCAGCACGTGCTGCAAATCCGAATCTTCCAAGGCACTTGACTCTAATCTCCTTTCACTCTTCTCTTCCAGACAAAATCATGAACAACCCCCTCAAGCCAAGTCAGACCAAGCCTGAGGTGGGTTCTTTGCCGGGTCTGTTATGTCTGTTAAATTCTTCGGGTTCATGTCTCCTTTTTACCTCCAAGCACCAACAGTGAATATAAACCCCCATATAAACCTGTCAGAGCTGCTTTTATAGAAAGTAAAGTGTCACCTTCTGGCCAATCAGAATCCAGAATTCAACAGCATTGTGACCTATTCATAGATTAAGACGCTACTTAACAAAGCTTAGAACAGTGCACGAGACAACAATCAGGTTTTCTTTTAATCTTTTAGAAGCCAGTGATGGCTGGACCTCGCACAGTGTTTCCACCGCGGCCAGGTAAGTCACTTCATGTTTATTTTCCCAACCTAGAAAAACGAGTATGGGTCTGTCTGTTGTTGTAGGGTGACAAACATTAATAGTGTATTGATTTCAAAATCTATCTATCTATCTATCTATCTATATATCTATCTATCTATCTATCTATCTAGATAGATAGACAGCTTGCTAGCCAGCTACATATCTGCCTCTACAGTATAATCACCAGTCCATTCATCCATGAATCTATCCATCCATCCATTTCTATCTATCTGTCTGACTCACCAGTTTATCATCCATCCATCCTTTATCCATCAAACTATTTGTTTCTAGAAAACCATGTGTGGTTCTGTTTGTTTTTGTAGGGTAACGAACATTAACAGGGTCGTGATTTCAAATTCTATCTATCTATCTATCTATCTATCTATCTATCTATCTATCTATCTATCTGCCTGCTTGTCTGTGTATCAGTCAGACTGCCAATTTAACATCCATCCATACATATATACATACAGCCATCCATCCAAATATCTATCTATCTATCTATCTATCTATCTATCTATCTATCTATCTATCTATCTATCTATCTATCTAATTCATTCTGTTCTATTAGCTCTGGACAACAGGACCCTGTCAAGACTCCAGACTCACACAAAGCCTGCTATTCCTGAAGCTCCAAAGACATCTTTTGGTAATTTCCTTTTCTTTTCCTTAACTCTTCTCTCTTCCTCCCCTTTCACACTGTCTTTTAAGCTTTGTTGCTGGTCATACATTACCAAGCCTGACTCTTCTTCACACACAATTACTAGAAACATGTAACAACCCACTTCTTTCATTCTAGCACCTTTATTTGTGTTTCTAATTTCCCAGTTATGAAACATTGCATTATTTTCCACAGTGCCTCCTCTGGTAGAGCAGGAAACTGCACTCATCTCTGGGTCCAATGAGCCCAATCAGCCTCAGCTAATACTGGGTAAAATAGAAAGCCTTATATTTTTGCAGTCACTCAGCTTTGTGCTCGCTCTTGCTGCTGGAATGGGGGAGGGAAAATAAGCACAGTGTAGGCGGAGACTGAGATTGCCCCTCCCCCTCTGATTGGCTGCATGTTGGCATGATGTGAACCAATGGAGAGCTAGAAAGTCCTGATTCCTTGAAGAGGAGGATTCCTGGCTGGCGTAAGTGGTTTTTATTTTCCAGATTGCCATGCAGAGGAAAGCCTACTGGTTTTGCATGATGTCTTGATTTTGCAAAATGTTCGCATTTGTGTTCATTATCTTGTTAGGATAGTATGCTTCATATCTCATCATCCATCCATCCATTCATCCATTCATCCATCTATCTGTTAAGTATTTAAAAAAATACTACTGAATTTTTCATTGAGGTTCAGAGAAATTCAGATTACATCCTAATGTTGTACTGATTCATCTTCCACGTTCCACAGAGATCTAATTCATTATGCTGCATTTCAGCTGCTGGCCATGGTTCAGTCTGCATGAGATCCATGCATGCCATTTAAAACAAAACAGTGATTTCTTCCAGTCTCAGCAGGGAAAGGCAGTAATCAGGAGTCCTTTTATGTCTTTCTCTGTCTCTCAGACTCAGGATAAAACATCAGTCTCGCTTTCTGTCTTCTCATTCAAACCAGCTAGCTGATGAGACCACGAGCTAATAGACAACCATTGACTAACACAGGGTAAAAAAAAATGAGGATGAAAAGCAGACAGGAAGTTATCTCTCTTGACAGACATTTGAACACCAATGCCATCTGGTACTGATGGAGTCGAGTTGAATGGTGGGTGCTCAAATGTAAACTATAGTGACAGACTAGCAGGGAGAGGAAAGGACAAAAACAATCCATCTGGATTGCTCAAGGGTCGTGGTCTCAAAAGTCAAAGCTGCTTTGTTCCTTTTCCCTAGAAACAGAAACAGGCAGTCTTGCTAGAAATGCCTCTTCTCGAGCCGGAGGGATTTCTCTCCAATTGCCACATCTCCTGTCCACTCAACCCCCTCGCCAGACAACCACTGTCAGTCCTCACACCCCCTCCGAAGGCACCCAGAGACTTGGCCTCTCCCAGAGCAAGGCACCAAGTGCCACTCCCAAGACTTATAGTTCGTCTGGTAATTCTGGTAATTAACCTTTAAGTTGGCTTGTTTCTAACGTTAATGTTTTCACTGCAGCAGTGATGTCCTTCATTCAATACCTTTTTTTTCCTAAGCTATGTAATTGGAGGCAACTTCCAAGTACCTTGATTTCTAATAACTTCCACTGTTCTCAAGGCTTTATGCCATGAACAACCCTATTAATGATCATCAATCTATCATTGTTGTAGATCAAATCAAATGAAAACCTTCTTGTAATCCCTTTACTTCATCCTCCAAAAAAACTGATAAAACCACCAGAAAGACCGCCAGTAACAATAATTGGTACAGAGCTGACCTCACTCTAGTAATCTTCTTGCTGAGTTCTCTTTTTGTCAGATGAATGGCTGCCACCCAAGTGACTGGCTGAGAGGTCTCCAGTAGCTCGTGCCAGTACTAATATGTGACCTCACAACCATGCTAATCTATTCTCAAGAAGTCGCAATTCACTTCACTTCACTTTACTTTAATGTGTCTTGCTTTAATAGATATGGCACTGGCTGCACCTAATGCAGCCACATCTACCCCACAAAATCTGCACTGAAGCATTAATCATATATTTACCAATAACACACACATTTCTTAGCTATTTAGCTGTAACTCCCATAATAGTCACATTTTCTGTAACATGACACACAAACGAACATTTCTGTAATAATAACCTACATAGATGTACAGAACATCTTTCATTAAGACTGATGTTATGCCATTAAAATGTTATCTATTGACTGTAAGCATTGTATGATACAAGGCTGTTCAAGTCAAACCGGGACTTGTGATAAACTTTCTGGTCATAAAACTGACTGATATTTACAGAAGACTTTAAGCAGTGAATGATAAGACTCTTAGCCGCTTAGTGAAAACTATTAAAGAAGGCCATATGTCCGTGAGTGATGATCCCGTCTGCAGTCATTCCCAAGAACATTCAGAGAGTGGAACGCCTGATTCTTAAAAATCGACAGATAACTTGTCCCAATTTGAACAAAAGATGAATTTATCTGTGGGAACTACGCACAATCGTTCACCAACACCACTTGCACGTTACTGGAACTCTGGAGGTGGGAGATGTTGCCAGATAGTACAGTCCTGACCTCACCCAAACCATTTCCACATGTCTGGGCCTTTGAAGGACTTCCTGGGAAACCAGCATTTCAGGAATGAAGCAGGCAGTCTGATCGTGGCTACCTTGATGGTATAAGTGGGATAAGTGCATTAGTGTAGAAGTGGATTATAAGGAGAAATAAAGGGAATTTTTACTCTCATAACCGTGTTCTTTTATTCTGTGCAATCGTAGAAAAGTCCCGTATTGACTTGAACATCTCTGGTATTTATTGTGTTCCATGATGTCTCATTTTACATCTACACCCGCTTTGTTGCTCTAGGGAAACCCTTAACAACCTTTAACCTTAACCTTTAGGAAACACATTCAGTTTTATGAAAAAAGTCCTAATTTAAACTCTTCCTGACAAGAACACACAATGAATATTTAAGGGTTTTCATAGAAGGAAAACAGATGCACTAGATGACCTGAAACTTTGTTCATAGTTCTTTTCCTTTCATTCTATCCATAAATGCACATAGGGTAACCCGACATACTGTTGTATTTCTTTATCCAGGAAAAAACTTTCTGAAAGACCCAAGCTTGTCTGTTCCACCCAAACCAGTCGATTCAGTCGTAGCAGTGACCAGCAGGAACCGGACGGTTGTGCCCAGAACTCCTTTAAATCATAACGGCATGCGGTCCCCTTCTTTCCCCAGGGCCAACGACTCATTCAGAAGATATGGGGGTAAAGGAACCACTTTAACCCCTTTGCACTATAATAATGCCTTGCTTACTTTCTTTCAGCCTCCCACTGCCCTCTTTCTCTCTCTCTCTCATTCTAGCTTTGGGACCGGAGATATCCTGTCTCCTTCATGTCCAAAAGCAGAACACATCTGTGCAAATTTGCCAATGCATTGCTTCTAGGTCCCGGTTAAAGCAGCTATATGCAATCCTAAATGCATGACTTTGGGCTTTGTAAAGGACCACAATTGTCTGTGTTTATGTATCTCTATAGATAATGCTGGATTTAATTCTTTAAGAGTCCCATTCTGTTAATCTTATCAAATAGGCTATCAAAGGATACACTAATACCATTTGTTTCAGACCATTTGTTTATTTGTACTCCTTGATACTGATGACAAGTTTAGAATCCTATTTAGTATTAATTAATCAGATACATCACTAAAAGTTTTATTTAGCTTTGTATGTGTTTCCCTGGTTCATAATATGGCGGCCATGAAAATGTTCACAGATGTGTGTTATAAGATAACCTGCATTGTGGGAAGATTCCTTCACTTCCTCCATAGTCATCGCACCCAGAGATCGCTGTCATATGGCGCTTTTCCACTGCGTGGTACGACTCGGCTCGGCACGGCTCGTTACGGCACCGCACGGCTCAGTTCGA
>JAQMYJ010000023.1:40699835-40711778 GCA_030014305.1 Clarias laeviceps | reverse complement strand
CACACATAACTGATCATAACATCACTTTTACTCAACATTTAGATTTCACTGATGGTGCAGATTAAACTTCAGACAGAAATCTAAGGACTGCAAAAGTTCCATTAAACTCTGTCTAGCAGTCGATTTAAGACGCCCACAGTTTGTCACGTACGCTGTCAAAACTTGCGGTTTTATAATCCGGCACAAAACTGCTCATAACTTCACTTCAACTCCAACTAAAGTCAATTTAATTCCGTCCAGACAGTTTACATTGAAAAAATTGTCTGGACAGAATTCGCTTTTATCATTCTGACCAATGTACAGAATTGATTTTTTTGTTTGTTTATATAGATTATTATTTGTTTGAAACTGGAAACATTTCACCATTTTTATATCACAATTATAATAATTGTATAATAATAATAATAATAATAATAATAATAATAATCTCTGGTATATAAGATGCTAAATATTTTGTCACACAAAGTTGTTTACAAATTAATATGTGACCTTGTGTATTTAACTGAAATTCTTGTTCTGTGAAAGATTAACCAAGAGCTTCAGAATCGACTCTGAATTTGATTCCATAAGCGGGGAATCAAATGCTCGATTCCAAGAGTCGAGTCCACTCCTTTGCTCACCTCTTCACATGTTCCGTGTCTAAATAAAGTAGCACCAAGTCTTAAAACTATTATAACAGATTATAACAATCTCGGATGCACTGTGTTTAACATCAAGCAGGCTTGTAAATCGATTCCAAAGATTCGGGTTGAATCGATCCCGAATTGAATCGATTCTTTTTCTTTTTTTTTTTATTCGACTCCTCTGAAGTTCTACCTTGAGTTTCCACGTTTTAATCCAGAGCTGCAGCGAACTGAACTACCTCAATATTCCTAGTTAATAATAAATAATTAAAGAAGTCTAATTTACTGTTATTTATTGACCTGTCACGTTTTTTTTATTTTTTATGAATTAAACATTAGGGGGGGAAAACCTGAGGTCTGTGCTGACGTTTCGTTTAAAATTCAGTGTGTTGTGCAAAGACGTGAGCAAACTAGAACTTGACAAAATGCTAACTCTTACAGGATGTCAGAAATATCTGAAAAATAATAAAGAGCTTTTTTTTAATGATATGTTTGAATATATAAATAGATAAGGGAAGTGGACTTGACTTACTTTCAATGCACTTTCCGAGCAAGCGAACCCGCTGGAGATGAATCCCAAATCACCTCTATCCACCCTAGAGAAGCGCACTACACTGAAGATCAGTTTCATCTTCTACTCGTTCTTCCTCGTGTCCTAAACATGCACTGAAACGCATTTGAGACACAGCCGGTGATAGAACAAGCGATTCTTCTTCGGTGCCTTTATTCCGTGAAGTTTGTGACAGAAAAAAAGGCACCGCACTTACTTGCAGCGCCTCTACTGGGCAGGAAGAAGGAATAGACCTTTTAAAACCCAGAGCATTTTAGCCATTTTTTTGTTATTATTATTATTTTTTTTAATAAACATATCTAGGGCTCAGGATTGTGCAGTACAGATTGACATATCCTTGTTTTTTCAGTACAACCTAGGCAATATGATGAACTGAATTTTATTTAATTTTAACCAACTATACAAACATGACTACGCAAAAAAAAAGATAAATTTGGTCACATATGCATAGAAATAGCACAGGCTCATATGATCACGTGTTTTTCTTGTTATTTTTGGCACATTTCTATGACCACTGTTGCCTTGCACCTCCAGGGTCCAGGTTTGATTCCCACCTCAGGTCTGTGTGCATGGTTTGCATGTTCTTGGTGGGTTTCCTCTGGGTACTCCGGTTTCCTCTCAGAGACATGCAGATTGGGCTATTTGGCGTTTCCAAATTGCCCATAGTGTGCAAATAAGTGTGCGTTAGTTTGTATATGTAAGGGTGGACCCTGCCTTGTGCACTAAGTGTCCTGGGATAAGCTCCAGGCCTCCCACGACCCTGTACACTGGATGAAGCGGTGTAGACGATGAGTGAGTGATGCTCATTTCCTTATTCTGGTAGTAGTAAAAATTACTCTTTATTAAAGTAATGATAACTTTTATTTTACCTAACATATCCAAAAACCCAAAGGCACAGTTTGATGTCTGAAGCTTCCCGATTAACGCACACAGGTACGGCTTCCAGATAAGCAATTATATATATTTTTTTAATCACCATTGACCTAAACCTATTGCCGGCACGGATCTGTGCCACTTTGTTTTAAGGGTTTAAAACAATTTATGAATGAAACTTACTTTGTTTTCCTTAATGACTAACATATTTATTAATTGCATAAAAATGATTAGAATCAAATATAAATTTCACATTTAATGCATATTAAATTTGAAATTTGATTGTTGATTGAGCTTAATAAATATATTTATTTAAGCTCAACATTGTCTAGATGGTGAGGGCAACATCTGTGTGTGTGTGTGTGTGTGTGTGTGTGTCTTTGTGTTTGTGGGGAAAAAAGCTGTCCAAACCTACTTGGCACTATGTAAAAAACTAATTCCTGATTAATGCCAGACTTGTTGAATCAAGAAATCACTTAAAATCACTGTCTGACAAAGTGTAGCATGCTAAAATATCCCACATCATGCTGTGAACTAAAGAAATGGAAAAGGTTACAAAGTCTTTAGGACTCCAGCGAACCACGGTGAGAGCAGTTATCCAGAAATGGAGAAAACTTGGAACAGTGGTGAACCTTCCCAGAAGTGGCCGGCCTGCCAAAATTACTCCAAGGACACAACGACGACTCGTCCAGGAGTTTATAAAAGAACCCAGAGCAACAGCTAAAGAACTGCAGGCCTCAATTGTGTCAGTTAATGCCAGTGTTCATGATTTCTGTTTGATGAGATGATGAGATGTTTATGATTTTTCTCCCTTTGGTGTATATTTTATTACAGTCAAATTCTGCCTGGGATATACAGTGGAACTTTGGATTGTGATCGCTTTGCAAGACGAGCAAAATTTTTCAATAAATTTGAACTTAATAAATGACTGAGGTCTTTTGTAAAAAAAGTCTGGTTTTTGTTCTTTAATGTAAGAGCTGTACTGAGATCAGTCTGAAACAGCTATCCAATCAGCATTTAGATGTGACTAGGTGGGCGTGGCTTAGTCAGAGACGAGCGCGGGGAAGAAGGTGGCTCTCCTGGGCAATTGCAGAGCGCAAAGCTGCTATCTTCGCAATTGTCTTGTAAATTATAGTTTTATTTTCCAGACAAATTCGTCAAAGGCACGTTAGTCAACATTGTGCATTTCTGTCGACAAGCAGCTGACGGGTGTGATGGCAAATCACTTGTCGATGTCTCACCTTTTCTGATTATTAATAGTGTGCGTCACTGACGACTGTAAGTTAAATTGTTTATTATATTATTGTTTTATGTTCATATCGAGTGGCATCCATTGTGTATTTAATACCTTTATATATTTATACATATATAAGGAGTTTGTTGATTTGTGTATTAGCGGGTTTGCACTTAATTGTGTGATGTTATGTGATGATGAATACCTGCATGACTCAGCATTTTTCTGCTATACTGCTAGCACATGGTGCACGTTTCTGATGCATGAGAATTCGTATTTCTAATTTGATTCATTTATTTCTTGTAGAACTACACACTCTCATATAAATACTTACGTTTGTCACAGATCGAGTTCATATTCCTTAGACGGACGTTTGGATCACCATCGCCACGGGACATCTCCAAGCCAAAGACACCGATCACACCAAGCTATCTTCAACAGATAAGGAATTTGCAAATATCTGGGACTGTTTATATTTCTGGAATATATTTGATTGCTGCATTTTCGTCTGAACCAACTACAAACACTAATTGGAAATTTAAATATTATAAATTAATATCTGTAGTATTCTATTTGATCTATACGTATATATTTTGAATGTTTATTTGTTTTCCTTAAAGAGTTATTCAATATTTAAAGAAATTCCATTAATTAAATCACTGACTCTTGCTCTTCATTTTTCCTTTGATGCCTGGATTTTACTTTGGTTAATAAAACCTCAGAAGTGATTGGCAACATAATAGAACGAGTGCATTTTAGCCCCTTTCAAACATCTTGATATACGAGTTGTATGCATGCACTTTATCTGCAGAGCGTCTTGTGATCACAACTGAGCCAATGGTTCTTCTCTCTCACACGCTAGGGGATTATGGGTAATTATCTCCCATGCTCAGTCTCAGTGCGCATGCGTCACTTGTATAGTCAACATCTGTGCCTGTGTGATTATGATCATGTGTTTATAAAGTAAAAGCAAGTGTCATTAGAGAGGTTCCTTTTTAAAGAAGTTTCCCGACAGAGCAGTGTTTTCATTAGTGTGTGTGTGTGTTTGTGCGCGCATCCATGTGCAGATGTGTGTGTTTGTGTATTTTCAAAAGTAAAGTGTAGGTTAATTTTTTTTATATTTATTATACTGTACTATTATTGCACTGTACTATTGTATTGTATTATTGTTATATGTACTGTATTATTATTTTTATAGGAATATTTTTGAGTTGTGGAACAAATCATCTGAGTTTCCATTATTTCTTATGGGGAAACTCACTTTGATATACAAGTGCTTTGTTATACAAGCATGAATTATGCTCGCAATCCAAGGTTTAACTGTATTATCATTTTTCTGAGGATTTGAATGTAGCATAGTGATATTTCTAGACAAAAAGGAAGGACTAACAGAAACTGCTGAACTTTATGCACCACTTATGTGATAATACTTATTATAAAGTATAAGAGACACATGGAGATTGAAGAAAGAAATCAGACAGGCTAAGATTTTTCCAAAGAACATGTGGTTACATGTTCTTTTCTAACAAATATTCTTTTCATATTTGTGAAACTAAAATGTCGCTTAACCATTAATGTTCAGGAACTCTAGGCAGATTTTCTGCCATCCATCCGTCCCTGGGCCACTCTGAGATTCTCTTTATTGAGAGCTTCATGCAATTCTTTAAGCACTTTAATAACTCAATAGTCTACATGAGTCAATCAATCAAACAATCATGAAAAACTCAGTGAGAATTATCTAACAAAAAATATCTACATATCCCCTGTTTTTACTTTTTATTACATGCAATGGACAGATCACACATAAACCCAAAATTAACATCAATTAAGTTTTATTTAAAAAAAAAAAAGACAAGAATAACTTTATTGTTCCTCATTCAATTAAATGTTTAGCACCAGTCTGAAAATCAGAACCCTTTCTTTTTGTATGTTCCATCACTTTTTCTCCCCACATTCACAAACTTACACACTCAGTAGTAAAACAAACAAACAAAAAAAGAAAACAAACCAAAAAAAAAAAAAACTAAAATAAATTACAGAGAAAAAGGAAAAATAACCCCAACAGAAATCTTTTCAGCATCTGACTCCGCTAATCTAACTTTTAAATATGTATCGGAATGATACTACATTGATACTGTAAAAAATTAAGGAAAGAAAGAAAGAAAGAAAGAAGGAAAAAATGGGAAAGAAAACAACAGAAAACATATCTACACTTATACAGTACTATGCAAAAGTCTTAGGCACCATATTATATGCAGTACTGATATTATTATATATGTTTATCTTGTCTGCATAATTATGTACAAAATCATGCACTATTTCCATATCTAACTTAAAATAATACTTAAATAACATTACAGGAAGTAGATGCATGGCTGTAAAGAAAGCATTATAGTACAAGACCATTTTTAAGATATAAACCAAAAAACCTCATGTACGTGCCTGGATTTTGCATAAAAATAGAAAGGAGTGAGTGTGACAAAGGTACTTATATTCTCCAGCTCGCTCAGTAAAACCTAACAGTTGTTTTCTTATAAAATCTGCATCTAAAACACTTTTTTGTCTGATTTTCGGTAATAAGTTTTCATACAAAAAGTTGACTGTGTTTATTTTATTAGTCTTTATTACTCTTTATAGATGTTTCTCTTATGCAGAAATGTTTGCAAAAGCAAAGCATATTTTCTTATGCCATTTTTTGTATGTGCCCAAGAATTTTGTACAGTACACAGTAAATAAAATAGTTGTTAGGTTTTACTGGGCATGTTGGAGAATATGAACAGTGTGCTGGACTTCTTCTGGTAACTTTGTCACATTCACTCCTTTCTATTTTCATGTAAAATCCAGGAGCCTACATTAGTTTTTTTGTTTGTTTGTTTGTTTCCATCTGAAAACTAGTCTGTCATGTAATGTGTTGCTTCCTTTAAAGACATGCAAATATTCTTCTGTAAACTTATTTATTTATCAATTCGGAGGTACGTTTGAAAATAATGAATGGTTTTGGATATAATATAGACAGGATAGACATGTATAACAACATTTGTACTAAAGAGTATATGGTTTGGTGCCAAATACTTTTGCATAGTACTGGACATATTTCATAATTATCACCCAGGTTGTATCAGTAAACAAAACTGAAATTCTGTTACACAAATAAAAACGGTTCTAAAACTACTGTAAAGTGATGTGATAAGAAACATGGAAAAGCAAAATATACCATAGCAAATATGCTGCACCATACAAAGAATGAGAGAACAATGTATAGATTATTGTATTGAATGCTATGTAGCTGATATTATCCCTGTATCATATAAATACTGGCAGGCAATATGTGGAGAAGTGTGTTCTTCCTACTTGAATATTTATTGCATGAAATGTATGTAAATGTAACCTATACTATGTAAACTGAATGGTGAAGCACATCCCAAATGAAGTCACTCACCTAAATACACATTCACTTCTGCCACCTTTTAGACACTCACTTCGAAAGAATACAGATGAAGTCACTGAATTTCTGTTCTTTTAATTCTTAGCAAATATGTGCATTTTATATTCCTACCACTGACATGAAACTTATCTGACACATTACATTGGGTATAATAAATATCCAGAGAATGATGAATGGACATATTGACCAGCGTAAAGTCCAGGAGCTTGATCTGATGGTAACTGAACATGAACAGAGTCTCCAGACTTTAAAGGCAGTACTGCACTTCCTGAAGCTTGATCCAGATAACCTTTTTTGCACTCGTCATACGTGTACATGACTGGTTCATTGTTCTTTTGCAGAGCCACCCACACATTGGCCCCTTTACAGTGGATGTGGTATACAAAATAATAAATTCCTGGTATGCTGCAGGAGAAAATGCCAGTTTGAGGGTTGTAATTCTGGTTGCCATTGTACAAGATCTTGTTGAAGACCACAGGTGTGCCAACAGGTGGAAATGGTGTTGTTAGCTGAGCAGTAAAGGCAGGCATCTCAAAAACATTTCTGCCAATAAAATATCCAGGCTTGGTTTTCTTATAGGCTCCTTGATTAGCCCCATCAATCCCTGGACCCATGTCAGGAAGAACAGCATCATCACCAGATGTAGGCCCAGGTGGACCAGGAGGACCAGGATGGCCAGGTATTCCAGGTTTACCAGGAAGTCCACCAGGACCTGGTTTCCCCGGTGGACCCATTGGGCCTGGAAAACCAGGCTTTCCTTCACCTGGTGGCCCAGGCTTCCCTGGTGGTCCGTACTCTCCCTTTGGTCCAGGAAGTCCAGGAGGCCCTATTGGTCCACTTGGTCCCATTAATCCTGGGATTCCTATTGGACCTTGACTTCCTTTGTCTCCTGGAAAGCCACCTTCTCCTTTTGATCCAGGCTTGCCAGGAGCCCCGGGGAGACCAGGCAACCCTTTGTGTCCATTTTCACCCTGAGGGCCTAAATGTCCAGGTAAGCCTCTGGGTCCTGGCTGTCCATCTAATCCTGGGAGCCCTGATTTTCCTGGGAGTCCTGGAGGACCTGGTTCACCTTTTGGACCTACTGGCCCTTTTGGCCCAACTTCCCCACCCTCTCCCTTTGGTCCAGGGAAGCCAATGCCACCGGGGGGTCCCATGTGACCTGGTGGGCCAGGAAGACCACCTGGTCCAGGTGGGCCAATTATTCCAGGAAATCCACCATGACCTTTTTCGCCTTTTGGCCCTTGAGGCCCAGGTAAACCACCATGTCCTTGATCACCTTTTGGTCCAGGGTACCCAGGTTTTCCAATTCCAGGTAAACCTGGACCTCCTGGAAAACCTGGTGGGCCTGGCTCTCCCTTTCCACCTGGAAGACCAGGTGGCCCTGGAAAACCATCCAAACCAGGTTTTCCAATCCCTTGTGGGCCTGGACCCCCTGGTTGTCCCTCTTCACCAGGAGGTCCTGGCAACCCTTGTTCTCCAGGGAGACCAGATTTACCAGGCCCTCCCGGGGCCCCAGGTAGTCCATTTAGACCTGGCTTTCCAACTCCTGGTAGTCCCCCTGCACCTGGTACCCCTGGAGGCCCAGGTGGCCCTTTTACCCCTTGTAATCCTGGAAGACCGCGTCCAAACTCGCCTTTAGGTCCTGGAAGCCCAGGAATTCCTGGAACACCCTTTTGTCCAGGCTCTCCACGAAACCCAGGCTGTCCAGGTAATCCCTGTCCACCGGCTTTTGACAGGCCTGGTAACCCAGGTGGGCCTGGAAGACCTTGAGGTCCTGGCAATCCTACTGGTCCGACACCACCACCTGGTCCCATTTCACCCTTTGGTCCTGGCAATCCAATTCCTCCAGGTTTTCCTGGAAGTCCTGGCATACCAGGTTTTCCAATCCCAGGGTATCCCTGTGGGCCTGGTAGGCCTGGTTTCCCAGGTGGTCCTGAAATCCCCTGACCTGGTAGTCCAGGGGGCCCCTGAGGTCCCCGTGGTCCCACAGGGCCAACCTCACCTGGAGGACCTTTCTGGCCTCTGGGAATATTTTCACCTGAGGGAAGAATTAAATCTTCTTAGCATATGTGCTATTTTTTTAAAAAATGTACAGATAGATATACACAGGATATAGCAAGGTAGCTCACCTAAAGGACCTTTCTGACCTCTGAGGATATTTTCACCTGATGAAGGAATGCAAAATTATGAATACACATTATATATATGGATTCTTGTACTGATTGAAAAATGTGTAACTATATTCAAGGTATTGCAAGGTGCCTCACCTAAGGGACCTTTCTGACCTCGAAGGAAGTTTTCACCTGAGGAGAGAATGTAACAAAAGATATAATTTCTAAAAACCTGGGCTGTTTAAAGGGAATAATGGGAAAAGCGTAAACTCAGCAGTGGGTCAATATGGTAGGTGTGATCTGTCATGACTGTTGATGGCTGACTTGGCTTAAAGGCTGAAAAGATCAGAAAGCCACATAGTGCCAGCTTCCCAGGCTTTTTGGAAATGTTTTATGTACAGATCCTAGAAACACAATTTGTTGTGTGTAACATATTTCAACTTAATTTTCTTTAATGATAAAAATGGTAAAAATTGTAATCACTATGTGGGTTAATTACAGTATGTTCCGTAGCTGCTATATTATATTTTATGGCAAAAGTAGGCAAGTTATTTGAATGAACATGAGCTTTTCAGTGGCTTCATTGTATCATGAGATGGCAAGCAACAACTGAATGACGCAAATGTGGCCAAAACCTGAACAAAAACGGCTGTTGAAGAAATGTGGGCTGACTTCTTTCTGTGCTATACTCTGGTACAAATTAATTGTGAAACTTAACGGAAATGGAGTAATAATGAGTAAATGTAAAGAACCGTTCTAAAAAATTTTTTTTTACCTAATGTACGTCCCATATGACATAGACAACAATAGCACAATGGCAAATCCATTGTATTCATAGATATGATTTATATTTTGGACTATATTTATACCTTTGCCCAGGTTTGGGTTTGCCAAAGGAAAGGGCATCTGTGGCTGTTCATTTCCATAGTATGGGAGCACGGGCATATCATTTCCATGCGACAGCATTTCCTTCCCTAAGTACTGCTGCTGGGGTATCCCTTCCTTGCCCTGTGGCATATGAGGTAATTGCAGCAGTGGTTGGTTTTGCTGGGCCAGCTGCTGATGTCCATAGTATGCCCCTGCTTGGGCATGATGCATCAGGTAAAGCTGTATCACCAAGGCAAATCCACAGGCAAAGTGGAAATGCATGGCCACGTCCTGCAGAACAGAAGAAGGGAAAGAAAGTGAAGCACATGTGCTCTCTAAAAATATATAGCAATAGCAGATTTAACATTTAGTCGACCAAAATGTTCTGGTATAAACCCAGGTGAGATTCTCCAGGGCACTGCTGTAGTCAAAAGGATCATAATAAAATCGCACAGGGAAAACTTCTCCTCTCTTTTGCAAATAAGATGATGCCAAACCTTTGACAACTTTTGAATAACGTGTCCCTTGTGTGCAATAGGAGGGTTTCAGCTGGTAAGCAGCTGATGATATGAACCAGGGTCTGCCAGGGTGGACTGCTTAAGCAATCACACTATAACCTTAATAAAAAGCTGGAAGTATGTGTGATGACACTGTCATTTCTGCAGCTTGTCTTTGGACTGCGGGAGGAAACCAGAGCACCCGCAGGAAATACAACATGCACACACACCCAAGTTGGTTATCAAACATCAGTCCTGGAGAAGCAAAGCCACAATGCTAACCACTGTAATAAATTATAACCAAATAAATGATGGCGTCTATGTCTTTATCTATAGTTGCTAGTGATTTTCTAAGACATCCACGAAACAAGTTAGTTAGTCATGTCAAAGAGTAAACTCCTTTGTCCTGAAGATGTTGGAAAACCTACCATAAAAGATGCAGACTTACTGTCGCAAAGTGATGACACTGGAGAGTCCTTTCATACATTTACTATAGAAACAATAACATTTCAGAAGTCTGCATCTGGGCCATGTTCATTTTATTCTGAATTTACGAGGAATTTGTGGTAAGTTGGCTTGATTCTCTGAGTCTGGATGCACCTTTCTTTCTGCTTCTGATTTCATTTGCAACTAAACCCAAAGGATGTAGAAAGGTGGCAGTGTTTGACTTCCTAACAGTAAGAACAGCTAAAACTGAATGAATGAAGTCTAGAAATCATGTAGCAACTGGTAATGCATCAGGTAATGTAAGCTCTCTTTATCCTCTGAGAAAAACGTTCTGCATTAAGCCTTACTGGCAGTGGAAACTATGGCTAATCTGAAACACATTTCAACACCTCGTTCACAGAAAAACAGAACTTAACTGGATGAGTTCCACATGCAAATGATAAATCACAGAAGTGTTTAAGCCAGTTTTCTTCTCCTTTCTAATTATGAGTGGCACTTGTGTTTTGAGGCAGAAACCCAAACCATGTAAAACGCAAATGCAAGTAAGAATGTAAGTCATTGGATTAAATTGTTACACACTGCCTGGAGAATAATGAAACAATTCTCAGGTCATGTTGTGTGAATGGTTGTCATACTACAGCATTGTTGAATTCTCAAATGTCTTCTTGTTGCACAGGAAACACTAATTCAAAGATAGATACAGTGGGGCAAAAAAAGTATTTAGTCAGCCACCAATTGTCTCACACTTAAAAAGATGAGAGAGACCTTAAACTGCTGTCATAGGACACCAGAACCAAAATTGTAGACCTGCACCAGGCTGGGAAGACTGAATCTGCAGTAGGTAAGCAGCTTGTTGAGAAGAAATCAACTGTGGGAACAATTATTAGAAAATGGAAGACATACAAAACCACTGATAATCTCCCTCGATCTGGGGTTCCACGCAAGATCTCACCCCGGGGGGTCAAAATGATCACAAGAACTGTGAGCAAAAATCCCAGAACCACACGGGGGGACCTCGTGAATGACCTGCAGAGAGCTGGGACCAAAGGCTACAATCAGTAACACACAACGCCACCAGGGACTCAAATCCTGCAGTGCCAGACGTGTCTCCCTGCTTAAGCCAAGCTATGTCCAGGCCCGTCTGAAGTTTGCTAGAGAGCATTTGGATGATCCATTTGGATGGTGAGATGAAACCAAAATAGAACTTTTTGGTAAAAACTCAACTTGTTGCTGAGTTGCATCCAAAGAACACCATACCTACTGTGAAGCATGGGG
>JAQMYJ010000023.1:40670230-40682409 GCA_030014305.1 Clarias laeviceps | reverse complement strand
CACCTCTTGTTCTCTATATCTCCTAGTCCTGCCTCATCACCTCTTGTTCTCTACACCTCCCTGTACTGCCTCATCACTTCTTGTTCTCTACACCTCCCTGTACTGCCTCATCACCTCCTATCTTCCACATCTCCCAGTCTTACCTCATCACCTGTTCCCTGTATTGCTTTGATTCCTGCTATCCCCTCAGTCCTACACTTGATATCATTCTTTACACATTTCAATCCTGCAACAACACTGGCTTTCACTCTCTACATCTCCCAGTCCAACCCAAACACTATTATTTTCAATACTTTCCAGTCCTATTGCGGCAGAAAATGAAAATGATAGTGCCTGCCATCATACTCTATACTGCCTATACTGCCCATTTTTATTATTTTTAATTTTTTTACAAATGCTTATATAACTGCAAGTGAACAATATATACTTTTAATGAGACTGCGGGTTCTTAGAAGAAGAAAAAAATCAGTTTTGGAAGTCCTCTTGCTGCCCTCCAATGTTTTTTGCCACACTGCCAGCAGTTGATGATAATGACAGTACTATAAATGTGCACAGGTGGAAAAGATCAGATTTGATGTGTGTCAGATTAATGAGATCGGATTTGTATCCCAGTCTGTGATTTGGTAACAAACTTCAGTTTCAAATATCTTTAGTATCAGCGTGATATCATTAATCAAACTAGGGAATTTACTATCTCCTGCATGTTCTCTCCGATGTTTCATCCAGACAGAATCCAAACTGCAGCTACAGTATGTTCAGCAGCGAGGTTCAGAAATGTCCGGTTGTTTAAGCTTGAATCTAGCCACATTGGCAGGTAGCATTGATGAGTCATGCTAGCCGCCATTTGCAGAGGCAGTTCTTTTCCTTTCAGTGTCACAAAATCAAACAAAAGACCATTATTTGAAGACTGATGGAAATGGATGCCTGAAGCAGCAACGTTTTCTGGGACTGAAAAAACCTAGCATTATTTTATACAAAAATTGCAATCAACTTGTGTGGGTTCTGTGAGGACAGTCAGAAATTTTCAGCAGAGAAGGAAAGGAGGGGTGTTTACTCGTCTCACTGGCCAAAACTCATCTGTTCATTATTAAAATACAATATTAGACTTGCACGAAGAAAACATTCTGTCTGCGAGGCTAACGTCCTAACATTAGAGGGCCAAGCGCTACGGTAATGGTACTAATTTATCTGTCATCAGTCACATAGCTATAAGCCACAGAGTAGTAATGCTATGAAATTCAAATTCCATGTAAACCCAGATGGGTTCATCTTCGAATGTTTGTTTTAATACAAACCAGCATGAAGCCATAACCTTTCTGTAAATATCACATTAATCCACTAACACGCTAGCAACGTTTACACTCGTGCACGGCTCACTGTAGACAGTATTTAATGAGTGTGGCCACTCGCACGCCACAGGGTGAGCAAGCAAGAAGCAGACGTGAGGTCGTTAAGTTGAGTAGAATGGTCAGTTCGCTGGGGTCAGCAATTTTCATCAAGTTAGTCATTTCATCAGGAGACCAGGAATTGCCAAATGCTCTGGAGTATTTAAATAAAATTTAAAAAATGATAGAAGTTGTTTTCTTGTTGTCCAAGCCCGCAGGTTTATCAGATGTTCTGGGGGTCGTCCAGAGGCCAGTCATAAAAGAAAGAGGTGAAATGTGGAATCTGGTCATTCCTACACATAATCGATGATGACATGTGAGTGAGCACCTGGATCATATCTCCGCTATCTGTGTCCTCTTTATGTATGAGAGCCCCCTGCCATCTACAGCTGGTATTGCAGCTGTAGGGTTTGGCCACCATACAGGAATGCTAGTCTTTCTCAGTGAGAACCTTTTATCAGCAGTATCACGTCGCTCCCCTCAAAAATTCAGACGGTGCTGTTTTCCAAAATCCTTGATGGCCCTTAATGCTTCAGCTTGGCCAGAACCAACTCAGTCTAGCCACACACACACACACACACACACACACACACAGAACAACTCGTTTTGCCTTAGAAACAGAAGGCAAGAGTCCAAGTCTGTCAAACAGCCCCATTCACAATTCAACACACAATCACAGTCATTACAGATGGTTTCAGAAAGTCTATAGTCACGTAGCCGGATTCATAAATAAACACTTGTGCAAACAGTCAGAGGACGGCGGACATTCTCACAGAGTTGGCGCTCACGTCAGCGCAAGGGACATTTATGGATCTTTCATCACTCGTCTGCTCCAACTATCCCTGAATAAATATCCGTCTCTTAAATACATAAATGACATAAATGCACTCTAAGGTACACAATCAATGAGTGCTGAGCTTTTCGACTAAGTATCAGGTTAAAGTGCAGTAAATGGATAAAGGCTAGCTCACATCCTCGATCACATCTATCAGTAGTTTTAAGGTCCGTGGAGTGTGTAATGTACTGTATTTTGGGAGATGGAGAAACAAAGCATATGTTCAGTTACTTTTCATCATTCGTTTACGCTATTTGGCAGACAATCCTTATACAGAGCAACTTATATTTTATTCCTTGGAGTAGCCAAGGGATCAACGGCGAGAGCTCGGCAGTGCTGTTATTTGAAATCATGGACATCCATTCAGCTTTTCATACATACAGTTTAAATGATCACTTTACCAGTTGGAACTGGTTCAGCGGCAACTTAGTCCATTACCTTTTTAATCATACTGTACGAAGCATAAAACTGGGGCACCACAGAGCTGTCATTTTTTAGCTCCAGGGTTCCCGGTTTGATTCTAAGCTTGGAATATTGTCTCGCTATCAGGTTCTTAGGGTTTCTTCCACTTCCCAACAGCACAGTAGTAGGTGAGACTAAAAAGGCAAAAAAAATATATTCCTTTCCTTACTTTCCAAACCTGTCAGAACGGACAAAACTTTCACCCAAGGCCAAAGTGTGAAACAAAACTCATTTTCAACTCTATTTGTTTCAAAGAAGGGGGATATACTCCTCTTAAATGAGACTATTTGTACTCAAAAATGTACAAAAAAAAAAAAAAAAAAACAGGAATTTTTGGCACAAAGAAGAGACCCACCACAAGATGAAAGAGAAGAGTCACGCTGTCATTGTGAATTGTGGCTTAAGTTCAGTCCTTAAAAACAAGCCAGGTTCCTCAGATCCGGTATTAAAACGGACCGTTAAGCTTTAGATGTGCTCTTTTTAGCCAGCAACATCCACAAGGTTCGTTCGAGTTCAAGAACCTTTCCTCAATCTTACCGACTTGTCACACATCTCACACACATTACAAACCTGTGATGTCACCGTAATGAATAACAGCTCAAAAACAGGAGGTTTCTGAACAGATTGTCTTCAAGCAAATCATTCTGAAAAAAATTACACAAAACACTTCATCTGCTCTCAGTTGTTCATGGGGTGTATTACAGAGGACCAGAGGAGAGACAGCGAGGGAAGGTATGAGGAGGTTTGATATTGTTTGTATTTATTTATTTGGTGAACCTCCCAAGCTACGAGATATAAACCACTGTGATTTTCCTAGAATTGCATCTGATTTGTTTTGTGCCTCTTATACCACAGTAACAGGAACTTTTTTTAGTCAAGAATATTTTATTATAAGGTGGAAGATCTTAATGGCAAGTGAGTTCTTATCACCTTCATTATAGTAGGTATAAACACAACCACACATCATCCAAAACCATACAATTATTATTTAACCGAATTACTTTTAATACTGTTCCAACACTCCCATTAAGCCTATATGTTATTCCTCTTCCTCCTAGACACTTGATAAATACAGGCCGAGACTATGCACTTGAGGAACGTCTCATTCAGAGTTTCCATGGCCTCAGACTGCTATTAATCTTTTACCCCATTTACTGGGCATTCACTCCAAGCAGACCTGAACTCCCAACTCAAGGACAGACGCAGCCTCAGAATAACCTGATATGTCTGTATATGGAGATAAGGCACCACAATATTATTATAATTGGTGATTCAGCAGTATTAATTAAATGTGCAGAAGCTTTAAAGAAGGAATGCTAATTTAGATTCATTTATATTGAGTCTTTAGTTATTATGTAGCTAAAAAGATTTGGAAGATGAACTCACACCAAATATTTTCCATAAGTCCTAATTTACAAAAGGGCTCTTTTTTTGGGGGATTTATTTATTATTATTTTTTTTTTCTCCCCAATATTAGCGGTTTCCAATTCCTCCCCGTCACTAGGGGGCTCCCACATTAAGGCTACCACTACCACTCAGTCGGCAGGGCGAAGACCATCCCGTGTTTCCTCCGAACCGCATCTTTTCGAACTCGGAGCACATTCGGAGGAAAGCGCTAGCCGCTCCTTCCGCGTGCGACGCCCCTGATTGGCTGTAGAGCCGTGATTAATGTGGGAGCGCAAGAACCTCTCATCCCTCCCCCCTGAGAGAGCTCGGCCAATCAGCTCTCTCCAGGCCTCCGGCTGTGAGAGGAAAACAGCATCACCCGGGGTTCGAACCAGCGATGATAGGGCGAGCGCTGACTGACTGGCGCATTACCACTGCGCCAGTCAAAAGGGCTCTTTAATCATATTTTTAGCAACAAATTGAACTTTTTAGCAACAAATTGAACAAATTAGAGGTATTATGGTACAATTAAAACTAAAGACACTGGCTAATCGGCTAGATCTTTGATCTTTCTAAAAAAGGTTTATTTTATACTGTATGAATCAGGAAATTATTACAGTATTTCACCTGTACGCTAAAGCCATGCAGACAAATAAACAGATTTATTGTAGCTAGAAAAGATAAGATTGTCTGATAATTGCTCTAAATGTAACTAGTTTTATAGTATGAAGACAATGTAAAGTGAATAGAAGACACAAACATCAACATTTTCCTCGGATTTGTTTGGAAATGCCCACAAAAATGGCATGGTATTGTTAAAATGATACTAAAATCACTGTACGCAACATGGCTTAGAAAATTGCCAATTCTGAGAAAATAAGTTCAAATAATAAACACATTACTGTGAATTGTTGCTTTAGACATTTGGCCAGAAAATATTGATTAACAGCCTGAATTATTTCCTACTTAAAGCAATCAGCTTAATCGAATGAGATGCGTTATAAACTAAGCATCTGTTTGTACAAGGTGACACAAAAAAAACGGGAACTTTTTTACAATCCAATAAAACTAGAAGTGATAAAAGAAAAATTTTATTCATAGTAATTGGAACCTAAAACTTGTAGAAATACTAAAGTATATTTAACTAAATGTCACTAACCCGCAGTGCTACAGTACCACCTGCTAATGGCTACCAATAGGCATTTCGAAAAATTCCCGTTATTCTGGGTCACCTTGTATTTAAGACATGTTTCTAAGACATCATGCAACACTACTCAAATTAACATTTAATTAGTGCTAAAAATAATAAGATTAACATGCATACAAGGACAACAAAATGGACCGACTGATGAACATATACAACATTTCCATAAATCTTGCCCGACGCCACACATTTACTACAAACGTCTGCTGCTGGTCTGTGTTAGTTGTTCAGTTTCTTTCTCCATTTTTTCTAAACCAAAATTATATCATTACAAAGTCATCATACAAAATCCACGTTTTGTTTTAGAACACGTTGAGGCCCGTTCTTGATGGGAGCATCCATCCCTCTTTTGCCTGTAACAAAATTCATGGAAGTCACACAGATGCAGAAAAACCCTGGTGCTGCAAACATTCATGTAAAAAGATGTCACGTCTCTGGTCATGTTTACTAACCGACCACATCTGTGAGGAAATAACCCAGACTCACTCTCTCTCACACACACACACACACACACACACACACACACGAGCAATCCAGGCTACAGTTCCAAATGTTCAAGTTCTGTTTCTGTTCATGATCCAGGATCAAATGTATACAGTATAATAATGCCTGGTTTTGATCATGATTTTGGACTTGCACTCACTCGAACATCTTGAACGACTCACATATTAACCTGTAACATTAACATCTGATCATCAATGGCGTCCAATTTGTGTGTGTGCGCGGAAAACTGATCTGTTCTCACTGAAGTGTTTCCTTTTGTCCGCAATACCTTTCAACACGCTGCTATCAGAAATGCCTGATCACGACCAGAAATCTGATCCGACATAGACAGGAAATACATCATCCATCACTGAAATGCCACATCGTATTAATGAGAAATCTGGTGCAGAAGTGTTGGAGATGTTTAAGTTAATAAGTATGCTGGCACTTGACCGTTGTATTAGCATGAAAGTTGGGGATTTGGAAGCTGCTGAGGAGACAATAGAGCAGGACTGGAACTATTAAAGTGCCGCTGCTTCGCTCTGTGTAGGAAAACGCTTAGTCCTGCTGCACCACTACCAGCTTTGTGGGTAACGTAGTCAGAACAATAAGTGAAAACAGACCAACATGATTCTTACCAATGCCAGTAACACTGTACCACTTTTATGCTCATACGAAAATACTACATTATTTAGAACCTGCTGTTTAGAGCTTGTTAAAATAACTTAATAAACAAATTAAAAGCTGAAAGGACGTTACTGTATTTATGTTTTCCTGATATCATCTCATTGGAGGACACTCCCGATGCGGTCAAGTCTAATGGAAATGCTTTTTTCTCAGATGAGGAAGGACTGAATGTGACAAACACACTTCATGAATTAACGCCGGAACAACTTTCACCCCTCCTGTCATCCAACACCAGGTCCCTCCAGACGGCGGCGGCTAACAAGCTCCACGATGAGCCGCGTGGTTCCTTTTTTTGTGCGGTTTTTTTTTTCCGTTGGTAAAACGGGTCTAATCATCTCCATATTTACCCGCTGTTGAGCTGTCAGGCTTCGGCTAATTCCGCCGCGTTTGTGGCTACACTGAAGCCCTCAGTGCAGGAGTGTAAGTAACCTGTTGTGAGAGAGAGAAAGAGAAATGATGGGCCTGAAGGATTTTAAAAACATTACGACAGCTCAGAAACAGCAGCACAAAAAAACAAACCCAGCTGGCAGGAAGTGGCTCATTACCTGGCTGAGCAGCTTCCTGTGGTGATTTCTCCCTGAGCTGGGCCCAAGTCTATACGGGCAAAGGGCACTTTGGGGAGATTTTCTTTGGCTTTCTTTGCATTAATACATGGAATGGTGAGTGTCTAACGAGACGCAGACGTTTATAGCTACATTTTTTCTTTTGGCAGACGTTTGTATCCAAATCGACTTAAGAAGGGAGGCGGAAAACAATCCAGACTTACAGCTGTACTTCTGCGAAACAGCTTCTACAGAGATGCCGAGCAGCCTGTCCCAATTAAAGTCAAGGAAAAAATATTTGCTTCATTTTTTTTTTTTTTTTTTTTTTGCAACAAGTCCACTTTTCATCATGTACTCAAAATGTTTTATCCCAACCATAAAGACATTTTATCCATTTATAGTTAGATTTAGTTCAGAGTTACAGCAACCTGCCAAGTGTAAAGACTTTACAAAGCTTCCGACACTGGAGACTCCTTCCATGAATAGTAAAACGACACCGCATTTAAAAAAAAATCTGTCCATTACTAGCTAGTTTGTGGTCCACTATAGAAGCCTCTGTGAATGATCGGTTACTATAAACACGCCGTCTGACACATCGTACCTTAAATTAGCACAAAACTTCAGCCGCTTTTAGAGCCAAAAACAAACAAAAAAAATTGCCGTGTAGTGGCTCATTAAGCTTGTGGGCGATTCCTATATGACTGAGCAACAAGTAGCACATTTTCTTTTCTGCACTTACTTTCGTAAATGATTCTGGGCAGCAAGTCCAACATCCTGCTATTAGCGAGTGCAACGAACAAAACCCCTTTACAGGCCCTGTTTTTCGTCGGAGTCATGCTTGATTTTTTTCATGGCGCTGTCGTCTGCACTAAATTGCTGCCGGGTTCGAAAGTAAAGTGGCGCGGCGCTCATGCCTGAAAACAGGCAAAATAAGAAAAACAGGGAGTAAGAACCGCAAATGGGCTCTCACTGGACCATTAAATTTGAGAACTGCTGCTTCACAGGAACCTTTACTGAGGTGAATGTGAGCACTGTTCAGACTTAGCTGGTGTGTGTGGCGAGGCTTTCATTAAACCATCACGGCCAGAAGTGAGTCACTCACGGTATGCTCATGATGTCATTGCATAGTATACAGAAGCCTTAACCACACACACACACACACACACACACACACACACACACACACACACACACACAAACCTGGTGCCTGGAACGTTTTTAGTCGACAATGGGCTTGTGAGGACTTCTGTCTCGTCAAAGTAAGGATTGTTGTGTTTTTCTATTTATTGGCTTATAAACTATCAGCAGAAAAACTCCACAGGTAACGCTAAATCACGAAGGAGAGTCACGAAGCAAAGCCCAACACGTTTTTTTTTTTTTTTTTCCCCTTTCAATTTACTGTTGCATTTTCCCTAAACCCCATGCTGATGTTTATAGTTTGTTCATCATTAACTGACGTGTTAAATTATCTAATTTAAGGCGAACGATACCCCGAAAGGTTCTAAGCAGAACCTTTTTAGGATGCTAGGATCCTTAGAGACGCCCTGCTCCCCAAGCCCACCAACCAAAGAAGTATTGATGGCATAAAATCTATTTTCATACTTTTTAATAGTGGCCCTGTGACTCCAGAGACACTGCATTACAGCTTGCATTCCTCATTAATGATAGAACATGATGTACCTTTTGTCCTTTTACAGTCACACATCATGTCTGTCTGAAACAAGTTCGTTCCCGTTTCTCCTGAGGAGACAATGTGTTACAGATATATATATATTTTTTTTTTTCAACAAAAGCCATTGATACTTGGAGAACAAAACAAAAAGACAGTATCAGCATCATCTGCTCCAGCTGTGTTTGTCCAATCTGAAATCGCAGCAGGGAATAACGCACATCTTGGAGAGACATGGGAAGAAATAAAGCAGTTTTTGGAATGAAGAAGTCCGTTTCTTCCAGTGTATGAAGATCGCAAGCTCGCTGTAAGGTTCCTGAGAACATCTGGGCACATTCCAATCTTTATATAGTATTAATTTTTTTTTACTTGTCATGTGACATGAAAATATTTAACAGAAGCACTTTAATCCTGGCTCCAGCTTGATGCTACAAGGCTGAGTTTTATTTTTTCCTCTTTTCTTTTTACTTTAAGGGCCTGTTTTACTGTTTTAATATTGCTGTAATCATGGAGATCCATAGTTTCATGGAAGTGTGACTAGTTTACAGGACGATAATACACTGAAAACCACAAAATCACTGGAACCGGGAAGGTTAGGAAAGAACCGCGTCCAATATTCCACAGGACTGTTCTCTCTGCTGGGCTTGATTTCCCGGGAGGTAATTTAGAGTAAAAAAATATCCCGGGAACCCGCCCCCCTCGTGATAATTACATGATTTATGATGGACTACTGTGGCATTCATAGAGACGTCTTGCAGCGTGTTTATTTAGCCAGGCTGAATAGCGGGGATCCTATTGCACTGTGGTCTGGGAGACATGGCAGAGACTGCCTGTTTTGACTGCAGCTTCTCTTTCTTTTCTAATCCGAGGAAGACGTGAGGATCATAGGTCCAGACCTGAACACCACTGACTCACTGTCTGATCATTCAATGCCTGTTGGGGCCAAACACGTGCCAATAAATGAACAACATAGTCCATGGTTTGTCTTTTCCAATAAACCTTTCCTTTATTTTTTTTCTTTCTCCTGTTCCATTGCGCCTGTTGTCCGAGAGTCTGGATGTCCCAGATTTTATGCTTGAATACACGACGACTGTTTGTTTTCTGAATTCCTCTGACTTAATGTCAGAATGTGGATACAGCGAAAGTTTGACGAGAGATGGAGAGTGAAAGATGTTTAACGACCCATCATTGAAGCACCACATTGCTCTCAGAACGGTATTCTTTGTTAAAAACACTGGAAATCAGAAGAAATGAAAAAGAAAGTGCCAGAAAATCAAAGTTGAGCCACTGAGGTGACACAAATTATTATTATTATTTTTTTTTTTACCAGTACTCAGACGAATTGTCTAACATGATCCCATGACTCATTATATTGTGGAACATTATGCTTCATACAGTGAGTTATTGGGCAGAAAAAGGTAGAAAATGCTGTTTTTCCACTTCCTTTTACCTCCAGCTTATCTTGCTGGACTGTTATGAGACCAAGTCAAGACCAAGAACACAGCCAATAAATTCCAATTCACGACTGAGCCTGACAGCAGGCAAAACCAAGATACTAAAGACCACACACTCGAGTCCATGTCAAAACTGTGATATTGTTCCAAACCTCATAAGAAATGTCTCTTAAATGAACTACAATATCTTACATTGCTATTATCATTTTCTAAAATGAAATCATTTTCTAAAATTGACAAACACCGGTCTAATAGAAAAAACATGAAAGGTCGAATTATTAGCCTGCATCAAGCAAAGAAAACAACTAAGAAGATTTTGCCGAAATGACTAGAATTGGATCAAGTACTTCCGCAAATTAACACATTACTAGAACTGGAAGGAAACATTAACTTCAAAAAATCATCAATGAACATGATCAGGGATCACAAACGCTTCAAGTTGGTCAAAATTGGCCAGTAGAAATCTGTGATAAGAACTCACAGGATTAGGACTGAACAGGTGTGCAACCACAGGAAAAAGCATTTCCTAGTGATATATTTGCTAAGGAGCATAAAGACTGGACTTTTGAAAAAGGCAATGGAAAAAGGTCGCGTGGTCTGATTAATCCAGTGCAATTGGTGCAACAGAGTAAGAAGGGAAGCGTATGACGTGATGCACCCATCATGCATAGTGTCCACTGTACAAGCCTCTGGAGGCAGTGTTATGATCTGGGGTTGCTTCAGTTGGTCAGGTCTAGATTCGTTATAGCAACGTTATGGGGCAATAAAATGAAGTCCACCTGAATGTACTGAATCACCAAGTTATCACATCTATGTTTTACTGTTTTCTTCCCTGATGGCACACAACATATTACAAGGCTCAGATTGTGAAATAGTGGTTCTGGGAGCATGAGGATACACCTAATACTCAAAGCTAATAGCGGTAAACATGTTAAATTTTTTTTACCTCGCGGAAGCTCGCGGACCTTACAGAACTTTGCGGTACGTCGGCGGGCAATCACGGCGGCTCACAGTGAAATACAGTGGAACCTTGGATTACGAGCATAATTCGTTCCGGAAGCGGCTCGTATTCCAAAACACTAAGAAATAATGTCCTCCATAAGAAATAATGGAAACTTAAATTATTCGTTCTACAGCCCCCAAAAATAAATACATAAAAATAATTAATACAAAATATAAAGTAAAAATAAAACAAATTAACCTGCACTTTACCTTTTAAAAAAAAGTCAAAATAAATCCCGACGGATAAGTGTTTCCATTTGTGCGGGCAGGCGCGGTGTATGTGTGGGTGTGTGTGTATGTGAGATGGACAAACTGGTCGATGCCCGTTCTTTTATTTGCTGCATTGTCAGGCTATAGTACAAACTTTCAGGTGGATCCTGCACTTAAATCCAACTAAAAAAAACTACTGAAGAGAAAACAAAATTCCAGGCTCTATATCCTAGCTTACATCTCGCATTCGGACACACACCGGACTGCATTATCCACAATGTATCTCCCGCACTGGACTACACTTCCGTAAGCAGCTGTCATAAATCAACCTCTCTCTCCCGCTACACTGTTGTCGGCAAAATTAGCAAGGAACATCGTTAATGACACTCGTGTAAGTGCAAACTAACGGAATCGCTGCTGTAAAGTAAAACAAACAAACGAACCGCCACATTACCCTTGAAAAGAATCGCGACAGAGCAGAATTTCTGTGTAGACCAGCCAGTGTTTGTGTGTGTGTGTGAAGCAGAGAGGGGGTGCACACACACACACACACACACACACTAAAGACCAGAGAGTGTGTGTGAACCGGCACAGTGTCAAATTACGCGCGCGCACACTCAAGCTCACACAGGCTGAAACAGAGACGGAGAAAATGTATCTTTAACCTCTGTAATGAGACTTTCTTTTGCTATACACCGCACTGTACACACGTGCGTTATAAGAAACAGTACATGCGCGCTGTACACACGCACTTACAAACACAAAATAAAATACACACGTTTTACACACACGTGGTCACAGTGTTATAGTAAACAGTACACACGTGCACGGATGTTGATTATACCAGTGAGAGACGAGCA
>JAQMYJ010000023.1:40653979-40668381 GCA_030014305.1 Clarias laeviceps | reverse complement strand
TGATCAAATAAAAACATCAGCCCTGTATGAAAAAATAAATGCATCCAGTCTGTAACATTTACCAACTAAATCATAAAAATTACACTAAACAAAGATTAGCGCTTCAGCTTAAGTAGCTTAAGTTGGAGTGAATGATTCATCCATAATAGCACTCCAATATTGAGATGCTGATTTTTATTATTATTATTATTATTATTATTATTATTATTAATAAGAATAATAAAATATTATTGTTGTTATAGTCAAGACCAAGAAAAGAAGGATTCTTTAAAGTGCAAAGCTGGGTTCCTGTTATGATCCATGAAGTTGCCACTAGGCATTTTTTAAATTTAACACGAAATATTATGATGTTCACCATGAAACTTTGAAGAGAATATATGAGCCGTTACAGGTTCAATTGTGAAAGACCAATCATGAGAACAATAGCATGAACAACCTGCTTCTCCCTAGACATGCTTCCACCAAAACGTTTCACAAATTATCAGTGAAGTTCGGACAAAGTTATTGAGCAAGGCCCTTAACCCTCAACTGCTCACATGTATAATAAGATATAAAAATGTACATCGCTCTGTATAAGGGCATCTGCCAAATGCCTAAATGTAAATCAGGACCGTGGTCCACAGGGGGTGAGAAAAGTCAGCAATACACATCCATGCAACTTTGGCATGTCATGCCTCAATCAGTTGCTTTCAAAGCGACAAAACAAGGCGGGCCATGTAAAGAAACGTGAAACCTTAACGTTCCTCATATAAGCAACCCAGCACCCCATCAAAGACAGGAGAACAGTGTTTCTCAGCCTTTTTACCCAATGGTTTATTTTAGAATACCAAAGCCATAAGCATTCCAGACCTCACTTCAGCGTCTCAGCTCTGCAAATATTTCAGACACACATATTGGGCAAAAATATTCGCAGAAGGCCCGTGCCAGTGTATGCAGAGTGCCCAGCTACCTCATGTCTATCAGTCAGAAGAGCTTCAGAACCAAGATTTACAGTGTTCAAGAAACCTCACACGGGTGTGAAAGAGGCCCCATGGAGTGTTAAAACACGTCGTTGGGGAGAGAGGCAGCGGAGTGAGGCGTGAACAGCAGCCAGTTACTGTCACGGTATGTACGCTTGACCATTTAAACAAAATCCCAGTACTCAACTAAAATCTTTTACAGTCAGTTGCTGCGCAAAAGCTGTGTTTTAGAGTACACAGAACAAAGTGCACACAATGGGGTAGTCATCAAGCCCAGTATCATCAAGCCCAGTATTATTCATCTACCAAAACATTGGGGCTGATACCATGTGCTTTTCATGCTAACGATGATCCTAGTACACTGGATTTTGTGTAGACCAGACCAAGAAGCAGGTTGGGTCAGAATTCAGGGTCATCCATGACACACTATCTTTAGATCACTGACAGTCAGAGGGCCCGAAAGATGAAGCCTGGAAGTGCCTTTAACCACTGAGCCACAATTGCCCCAGAACCAGGCATTTGTCTTGTCCTGTCCAAGTTGTTCTGTCCAGCAGACACTTTGGGGACACCAACTAATCAGGTTATTTGAAAAACCAAAAAGAGACAAGTTAAATGAGAACCTCTGACCATGGCTAAGTGCCTGCTCGGTCGTGTGGTATCTGCATTAAAGGACCGACGTGGAATTTTATAATCGGAAATATCGACATGAGAGCATGTTTACAAGCTTACAACTTCAGGACATTGAGACTTGCTCTGTCCTTTTCCATCCCAGCTGCCAGCAGCCACACAGGCCATCATACTCAATAATACAGAAAAGTTTCATTTGGGTACCTCCAATATTAGGTAAAACTCTGCTCCCTCACAAACATATCATCAAAGCTAACCAGGTTTAACGAGTGTGAAGAACCATACCATGGCTCAAACGGAAAAAAAAAAAAAATCATGATAGCAAACTCTGGATCCTTCAAGATTTTTTAAAGATCTACTCAAGTATAATGGATGCACTGAACTATACCATCAACCGATGCACGCTTTGTTAGTGCCAGTTGTATTTGGCAACGTAGGATATAAAAGTCATTGCTGTCCTCATCCCCGTGTAGACTAAAGGGTGTGTGTACTCAGACTGTGTCTAAATGTTTAGTCTCCTTTTTCATTTTTTTTTTTAATGCTTCTCCACTGACTCAGCGCCAGATCAAATGCTCACTCAACAAAAAACTAGCTTTTTCCAGCAGAACTGTTCACTTCAAGGCATCCTTTGTCCAGAAGTGAAAATAAATGACTTCAGACGCTTTTTCTAGATCTTCACTAATAATCTCAGAAGTTTCTTACACTGTGTACGATCTCAACTAATGATCACTTATGTCTGAGCATAAAGTCTTCAGATATAGTATTCCCTTTTTAATTCTGCAGCCTGGTCAGTTTTTGAAGTCTTCAAACCAGACAACAAGATTCTCACAAAATGAATCAGTCAGACTTGTTTAACAAATATTCATGGTCACGCGTTGTGTGTTTGGCAAACCTGAGATGGTCTGAAGCAAGCTTAATGGTTCTGTAATTCTGGGATATTTAAGTAGAACACGAGGTTGTGGCATTTCTCACGGCCAAAGCTTTTTCATTTGAATCCATGTGGAACGACGCAGAAGGTTAAGGCGGAGAATCCGGTTTCACATTCTATTCACGCCTCAAGCTGGCTGGGTCTAGACTTGGCACGGACGCCATTACATGTGGCACATTTTGCACATACTGAAGCGGAGCAACCGTTTCTTGCTGGTAATAAACTTTTACTGGGTTTTCCTTGGCTGTGACGGTGACCTATGGTTGTCTCCAAACCATATGGGTAAACATAACCGAGGAGAGGATTCGATGACACAACGGTCTCAATCATCCAGAATCCAAATTTTGCTCCATCATTGTTTGAGGATGCTCCCGGATGTGGCGCTGACCTCTAGTGGCCTGCACTGAAGAACAGTGGTGTGGAATTTCCTTGATGACTATAAAAACTAATAAAGCATTAAGGAGGTTGGAATCTGATCCAGTAATCATGCTACTGACCCTGAACATTTTTTTAAGTATGGGCTGTTCCAAAACTCAGGGTTCAACAGAGTTTAAAGCTCCCGTCCCCAACCAAAAAGTCGTGTCTGGAAGGGAAAAAAAAAATTCATATCCAAAAATCCTGCATAAGTTGAACCAGAATGCATGCTCCAGAACCAGAAAAAAACAACGCTGCTCCAAACCAATAGGTTCAGCAGAGAGTTAACGTGACCTTTAAATCACTGCTGATGCCGCATTCATTGGAAAGGAGAGGCGCTGGTTTCCTGAGATCTCTAGGACGGCTGCTGGCTGAGCACACACCACTAATGCTAGAAAAACAGAAGCTAATTCTTACAGCAACACACACTGTTCCCACTGCTGCCCATTCATCATCGTAATAACAGTCTTTCACAAGAACTTGTATATCAAGGGATTTGTGATGGGAATTGAGCTGATGAATGAGCAGACACACCAGGCACTTCTGGGACTTTTGAGGTCACTCAGGAGTGGATAGCACACATCGGTTCCATATCAGGATGGAAACTACAGAATGTTCAGCAACAATTGCTATCATTCCCAGGATCTCTCTTTGGCAACCCTTTCCTTGATCGTGGTGTTGACGTACCCGATCAAAGATCACTCGTTTAATCTTAAGTATCGTGGAGGTGTACATCATGTTAGATGTCTCGAAAGAGAACAAAATCTGTCTTATTCCTTACACCTTTGGGGTTTAAAACCTCAGTGCAAAAGGCAAAACGTTGATCCGAAGCATCGCAGCTGCACCCTGAAGGCATAACTTTAACCAAATGATGTAAATGCAAACATTTCAGGATCACAGGGTTCACTTCCATCAAATAAAAAGGCTGACCCCGGGTCTAGTCAGACAACTTCGGGTAGACGAAAAAGTTTCACCATCTCCAAGATCCACAAACACTTCAACCTTCAAGGCTGCACAAATCCTGGCTGCTTGCGCCAGACTTTGTTCGTAAGCTACAGAACGAGCGACTCTGAGGTAGTGAACTCATGTCTTTACAATGCCGGTGTCTCTGAAAGCTGGTTTATTGCTTTGGCTACTGAAGTTGTGAGGACATCACGGAAAAGATGTCCCGCTGAAGACTTTCTATAAAAGGGCCAGGAAACGCTTCTTCCATTTGTTTATGGAATGATAAACATACTGTAAATGATGCTCATCATTACAATAATTATGTAGTAGAGCTGCAGGATGGATTCCTTATACAGAAATTACAAAAAATTAAATAAAATCCCTTGACAAATTACCAAGATTACTATAAAATCAGTAACACACCCATCAACCAACCTGGAGTTGGTTTTATTCCCAAATTACAGGAGAGCAATTCCTGTATCTTGTCATTAGCACACTTAAATGTCAATTCCTCTAGAGTTCTTCTTGGACAATGGAATCCTGATGTTGAATTGGACTGATGACCTTGGAATCACAAGGTCATCAGAGCTATATCAGAACTCTGTCTTTTGAATGAGATGTTTAGCAGGTGGAGACCTCTTTCTCTTGTGTGTATATGGGTAGGTGGGTGGGTGGGGGGGGGGGGGGTTCAGTTCGGTTCAGTGGATCAGTTCGTCGTGAAGGATAAGCTACAGTAGATGCCAATCACCAGGATTTATGGTGCTGTCCTGTTGCTGTTTGTCTACCTGTTGATTCAGGCTGGATTTTTATAGCTTAACAGCTCCAGACTCTTGACGACTGGGTATATAGGAAATCAGCACTGCTGGCGACCAGAAGCGGAAAATAAGTAAATAAATCAGGCACGGACATGTACAAGAAAAATAACAAAAAATCAAAATACATTATGACTGAAGTATTAAGATTAACATATGTCATGTATTATAGTTCTCCCTTGTGATGTCACTGATTACGTCTCGACCATCTAGCTGAAAATTTGTCCTAATTAGCCCGAATAACTAGTAAAAGCTGGCTATGTGACAGTGGTATTCAGCTTCTTGAGCCATGTCCTCGGTCAATCCAACAGAAAAGTCTAAAACAATGCTGAAGAAGGCAGGAGCATTCAAGAAACCATCTTCTGTATATGATCCTCAGGAAGCGTTCAAGCAGACACAGACTGAGCCCAGTGGCACCAGAGCACTGCAGACGTCTTTTTGACTCTACACCCTGCCGGAGCCAGCAGGTTTAGAAGAATGAACGACTTTGTACTACATACTGATAGTTGCAAAGCAATTTAACTGCAGAAAATAAGAAAGTATGATTATGGCTATTATCTTGATCGTCATTATTAGAATAAAATTTGAGAATGTCATTGAAAAACACTGAATTTCACTTTTATCTCAATACTTTTTGCCACCATTGTGAATATATACACTGTGCTGTATTTGTACTACTACAACTAAAACAGACTTTTTAAAAGTATTGATATGGTTCAGCAGTAAACAGTCAAACATCCAAAGGGGAAAAAAAAAAAAAGCACACACACATTTCCCTTTTCTACTTAAAGCTGCATGAATTTCTTACAGATAAAATACATCAATCAGCAACAACCAAAAAGAAAATATAGAATATAAACAGAATATTATGACCACCCCCCTTTTTTTTATTAGGTCATCCCCCCCCCCCCCCCCTTATGCCACCAGAAGAGTGATGTGCTTCTACAAAGAAGTTTTAACCTTTTCATCTCTTCTGTTCTATTGGATCAGACTACACGGGCCAGCCTTTGTCCTGAAGTTGATGTGTTGGAAGCAGAAAAAAATAAGCAAGCATAAGGATTTGAGTGACTTTGACAATAACCAAATTGTGATGTCTAGAGCTCTAGGTCAGAGTAACTACAATACTGCAGCTCTTGTGGGATGTTCCCAGGCTGCAGTGGTCAGGACACGACATAAAAGTGATCCAAGGAAGGAAAACCAGTGAACTGGCGACAGGGTCATGGGTGGTGCACATGGGGAGTGAAGACTGGCCCGTGTAGTCCAATCCAATAGAAGTGCTAGTGTAGATCAAATTGTTGAAAAAGTGAATGCTGGTTCCAAGAGAAAGAAATCGGAACACTCGGGTTAGAACACTAACCCTAGCGCATCACTGTTTTGGTGGCAAAAGCGAAGACCTCCTCAGTATTAGACAGGTGGTCATGATGTTATGGCTGATTGGTGTATGTATGTATTTATCTTTCATGTCAGCCTGTTACAGTTTCTTCCAACATGCTGAAACAATATATATATTTTTTTTAATCACAAAGAAAATTTGCAATATATATTTTTTTTTCCTCATTTCTAATAAATTACGATTTATAATTGGTAATATTTATAATTAAATTTCTATGCAAGCGTCCATAGTACTTCAGCTTTTTTGGAGGAGATGCTGCAGTTTAAAAATATAAATCCCAAGCTTGATCCCACCTTACTTTTTTTTTTTTTACATCAGTGTTAATTCAATGTGATCTACTCCTTAAAATATTTAACAAAATTATAATAATTCTATCCTTGTAACACCAATAAAAATGAATTTTTTTTAAAGGTTCAGGAATCATGTACTGTATGTAAAACAAAACATCATGAGTTTTTAGATGTTTAAAGAGGAATGTGATAACTCGAAGGTCAACACCGTGCTCAATTTTTTTTTTACAAAGGATTGCGTAACTGGACAATTATTTTAATTCATAATTAATGTTTAATAAAAACAGTCCTTAATGTGATGCAAATCATAAGATCCAGTTCGGACTTTTCCACATCGCGTCGAGGACACACTTGTACGTCTATTTTCTGTGGCCTGCAAGCGATTCCGTCTCATCAGCGAGTCATTACGGACATGATGTGCTGGAACATGTCCTGATATTCGAGAGGAAACGCTTTAGACGTGCATAAACACCGAATATTAAATCAAACCTGCTAAACTTTCACACTTAAAAACGCACATGCGGTAGCTTCGGATACCACGGTGTCAGAAGCGTGGAGTCTGGAAAACATTACAACGGAGACAATTTGAGTTGAAGTTTAAGAGGCATTTTGAAAGCATTAGCCGTTTCAACACCGATCTTTCTCTGTCCAACAGAAATGTTGACACAAGCTGGTTCCACCCGTCTAATGAAATCACACAGGATTTGATTATAGCGTGAACGCTCTGATCTCTCGTGCTCTCGCCCCGAGTCTGGCGTGTTCTCTCGGTTCTTACCGCGCCGTGTAGTCTTGCTGAGCGTGTTTAGGAAATGTAGTGCGATGGCACGTTTGGATGAAAAACAAGGACAAGCACGAACATGATGGACCAGGTGAAAATAAATACAAAAACTGACATTTTTATTCCTTTTTTTTTTTCCCCAACAGCATGAACATGTATACGATACAAAGTCAGTCAAACATTAACATACATAAACTAGCTAACACAACTTCCTTCAATTCGGTCCTGCGTTATAGTCTTAAGACAAAATACAGCAGGATGGATACAATGGATATAAAACTTGCACAATATGATAAACATGCACACACAACATTATGGAAACATAAATATCTAATATATTTTAATGTGATTTTTTGCACGAGTAAAACCCCAACATGTCCACTAGAGTGCGGTAAGCGATCATGTTGGGGTGAAAACCATAACGGTCCAGTTTTTTCGCCCCTACCTAAAAAGAGCAATATCTCAGGCTCTTACACTTTCTAAATGTAAAAAAAAAAAAAAGTTTTTAATTAAATGCAAGATAATTTAAATGATTTTTAATAAGCATGAGAAACCAGACTAATTAAGCCATCTAAAGTTGTTGTTTTCGTACCTCGGACAATCACCTCCGCCTTGAGCGGGTTGTTTTCTCGGGTGTCGTCTTATTCCGACTCGGATTCTTAGCTGCGGTCCTTTTCGAGCGCCGCACTGTTTCATGATCACTTTTTAATAGAGGTTCGGGATCCTTTTGGGCTTCTCCCAGCTCCTGTGCTGCATTTGAGGAATCCTGAGAAAGTCAAATCAGAATGGTAAACTTGCCATTATAATAAACCTAATGATTTACATGACGCATGATGTAACAGCAAACAGCTGACACTAAAACTTGTCTTATCAGATCTACAGTAAAGAAGAAGAAATTATTTACACCTTGTTTGCAAAGGTAGTGTAAAAGCAACTTTAACTCTACCTTATCTTCACTAGGGTTCTTCTCAGCTTTCTGCTTGGTCACTTTTTCTTTCGGGGCCCTTCTCCTAGAAACTGTCCCTTTCTCAGGCATTTCTTTTAGGGCCTTTGCTGTTATCTTCTGTGACTTTTTCATTGAAGTTGCCAACTCATCCCTGTCCTTTAGGTCCATCTTTTCTAAAGTGGTGTCGTCCGAGTCTGTCGTCTTCTTAACCTTGTTTTCTACTGCCGACTTCTTTTTAGATGCCCCTTTCAGGCCTTCCTTCAAAACAGTCTCCTTCAGGGAATTCTCATCCTCAGTCAGTTCCTGCACAGCCATCTCCTTCTGGTCCTTCTTTGAGGTACTTTTTTTCGAGGTCAACTCAGTAGTTTTCTTTGAAGCTCTTGTCCTTGTGGCCTTTAGCTTAGGTGCCACTGGTTTTGGCAGCCTTTTGGGCTTTGTTAAGGACTCATCTGGGTCCTTAACAGTCAAGACTGTCTCCTTCAGGAGCACCTCAATTTCATCAGTTTTCTTTGAAGTCATTACCTTTTGGGCTTGTACCTTTGGAGCCATCTCCTCCACGACATCCTCATCCAGTCTCCTTACTTGTGGGGTTGTCTTCTCCTCCACAGTATTTTTTGAAATAACCTTTTTTGGGGCCTTTACTTTTCGGGCCATCTTTCCTTTCTCATCCTCCTCAATTTGAGCAGTTTTCTCCTGACTGATCGCTCTCAGAGCTGTCTTCCTCAAGGTCTTCTCCTTCAAGGCAGTGGTTGGTGGGTTAATTGTTCGGGATCCCTTGCGGCCTTTTTCTAGCACCTTTGGAGACAGTTTCTCTGGAGCTTTCGCCTTTGGCGACGTCTCTTCTGGGCCCGTCTCCTCCTCCTCCTCCTTATAGATCTTTGAAGTTGTCTTTTTGGCAGCTTTGCTCTTTGGGGCCGTCTTACCTTTTTTAGCCACTTCCCCCTCAGCTGTCTCCACTGGAACCACTTCATTACTGGCTGAGTCTTTCAGAGTTGGCTTCTTTTGGGCTTTATCTCTCAGAACCGTAGTTCTGGATCCTTTACGGTCTTTCTCAAGCACTTCAGCCACGTTTGAGAACTTTACCTTTTGGGGCAACTTGGCTGGGGTCTTTACTTGTGAGGGTGTCTCGTTTGGGGCCATTTCATCGGAGGACATTTGCTTCTTGGTGGTCTTCTTTAAAGTCGGATTTTTGGGGGCTTTTTTCTTACCATCGTCTTTGCTAGCCTTCTCCTTTACAGCTTTCCCCTTCAAGACTTTCTCCTTCAGGGCCTCGTTTGAGGATTTAGCCCTTCTAGATCCCTTGTTGCCTTTCAATGGGACTTGAGACACCCCTAAGACCTAGTAGAATAAAAGTTCACAACAAAATGTAAGAACTATTTAGGCACTGTTCTGGATATTTCTAAACACCAGACTACAACCAACCAACCTCAAAACACACTATGTTTCGCATCTCACAGTTAAGTTTCCCCTAAAAGCTGCTAGATTATTGTGGGAAAAAAGTAAAAAGGGTCTGAAAGGGGTGAGTGCTTCATTAATTTTCATTTGTGACATAAAAAGAGTGCGCCACAACTTCTCCGATATCAGCCACACACCCCTCAAAATGCAGAACAGGGATTTACATTCACCTTTCATTTATTTTTTTTTCTGCACAAGCAACCCCCTCCAAACTTTTTTCCTGATGAAGCTTGATGTGCTTTTCAGTACGAAACATTGTTCTCATGTTCACTTAATTCCATGACTAACCTACTGTATATAATGTTTGTGTGTTTCTCAGTGCATGCACACCAGACGATACTATTTTTTTGAATAAACTAGAGAAACATGCAACTGATGAATCAGACATGATTTTTTTTTTTTTTACATTAAAGTGAAATAAACAGGAAGTGGTAAATACATCAGCATGCCAAAGAAAGCAGTGAACTGTGTCTGACTCGCCTTCATCTTCTTTGCATGTTTTTCCTCGGTGTCGGAAATTGCTTGGGCTTCAGCAGCCTTACAAACTTCCCTCTGAGCTCGAGACACCTTTGATGCCTCCTAAGAAACAAAAGTCTTTATTTCCAGCTCAAAGAATATGATCGCCTTTGAGAAGCAATACATTATTCCATAATGGAAAAAATACTGTAACATTGATTCCTAATTAGACTTCTTCAGGTGCCTTAAAAAAAAAAAAAAAAGATATTTAAATATAATCGCTAAATATCACACATAAAAACTTTGAAAATGCTGGCTGGTTTGACTGAGTGACTCTTCCAGCACAATTAAATTTTTTAATTTAAAATATAATAATAATTATACATTATTTCTAAAAATTATTTTTGCAGGTGACAATTTTTAGACACTTGAAAAAGGGCTCATCTAAAAATAGTCATATTTTAAGATACTGGTATCAAGTTTTAATCAATTTTTATCAACATGTTAACAAATCTTTTAATCACGATTAAAATTCACTTAATTTATCGTTCCCAGATAAATGATACCGCTTTAACACACTCACACACCTCCTTTTCGGACAGATGAGTCTTCAGCTCTGCAAGTTCCACCTTCAGAGCTTCTACGTTTCCCTGACAAAATTGATACAAATAAATAAATAAATAAAAACTTGATCCTGAACAAATTAAATCGCAGCCGTTGTTTCTAACCCCGCCCAGTCCCAAGTGTTACCTGAAGTGCGCTAATTTTCTTTTGACAGTTGTCCATCTCCTTCATGGCTTTCTCCTCCTTTTCTCTAGAATTAATTAATTAAATAAACACACAATTTCATGGTGTGAAAAAAAACAAAATCAAGTTGGATTAAAAGCATTTTTCATTTTCTCTTCTTTTAAAAAGATGTAAAAAAAAAAAAAAAAAAAACTGTATTCATAATACAAGGAGGTGATTAGACATTTAAATGTTTTTATAAACATAATTTTTTTATGAGCATTTCATCATGCTAATTATTTCATAATTAATTTATTATTTCATAATTCGTTTAACTAGCGTTTCGCCCAGTTTCATCCTTTATCTATATGATCTGTGAATCACATCACTGTAAAAACCTTTGCTACCTCAGCTCCCGAGCTTTATCCACTTCTCTCTCGAGACGGCTGATCTCCGCGTTTTTCTCACGCACGGCTCGTTGAACTTCATGAAGGCTCAGCTGTGAGAGCAGAGCTTTGTCTCCCAAACCGTCCAGCTGTTCAGTGGTTCGAGAAATGGACAGGATGCTTCTACACAGCTGCAGCAGCGAGTCGCGGGATGGAGTCTGCAGCACATGATTGAAGGTCACAATCACAGTGTTGTTGAATAACACTGGAACGCACAACGGCGCGAGTATGGAAGCTTGGTTCTTACTGAGACGCATCACCTTGGACAGTTCAGACTGGAGTTGGTCTCGAGAGGCGACAGCCAGCTCCAACCTCTGAGTCTCGGCCTGCAGAGTTTTCTCAACCTCACTCAATTCTTGCTGTGAAGAGAGTCAAGTCCATAATTTGCCACAACTACAGTACCTTGCAGAAAGTTAAGAACAAACATCTAGACATTTGTGAAGGTAAGGGGTCTGACAAATACTCCTGAACCCTAGACAGATATCCAAGGTTTCTGTTGCAGTTTCTCACAGGGTTGGGGTGCAACCCTGTATCTGAACAGTTAAGGGTGAAGAACCTTGGCTCAAGGTCCCAACAGTGGCAGTTTCGCAGCACTGGGGCTCAAACCATGGACATTCTGATTAGCTGTCCAGCACCTTAATCCCCAAGCTACACCCACCCCAGATATTTGGAAATTTGGAGATAAAAATTCGAATGTTAGGAACAAATGTTAGAAACAATTCCTGACAGACAGTGTTTGCGTAATATGCTAGCTATATTTATTTAGCGAGTTGACAGGGCTAATTCGCTAGCTTTTTGAAAAGCTTAATCCAAGCATGGATACGGTCATGAGATGACTCTTTCCATTTCTGAGAAAAATTGCCATCACAAGACGTCATTTTAGACACAATTTCGCGGTAAATGGCTAATCAGCTATTTTTACAAAGAAACAAAAAAAAAAAAAAAAGAGAGAAGCTAAGCACAGATTGTTGTGTCCTACTCGTTTACCTGTAGCTGTTGGGCTCGTTTCTGCTGCTTGGCTTGGTAGACGAACTCCAGGTCTGCATCAGTCCACCGGTAGCCCTGCATGCCCTGGATGAAAGCCTCAGGGTCTGCGTTTCCCATTTTCGCTAACCACCATGAAATGTTTTTTAATCATAGATATTAATCAGAAAAAATATTTAAGACAGAAGCGTACACAGTATTTCTCTTGCATGACCAAATACATTGTAGCTAAAGGCTAAAACAGGTACATTCTAGTGTTTTGCTTTAATGTTTAGTGTTTCTTTAGTGTAAGAGTATTGAGCAGTTTGATTTGACCTTACAACTCAAAAACCTCAAACAGGAAAATCTACGGACACGCAGGTTATAGAGGAAACACACCGGACGCTGAGGTGATGCTGGACCTGCGATACGACATCCTCTCCTCCTTCACAGACGGGCATGTGTTGTCGTTCTGTCCACAGGGGGCGCCATCTTGCTGTATCGTCTTACAACAGGAGAGGAAATGTTTTAACATCTTTAACAAAACTCGTCAATTAAAACAATTACACTAATCGTCACAAACTAACATTATAATATGTTTATCATCATCATTACGCCGCAGTGCTGTTAAATTCTGATTGGTCAAAAGTGTTGTAGTGACTTCACTTCTTCGGTGTCTCAAACCCTTCGTCTGCTTTATCCGGCACTTCCACACACTCTTTCATCCGACACGTCTTTAGTTGCATCACCGCCACCTGTAGATTTCTCTCTCCTCAGCTTTTCAATGCAGTCTTCCTCAAAAACAACATTAAATGCTTCTCGCCTCTCCATTCTAAACAATTCTTAACACTGCCTTCTTCTCTCCCTAGTTCTTGGAGATGTGCCACCATATCTAGCCTCTACTGTATACATTTCCTGCACGAGAGCAGTACATACTCACTTTCATGGCGATCCTTGAACGTGACCCCCTATAAATAGAGTGTTATTAAGGTTGTGGTGTCCAATTCCTAGTCTGCTGATTAATACTTCCTCCCTTTCTGAGTTTTCTTTCCCCTTTGTCCTGTAATAAATGCAAATGTCTTCACTTTTGGTTCATTATCCCAATGAATTATATTGTTTTAACTTTGATAATTTGATAGTTTATTTGTCTGTACATTGGTCAGAACTCGCTCTTTCAATGATATCTTTATGTTTCATACACTGAAGGACCAGAAATCAGTATTCGAAATAATTATCTGTATGTCTGTCCAGACAGATTTTGTCACAGCATCAGGCAAAACTGTCTAGACAGAATTTATTGGAACTTTTCCAGGTCATCGGTATTTGCCTGAAGTTAAACCTGCACCATAAATGAAATTAAATGTTAAGTAGAAGTGAGGTTATGAGCAGTTTTGGCCAGATGTCGTCACAGCATCTAACGCTTTTTGGACAAATATAGCGCATTTTTGCCTCGAGGTGAGCGTGGCTACACACATCACTCAACAGAGTCAATCAAAGCAATAGGTTCCCAAATCCTCACCAAACACAACACAGCATGAATTACTCCAAAACAAAAGACAAGTACATCAAGAAAACCAGTTTATAACAAGTTTGTCTCATATGTTCTGAAACCGCAGAGCTAATAAAAAGCAGTAACGTGAAGCACCACTACAACACTAAAACATGGGTTGTTAGAAAAAACATGTCCGCAGCAGTCCGAGGTGACGGTGTGTAGAATACAAGCGCTGAGAGCTCAGTGTTATGCATGAAAATCAAAATGGTGAGGAAAAGCTATGAACAGTCATGTGCCAGATTTAATAATCTACTTTAAAATCCATCCATCCATTCATCTAGGAACCTCTGAAGTCCAATTAGGGACAGTGGAGGCCAATGGTGACTGTATTTATTCCCATTTTACGACGATGACAGGTCGTATACGGTCACACACTCATTCCTCCGGTCAACATTCACACACTCATTTACACATCATGCGCAATTTGCGAACGCCAATTAGCCTAATCTGCATGCCTTTTGGATTGTGGGAAGAAACCAGAGGAAACCTGCCAAGAACAGAAAAAACATGGAAACTCCATGTACACGGGTCTGAAGGAGGGAACCGAAGGCAGATCCTGGAGGTGCGAGGCGACAGTGCTAATCACTACGCCACTGTGTAACTTTAAAATAAACGACTAATGCGCTACTGTCTCGATGTAAACAAACACCTGCACCAATAGATATTAATTAGAAAAGATAAAGTGAATATTTTTACTGGGATTAGTTCATAT
>JAQMYJ010000023.1:40639579-40653575 GCA_030014305.1 Clarias laeviceps | reverse complement strand
TGTACGTGGACTTCAACCTCTAATAATAATAATAATAATAATAATAATAATATCACTGATTACATTAAAGATCAGATCAGATTATTTTTAGCTTTAAGTTTTCCTACAAACTCTTTTCCTGTCAGGAAACTTAAAAATTTATACCAAAAATAAATGATTTCTCTCATGACAGGTTTAATGCTGGCCTTTCCTGAGAGGCCACGCCCCCTTCCGTCCACACACCTAGTGAGAGGTGGTGAGTTTCAGTACTTTTTTTTTATCCCCACCTAACCTGATGAACAGGCCTGCTGTAGTCTTTGGACTAAAAACCAACCTGAGAGTTTTCTTCACCTTTGACCGCTGGCTCTTCTGGCGCATGCGCGGTGTGTGTGTTGAGGGTTTTAGTCGGAGGAGTTCTCTGAAGCTGTCGGCCGATGGGGATGAGATTTAAGCGTTTGTTCTCTAAAGGTGACTGACACTGAACCTGATCTCCGTGTGAACACATCGCGCGTTAAGAGAGAAGTTTTGAATAATCGGGTTTAAACGGCTCACTCGACGCGCATGCGCACTGCGGTAATTGTTGTAGGCCACTAATGTGACGCGGTATATTAAACTAGCGAACACAAACACACTACTAGTTCTTTATGTAATGTCTAAAACGTCTACATTTCACCACTCATTAGTGATGAGTAGATAATTAAACCGAATAAATCCGCTTCGCTAGTGTTGTTTTGTGGCTAATTGGTGTTACGGGTGAACCTTAACTAATTCCTAGGTTTATAATAACATGTTTAGTAAAAAAAAAAAAAAACACGCATAAACATTGACACCCTAATAATATACTACTACGCTAAAACTAAAGAATAAAGCACATAAACTGGTACATTTAACGTTACTCCAATTAAACGCCGCAAGTTGTTCAATTAACACTCCTGCCCAAATGCCTCACTACACCCTACACACGTGCACTACCTAGCGCTCATTATAATGACTCCTTTTGTAGTGCACTAGGCATCCAGTAGGGGGGAGCAATTTGAGATGCAGTCATATAAATCACAGGCATGAGATGCAGGGTTTTGATTTATTATTTATTTTTGCTTATAAAAATATAAAATGTACTGTATATTCATATTAATAAAAACTAAATATTTAATAATAATAATAATAATAAGCATTATTCATTAATTTTTATGCACACTTATTGTAAATTTAACACCGTTAAATGGTAAGCATACTAGATATTAGTATTTATAACATATAAGTAGAATAAAGTGTGTGCATTACAGTATCTAAATACATTACTTGTATTTGGAATATAATGAATATTTCTTATATGTATTTAGACAGAATTTTAGCAATTAATTTATTGAGGTAGTTTATAACTACATTATATCAATAAATAATTATAAATATTATTTTGTATTTTTTTATGTATACTTGTAGTAAAATCAGCACCGTTAAATGTATATTAATATTTTTTAGTATTTATAAAATACAGTATAAGTACAATAAAGTGTGGATCTTATAGTCTAGAACTTGTATTTAGAATATAAATAATAATTATATTTATTTTAACATATTTTTATTAATTAATGTATTGGTCATAATGATGTAGTATTTTAGATATTTCATGCTTATTTATTGTATTTTATTTTTAAAAATTTTCCATTTATTATAGTCAGTTTGCCTTTACTGTATTTATTCATTTACTCGTTTGTTTTTGTGCAATGTGGATCACACTCCACTAGGGGGCATCGCTACAATGAAAACCTTTCTTTTCTCCACTTCTTCTGACCTGTGAGAAGAAGAAATGTGTGTGTGTGTGTGTGTCCATGCCATTAAACACATCTTTTTTATATTTTATCTGCAATTTTTATTTATTATGCATTACATGACATATATATACAACCTTAAAAAATCAAATAATAAATATCTTTAAATCTAAATCCACGTTGTAGTAATCGCCACTCTGATTGGTTGATTCTAATACATCATTTCTATAGTAACAATCCATTCCGGGGCTTGTATGACAGAAGATCTGCCTAAAGACAAAAAAAAAGGCATACAGACTTTGCTCTCGTGGATTCTGCCGTAGCATGAGTTGAAGTCAGCGTGTATCTTTCGATGCTGAAGGGGATGCATCAGGAACCGTTGGCTCCTCGATATCATCCAATCAGTTCCTGATGCAGTATCATCAACATCAGAAAGCATCGCCGCACCCCAGGCGTGAGAGAGTCGCCCTGGATTAATGACCAAAAAATTAAACATATCTAAAAGGCAATTAGACGATTAGCAAAAACACATTTGGTATAAGTCTTATTTGCACAATTATTAAATACAGCGTAAATAAACAAGCAATGTCACAGAGCTAAAAACAACTGAAAGACGTCAGACTGGTGTAGGAGGCGTGGCCTGGAGTTTCATGTTAAATGTGACGCCGATGATCGTAAAGCTCCAATTTAGGATCCAATTCTCAACACCTTGTTGAGAAACTTGTGCAAGCCGACAGGAATCTAGAGTGAACTGAAAAATAAGTCCGCTTTACTACAGTGGTGAGCAGAAAAGCATCACAGCATACAACACATCGATCTTTTGGGTGGACAGTCCAGCACAGAAAAAATTAGTAGACAGTAGATTATTCATTTATTTATTACATTCATTTATTTGCAGATGTCAGCAATGTGACGCTACGTTCATGTCACTCAAGTTGCTTGTTTTTATGTCAGTAGCCACTAAATGTGGCCGAATATCATATAATCCGGGATGTTTGTAGGCGGGGCATGAAAGGGGCGGAGACGCTGGGCTTGGCGCAATCCCAGCAGCCCCTGCGAGGCTGTCTCACACTCACAGTTGCCAGCTGAGATTATGCCAGCGCTCAGCCTCACACTCACACACTGTCACGGTGCGATTTCATATTTACACAAATGAATGTGTGTGTGTGTGTGTGTGAGAGAGAGAGAGATGGTGGGGGTGAGGATGAGGTCGACAGCGCAACCCCTGCAGGTGAACGTGAGCATCATGAGCACGTCACAGTTGCCTGCAGAGATTATGCCGGCGCTCCCATTTGTGTGTGTGTGTTTCAGTGTTTGACCCAATGTTCAGTTCGCTAGTTGACACACTGACTAATTCCTATGTGTTCCGATCTCTCAGTGTGTGTGTGTGTGTGTGTGTGTGTGTGTGTCCATATGTGATAATGAGGGAAGTGTGCCCTAAATTAGGCGTTTAGTTTTCTCCACCTTAGTGATGTGTATGTGAGTAGGTTTAGATTCCTGCAGCTGCTGACCTAGAAGTCGTCACACCAAGACATCTGCAGTGTGGCCCCTGAAACACACACACACACACACACACACTCTCCTATCCTCCACCCTCCAGTTGCCATGGTGGGAGCAGAAGCACGCAGGGCTGTATTGTCCAAGCATCCACTGTGATCATCACTCCATACACACTGTGTGTGTGTGTGTGTGTGTGTGGAGGAGAGAGAGAGAGAGAGAGAGAGTTCGAAGAGCAACTTTTTCCAAAATGAATCAAAAACATGAAGTGTTTTGTTAAAGATGCAATCAGGAACTTCCGAAACATTAGGTTTTAACTAACTGCCTTAAACTCTTAAAGCTTTTAAATAACTAATCTCTCTCTCTCTCTCTCTCTCTCTCTCTGCCAAATGTAGTTTCTGTCTTTAGTTTTCCACTAGAGATGCTGTATGACTGGACTTTAGTGAGTCAAAGCTGACTAGTAACTGAATTAAACTAATAAGTCTAAGCTAACAGGAGTTAAATCTAACCTCACAAGAATAAAAGCAAATATTACTACAGTACACAACAGTTAGTGAGTGAAAACTGACTATAAGATCAAACCTAACAGAATAAAAGCTAGCTAATGTATGAAAGATGACTAGCCAGTAAAAACCTAGCTGAATAAAAAGCTAGCCACTAAGTGAAAGCTTACCAGCAAGAGCAAGACAGCTAGCAGAAAAAAATAAATTAATAAAATCATTGCTAGTCTTGCTAGCTAGCTTTCCCTCATTGGCAAACTTGACAACTTCTAAATGCTAACTAGCTTTTTTAATAGCTAGCTTTTACCCTGCTAGTTTTCACCCACTATTCAGCTTTCACAGACTATTTTACTTTTACTTACTAAGTAGCAGGTCAGAATTAGCAGGATAAAAGCTAATGAAAGCTTACTCATGACAAAAAGCTGACTAGCAGGTGAAAAACTAGTAGAAGTAAGCTGAAGGCAGCTAGGAAGTGAACGCTGACTAGCAAATAAAAGCTGACTAGTGAGGGAACCACTAGCAAGTAGATGCTAGTTATCAGGTCAGAACTGGCAGAATAAAAGCAAGATGATGAGATAAAAGCTGACCAGTGATTGAAAGTAAACTAGCAAGTGAAAAATTGACAGAGAAAAAGCTAGCTAGCAAGTGAAAGCTGAATAGTAAATAAAAGTAAAAATGTCTGGGAAAGCTGAATAGCGGATTAAAAACTAGCAGGGTAAAAGCTAGCTGTTAAAGGAACTCCTGCTAGTTAGCATATAGAACAAGTTAAAGTAAACTAGCGAGTGAATGCTTGCCAGTGAGGCAAAGACTAGCAAGTGAAAAACTAGTGTGTAAAAATACAGTTACCTCAGTTTATTATTAGTTTTTTTTAATTATTATTATTTTTTTTAATTTATTTGATTTTTTTGTACGTTTTTCTAAAAAAAAAAAAATACTTTTACATACTTTTAGACATGAGAAAGACAAGCTGAGCAAAAAGACCTATAAGGTGAAAGATGAGCCGAAAAAGCGTTCTCTAACCGTTTAATTCAATTTAATTGAAAGCTTCGGTGAAACGTTACACCACATGCACGCCTGACATTCATTATTTATATCACACACTTCAGAACCTTCTGCCGTTTAGACGCATGCAGCATCTGTGATGATCACTGTCCACGTTTCACTACAAGAAAAAAAAATCATGTTGGATTTATGGATCGTGTTTCATTCATTACCAACTTTACATCATACATCAACATTTACACTACACATCAACTGTATATGTTTTATATTATTTTACTCATCTTACCTGAATACTATTTGCCTTGAGCTATTATGTTTGTTACAGTTTTAACTTTTTTTTTTTTTTTTCCTAGAAAAGCCAGATTTCTGGAGGATAAGTTCATTTATTATTTAGTTAAAATGGACATGCTGGTAAATACTTTGACAGTTTTTTTTTATATTGTTAGGTGTAGTGTGAATGAACTGAATCAGGTATGGTAAAACCAGCTGCAAATGCCTCACATTTTTATGTAGTAATAATAATAATAATAATAATAATAATATAAATTCCTGCAAAATAATTAGTATTCTAGTTAATTTCTCTTAAGCCTGCTTCTAAGCCTACGTTAACCCTTTTAAGAATTAAGCATTTCTAACTAGCCAGTCCAGTGTAACGATAAGCAAACTATTTTTTTAATGTGACCAGAATCATGAACATTTAATTATTATTATTATTATTATTATTATTATTATTTTATTTATTTATTATAGCATCGAAATTATGTAATTTGAAGCAGTATAATCATATTATTAACTGTTAAAATACAGGTACAGTAATATAATGGCACCTCAAGTCTCCAGTATATTTTTAACTCGGGCATATTTTGCTCATGGCTTTACTGGGACCTCAAACCCCGCCCCTTCTTCCAGTCTTTTTCAGTAATGTTACAGTATTTAGTCTGTTTGTGTTTTGTGTTCGTCTTGTGACTCTGTTTCAACGCTAATAAACCAAACAAGAAGTTCTCCGCCTCTTCTTTTATTTTCTTCTGCCCGTGCCTGAAATCCAGACTCAGGGTGTCAGTTGGCTCTGGTCCTGAAGAAATGATTGTAGGCTTTTGTGGCCTTTGTGTGCAAGTTTTTTGGGATGCGATGGCCCCTGGGTAGGAGGTAGCGAAGGATGGAGGGAAGGAGGTATTGTTAGGACTAAATCAGCATGAGTTGTTGAGCTAGGCTAGGTTAAGGTGCAGTGGGAGGAGTATAAGGGACAGGGGGGGAGTGGTATGGATGGCGTGGGGCAGGGGAGTGGGGTGGTGTATGGGGCGATTAAAACTTTTCCCAACAGCCTTTTTTCTTTTACAGGCAAGATTTTTGCAGGCACTGGGTTTCCTAACAAACAGTCCCCTTAGACTTAAACAGATTTGACACTTTCCTTTGTGGTCGCCCAAAGGTTCTGGATGCTTTCTCACTGGGGGAAGAGGGCGGCGGCAAGCTGGACAATGCAAATCTGGAACAGCTTCGTTTGCCGATGGATGCCATATTGTCTGGGAAACAATAAAACAGTACGACTGGAACCTGACAGGAGCACCTTAGACGGCCTTGCTAATGAGTATGGTGGAAGTTTCTGGAAATCTTGAGCTTCTTTATCATCAAACTAATGGTCAGAGTGAGAAGGGACGACACATCGCTTACTTACATAACCAAATCCATCAATATTTTTTTAATCAGGATGTTTGCAGAAAATGCAAAAAAAAAATAATAATAATCTAAACCTGGAAAAGATTAAGACAAACCTGAAAGCGGAAAATGTTCATTGTTGATTGGAAATGTTGTGTGACTGTCACCAGGGAACTGCACTTTAGTGTTAGTGAGTTCTGCTATTAAAAGTAAAATACTGAGTCATGGTTGATATGTATGAAGATAGAATTGACCTGGTAATGCAAATGGTCCTCAGAGCAGACCCTGAGGTATACCAACAATTCTACATTTGTGGAATGAAGAAAAAACAAATGTGATTATGTGACTAAGGTATATCCTGAACTTACATCAACCAAAAAAAACTCTTTTGGACATCATTGAACTACAAGTGAGAACCTTTAACAGTTTAGTCGACTGACTGTCACGTTGAACCAACAGGCAGAAGGTGTCATAAGGATTGATGACGCTGCACAAATTAAGTCAGAAGAGTTGTCAATGACCCCTATTCGTAACATTCACATGTTCCGCTTGGAAATCCATCCGGAAATCAAAGCTCAGAGCTATGGCTACCTTAAGATGCCATCACCATACACTTTACCATATCAACATTTCAATTCCTGAGCTTGCTGTATAGGAATCATTCTGGAGGTAGCTTACCTCGCTTTTACCTCCAGTCTGCATGTCCTGGGTGGCATCACGTGAATACATGTGTGTCACGGTGTGATTTCTTGCCATTTGCCTGCTCCGTATGGTTGTGAAGGCACACCACCCCGTCTATCTCCTTCAATGGGCCAGCTCTATTGATTCCCCTCTGTTTGTCCTCCTTCGCTTTCCTTGCTGAAACCGGTGGAGAGAAAAAGAAACACAAATGAGTGAGAGAGATGTCTTCTGTGTTCCTCATTCACATGTATTAGAGATTTAGTGTCTTAAAGTAAAGCTTGTTTGGAATCAGGATGTATTTATGATATTCTCAAAAAAAAAAAAAATTACATTTCAGCTTCGTATTTAGCTGTTCCATTCTATACTATATTATATTATACTATACTACCCTATATTATACTATACTATACTACATTGTATGACACTATCCTATACTATACTGTACACTTTCTGTCTATTGGAACCTCAGCTCTACATCTACATTCAACACCAGAGCAGAGCAAGCACAGTATAGGTCTATAAGTTAACTCTCAGAGAATGTATTGTTGTTTGAAAGCCAAAAACCATCGCACTGGCCGCAGTGATTGCTGATTGGGCTTTTGAAATAAAGCTGACTAATGAGGAAATGGATTAAAGCTCTGTTCAGCATTTACAGAAACAGCACAACAATCAACCCAAGACTCATTCTGTGTCCAAGAACATGGTAAATATATATCATAGGTTTTGGAAAACAAGTTATTACTGTACATCTATACCATTTTATTGGGTTTTATTGGCTACTTTTTGTATGAAATCATGCAGTCATGACCCATCTTTTCGGTAATGGTTCATGTGGAAAAGAGTAGCACACTCAGCCATTTTGGTCACTAATTAACAGCGAAATGGCTGACTTAGTAAAGATAGACAGTCTTATCACTGGGACATGTCCAGAAGGTGACCTTCCCAAACTGCTGCCCTTTTCAACTTTCAACAGTCCAGACACACACCTGCTGAAATTCCCATCATAACCATTCTGGTACACCACCTTTAATACCACAAAACTAGATACACCATTTATTGACAAAATAATCAAAATAATTGAAACAATGAAGGAACTTCAGGATGAGATCTCACAACCATTCCCAGGGACTTCCTTCTAAATTGTCCCTAGACCGAACAGTTTGTGACAGTTGGAGATATGGAAAGATCAAGCCTGTGGAGAGGGAGAAGGTCCTACACCTGGACCTTATGGGCAGCACACCGGATTTGCCTTTCAATGAACACATACAAGATTTATCTCAATGACTTGCTTGTTAAGTCCCAACTCCCAACATGCCTCAGCCAGTTATTTCCATTCTAACATTCTTATTTATTCAGAAATGTGAAGTAGCTGGTAGCTGATTTACCTCAATGCACTTATTTGGACCGTTTGAACTGTTGTCAAACATGGATACTATTGTCAGTAAAATCAGTTAATGGGTATTTAATTCTACAGGCTGTTATGCTAATTAGCGTTCAAGTCAGGTGTGTTAGATGTTGCGCTGTGGTAAGTGCAACATTGTTAAGTCCAGGAATAAGCTAAGATCTTAATGGGGATGAAATCAAGTCAGATTTAAGTCCAAATGAAAGCAACATCAAGGCTTTAGCATATATATTTTTTTTTATTCTAAGACATTATCTAATTGGGCTTATTCATGTACTGTGCCAATGATTCTTCTGTTTTCTTGAAGGATTATTTCAAACCTAAGACCATGTTTAGCAAAACAAACGCCCAAGACTGAGATTGAGAACAAATCACAAATCCTAAAACAAATGCAAGATAATACAAGAGACATCTCAAGAATTGGAAATTGGTTTGTCACCAAGCTGATATTTTTTAACTAATGCAAAATTCAGGTTCATGTAATCCAAGATTAGTTGTGGGCTTATTGAATCCAATGTTAGCTCAGTCATGTTTGTTTCTTCAGTCCTACAGTAGTTTAGAATCTCAGGTAGGAATATTCCAGAAACATGAAATGTACCTCAGGGCCTTCTGCATTATGGTCAACATTGAATATCCACGTGAGGGTTGATTAATATTACAGAACAGAGTGGAAACAATGTGGTTGGTGTTTAGCAAGATAGTGACTTGTTAAATTTTGTTAATTTACCCTGAAGATGTCTGTGGATGTTGCAAGAGTCTCTAACTACAGAACAAACTACATAACGCTTCGAAGCTAGAAAGTTTTGGGAGTTCTGATGACCGATATTTAGGACAAAAACACTAGATCTCGAGCTCACCATCGTCTTTCAGGCACAGCATTTTCCCTGACACGTGAATGCATGACGAAGGTGGGCAGACAGGGTGCATGTACTTTGCAGTTTGGTCATCTTTTTGACATCATCACAACTGGTCAAGTTACATTCTTTTCCAAGCACAATAGTGAGTCAAGAAGTGTACTGGTGCAAATTGGTGGTGCAGTCAGACAATACGGGAATATTTAAGTCGTAACTTAAAAACTGAGCAAGGATAAAGATAAAGACATCTTCCTAAAAATAACAGGGCCGTCAATATATTTATCATTCGAATTTTGGTGTAATAATGATTTTTTTCTGTCCTTTTGTTTTACTTTGATGATTAGGCAAAATATTTCAAAATAATTTCGTACTTATTACACATTTTTATTTACAATAAAATATGTCTGTTCAGAGGTAGATCAAATCAGTATCAGATACTCCTTTGTCCGCAATGCAATTAAATTTTTTTCCCCGTTTTGGATAACAAAAAGAGAGGAATCGTGAGGAATATGACGAGGAACACGGCCGTTTCAACCCGATCGATCGAGTGCTCCTCTCTCCTACGTGACCTCGGTTCTCGCGGGGGTTAAAACCTATTAACCTTCGACCTCCCTTGACTTCCCTCGACCTTCAGCGTGAAAGGAAGTAACACTGAAAGATGACCACCGCTCCGGCCTTCTGTTGACCAAACCCAACACACACAGGCACAAAAAAAAGGCAAGGCACACTCCACAAATAATACTATTAACTAATCAATACCAGGGCCTGAAAAGGGAGTGGGGTGTGTTTTCCTTTTGAAAAGAGGAAGACGTGTGCCACGCTCTTTTCAACGGATACTCGCTGACATTGCTAAAGTATCACACGCATGTAGACCATGGAATCAGTACTCAGCATTTTTTAAACTGCTATCATAAAAAACGCATACAGCGAGAAAATGGGCAAAAAACATTTTTTATATTTTTTTGCAAAAGGGAGAAGCACAAGTGTCGTGGGTGTGTGTATGAAATTTGAGCTCACTCAACCACCATCCATTCCCTGATCTCATTTGCCAAATTTTGGGACACGCCCCAATCTCAGACCACATATTCACTCAGTCTCAATCTAAAATTTTCCAAATTAGATGTATTTACTGCAAAATCTCTGTCTAATGGAGAGATGTATGCAAATAAAATAGATAACTGATTTTAAAAAAAGACACATTTATTTCACCTATGGAGAAATTAAAAAACGCAACCTTGCATGACCAAAAAGAGAAAAAAGCACCTAGAGATCATTTTCAAAATGAGGCTGTATAACAAAATCTTAATGAAATTCACACTTTGGCTCAGGTTTTTTTTTGTTTTTGTTTTTGTTTGTTTAATTAAAAATGATAACAAAACCAGCATCTATAAACCAGAAATTGGATAATACTTTAATATGCATTTGGCATTTGTTAGGGGCATCCGAGTCAGTCCATTTGGGCATAAATTGTTGAGAGAACTTTAAGCACACTAGATTATTATATACAGTATTATTCTCATGGTCCGATTTGGCTGTGGTGTGAAGATCACCATGTGGCATGGCTGCACCTGCGACATGTGCCGGGCCAGTGGGATTTAGGCAAAATACAGTATATGACTAAATCTGCACAGGAATTCAATTTGATTTGAAATGGCTCACCTGGAGTTTTAAGCCAATATGTGCATTAAAATAATTAGAAATATAATTTCAGGTTGAGCTTTTATTCCCACATTATGACATGACATTCCCCACACATGCATGCTGGGTTTGGATCTATAACTTGCATCTTTCCATACTGAGTGCAACCCCACGATTGGAAAAAATATAGCCTAACATGATTATTGTGCAATATCAAGAATCCAGAAATAGGACGTTACAGGAACGCACATGCATTTAGCTCTCTCTGTCTCTCATGTGGCTGGTTAGGAAAAAAAAAAAACTCAGAGTCTAAAATCACGCACAGATTTGCTCCACAGCTTGCTTCAACCATTTTTTTTATTTATTAATTTTTTTTCCCGAAATGAGTTTACACATTTCGCAGAAATATATTCAATTAAATGCCGTGCGTGAGCCAGGCTGCAGTTGCACTTCAAAAGAACTGCTTGTACATGATCCCATCTTTTGTATGAGGATGGTCCATGTGTGCCATCACAACACCTCTAGAGAAGATTCATAAATACAGTATAATACAATGATATTTATGCATATTCTCCAATGAATTATTCCTGATATATACCTGAATAAGCCAGGTTTTCAGAAGTCATCATGCGAAGTTAGTTCACTTCATTCAACATCAAATTGAAAGTGTTGTGTTTCTAGTTCTTTAGTTTTAATAACTTATTGTGGCAGAAGGGGTGGGGCTTTACTTTTGGGCCTCCGAATTGAACCACATGGCAGATCAGGGTTGGGCAAGGCAACATTTTAACTTCCAATAAAATGAACTCTGAAATGTGATATTAACATCATATAATTACATTAATATGATGATCATACTAATATGTAATAAAATTAAACATATTCATTCAGCAGGGCTTGAAATTATTTAAAACTTTGGAATAAGCACACCTACTCCAGCTGTGACCGATCTACCATGTGGATCAATCCAGTGGCCCAACCTCACTTAAAAGCAAGTTCTTGAAGCCGCAAAACTAGAAAACTATAGATTCAGACTATTTCCAGAACTAAATTTGTCATAGTAGTAGTAAGTGGATGTTGCCGTCTTTTGGGCCGAAATAATGAAAAAGTATGATTTGATTCCAAATATGCATTACATTGAACTACATCTAAGAAAACATTGTATTTTTTGCGCAGTGCCTTGGTCACACATCCATCAGGAACAATATGATTCCAGCTCTGATTTGACATGGTTTGACGGAAACCTTTAAAAACAAGCTACACACCTAGAAAAGCAACAATCAATATTGGGTTAGAAACTATTTACAGAATTAAATCTGTTATTTGCTTGTTTTTTGTACACTATTGTATAAAGTATTTAAAAAAAAAAAAAAAATGGACTTTGGCATGTTTTGGACCGAGATTCATGAAAACTCAAAAACAAAACAAGCTAAATCAACTTGGATCAACTGAGATCTGGAGGTTTTGTTTACTCAGCGCTACATGATGATGCGTTACGCGTCAAGCTATAACATGATAAAGTTCTTTCGAAGGATCTAAAAATATTTGTTGCACCACATTACTGAGAAATTTTAGAGTTTGTTTTACGCAGTATTAACCAACATGGTGGTTAAGAAAATTTTGGGGGTAAATGTTGCCTTGCCCAACCCTGATCTGCCATGATATCCCCCCAAAAATACCCCCCCCCCCCGCCCCCCAATTCACCACCAATCAAAAAAAAAAAAAAAAACAGGTAAGTTACACAACTAGAAAAACAACAAACACATTCAATTTTATGGTGAATAAAGGACATAACTTTGTTTAAGAACGCATGTGCAATTCTGTGCAACTTAACAATTCAATAAAATGAACATGCATGAATGTAATCTAATTATAATCCCAAGCATGGTTTAGGGGGAAAAGCATCGCCATGCCCAGCCCTGATCTGCCATGTGGAGTTGGTGCACTCTCAGCATTCGGGCCAAAAAGGTTTCTTTAAAACAACTTTAACAACAGGAAAACATATGAAATCTAATATGAAATCAGACTTAATTTACAGCAACGAAGTCGATATTGTAGTTCGTGCACTTTTGTATAAAGAACTTTAAAACACTGCAGCTCGCTGTGGAGTTAAGACTAGCATAACAACAGTAACAAAATTTTAGCAAAGCTCGAAAAACCAAATTCGAAATTATATCTGTTCAATTCATTCTGTGTTCGTGTGTGTGTGTGTGTGAGAGAGAGAGAGAGAGAGAGAGAGATGCTGCATCAAGTGTACCATGTGGCATCGCTGCACATGCACTCAAGGCAGAAATGCTACATTCTGCTCATCACTTGTGCACGTTCGAAGCTTCAGAAATTACGATAATTAAAATCTTCGGCAAGAATCGATCGCCTCTGAGATGATGCATGGATTTAGAAGGTTGTTGGTCATAGTCCATTCATGGAGATACATTACAGAGAGTATGGTCCACTCCTCAGATGAGAAGGTTGTGGACACTCCAACACACACACACACACCAAAAAAAAAAAAAAAAAAGTTGCACCAAACAGTCCAAAAGAGAAAGCTGGAAAGAAAGGAGAGATGGAATACCTCGTGGATGCGTCGCAGAGGAAGAGAAGCAGAGGTGTGGCAGTGTGAAGAGGAGGAGAGACGCTACTTGTGCCCAGAGGAAGAGAAGGAAAGGAAGGAGGGATGAAAGAAGAGAAGTGCACCAGCTCCTGTTTTTTCGCCTTCTTCCCACTGGCCGAGAGTGAGATCAAACTCTGATTGGTGGATCTCATGGGCTGAGGCCCCTCCCCCCTTATCCTCCTTCTTCTCCCCTGTCAGGCCGAGTTAACGGAGCGAAAGAGAGAGATGGAGCTGCCCCGCTCCTTCTCGTCCTCTCGGGTCCCCCCCCGCTGGGAGATGGGGTGGGCAGGTGGGGCAAGAGTGTGCAGAGTAACTAACAACCCCCCCACCACCACCACCCCTTCCCCTTCGAAACTACCCTTTTTTCATTCTCTCTCTCGCTCTCTCTCACTCCGTCCTAGTTTAAAATT
>JAQMYJ010000023.1:40561613-40589364 GCA_030014305.1 Clarias laeviceps | reverse complement strand
TCCTATTGAAAAAACAAAAGTTGGATCCAAAATGGCCGACTTCAAAATGGCCACCATGGTCACCACCCATCTTGAAGAGTTTTCCCCCTCACATATACTAATGTGCCACAAACAGGAAGTTAATATCACCAACCATTCCCATTTTATTACAGTGTATCCATATAAATGGCCCACCATGTATATTATTAAAGCACTGCTTTTACTCATAAACTGCTCATACCGTAGCTTCACTTCTACTCAACATTTTCAACAGGTTTAACTTCTGTCCAGGCAGTTTTGCATGATACTATGAAAAGACATACAGACAGACGTATGGAAATACAGACAGAAATCTTTGAGACTTTTTTTGTATGCATAAAACTGACCAATGTACAGACAAAACCTTTCTTTTATTTATATAGTTTTATACAATATACTGTTCAGTACATACTGCTCAGATGTATGAATCAGATAGAAGATGTAAGGTGGTTGCCAAGTGCCATAAATCTAAATGCAAATAAAATTTCTGTAAAGTTCAGGTCTCTGTGACCAATAAACGCTTCTTCTGACTTCTGACTTACAGTATTATTCTTATTTGATTACCGTTCACCAACCTCACATTTGTACCTGTAGACTAGTTTTGTAACCCACCAACAGATGTGGGATCTACACACACAGTCACAGGGAGGACTGACCTTCATGTCAGTGTGCCAAAGTCATCATCCTGTGTACGTCAGGGGCTGTGCAAATGGACCACGTGTGTTACCACGTCTGCTATTTCATCGTGGACAGCAAGAAAAATTGTGTGTGAAACTGAGCAAATCTGCCACAGAGATGTTTCACATGATTCGGAAAGTTTGCGCCGACGCTGCAATGATTTGTCTGAGGTTTTTTGAGTGGCAGGCAAAAATACAGCATCTTAAAATTTTACAACACAGTGGAACCTTGGCATACAAATACCCTCCGTTACGAATTCTTACCTTTCGAAGTAAAATTTTGCAAGAAATTTGCATCAGCATGCAAAACATGTCTGGATACAAACAAACTGAACCGAAAAAGAACGCTGGCGAAGTTGCACGTTCGTCCGGGAGCCGGGAGCGAGGTCAGAGAAAGCAGTTTTCGACAGAGTCAACCCACCATGCCATCGTTGCCTTCAGCATGCGTTCAAAAGTTGAATGATTTTTTTGTGAATACTGATAATATTTTGGGATGAACGATTGCTCTGTGTTCCGAAGTCCTCTATTCAGATGCATTTTATTTGGAAATCAGGGCCCCAGATTCTGGAGGAAGAGTGGAGAGGCACAGAATCCAGGTTGCTTGAAGTCCAGTGTGAAGTTTCCACAATCGTCTTCTTATCATCTGCTGATTTTGGTCCACTGTGGTTCATCAAGTCCAAAGTCAACACAACTGTCTACCAGGAGACTTTAGAGCACTTCGTGCTTCTGTCTGCTGACAAGCTTTATAAAGATGGCAACTTTCTTTTCCAGCAGGACTCAGCACCTGCCCCAAACTTACCACTAATTGTTTTGCTAACCATGATACAGTATTACTTTTTTTTTGTTGATTGGCCAGCCAAATCACCTGACCTAAACCCCATTGAGAATCTACAGTATGGGCTGTTGTCAAGAAGAAGATGAGCAACATCCAACTCAACAGTACAGATAAGCTGAAGGCTGCTCTCAAACTGGTCTTCAATGACACCTCAGCAGTTGAGGCCACAGGTTGAGGCATCGATGCAGTAATTCATGCTAAAGGATCACCAACCAAGTATTGAGTGCATAAAAGAACATTTCAGAAGTTGGACATTCCTGTATTGTAAAAACTTTTTGATTGATCTCCAAAATGAAAAGGAAAAAAAAAAGGCTTGAAATATTTCACCTTTATGTTTTATGAATCTAGAATATATAAATTTCACATTTTTTAATCAATTAATAAAATAAAATAAAAACTTCCACTATATTTGCATTTTTGAGATGCACAGTATATGGAGACCAAAAAGAAAGTAGAGAAGGAATTTCATTGTACATTTTGTTACTGTGCATTCCACACCAATTTCCTGGACTTTGCAGCCTGCAGGGGGAGACAGTGAGCTATGAGATACTAATCTGAAAGACAATCCTGACACAGAGAACCAAAAAAAAAAATACTAAACAAAACTAGCACAGGAATCCTATACCCATAATCACAAATCATAAATGCTATGACTAAACTAGTATATATATGGATAGTATAGTATAGATTTAGAAACTTGTATAGATGCTTTGTGGGTCAGAACCATGTCAGACCTTCACAGTGTTCAGACTTTAAGGCTGCATGGAGTAATAACCCGTTTTAGTTTTTTCCTGAAAAACATTTCTTACTAAAATGTGTTGACATCATGCAACCACAACCCACAAGAATGGTTAAGTGTTAAAATGAACAAATGTCATCCACTTTTAAGAATCATTCAGAGCAAAACCAGTAATTAAGTTTTACTGGGTCTTCTTGATGCTGCTGATACTGATGTGGAGATTAACTATGATGTTGGCCAAGAGCTCTGCTCTCTCCCTCTATCGATTGCAGTGAAATCCTGCAGCTGTAAATGGATTACGAGAGGTGGAGACGAGCGATGGACGCGCAGTTCGGCTCCATCGCTAAGCCGCTTTCGCGTAGAGGGAAAGTGCGTATTTTAGAATTTATGCTTATGATATTAGTTTGATCTCATTACCAGTTTTGCCACATTCAAGCACGTTTCAGTTATACAGTAGCACTAGAAATATTCCATCTTTATGTGCTTACAAAATGGATTTTAAAAAAAACTGAGTAACATGACAAGATGTACTCTCATGGCTGAAAGTAAATTTTCCAATATGAGCACTTTACAACGTTTCGTTCCAGCAATTTTTAAATGGTTACAAATTTTTATTTAAATACAGTATATCTCACATTAAAGTTGTTTAATGTCCACAAGACTAGTTCTTGCTCTGTCTTGTGTTAGCTGTAAACACTATAAACTAACATCAGGCTGAAGTTTTTTTCTCTTTAAGTTAATAAGATGTGGTACGAAACAGACTTTCCCATGAGGGAAAACCTACTGCAGAGGGCTGACTTCACACACCTAATCAACAGAAATTGAATCAACACCTTTTTTATCAAACGAGATTTGGGAAATTGGACAGCACTGTGGTGTTGGTGCAGACGTGATTAAAACAGGCGACTCCACCGACATGCCTTTTGGGATGACTTTTATTAAAAGCATCTTACAAGAGAAACACACAAAGCGACACCAATAATTGACATTTAATTGACCTGTACAATTAGGCTTTTGCAGTACATGCATCAGATACATTACAATGTTATCGTCATCATTAATACAGTCATCAACTTATATCAATACATAAAACAACCAAAGACACGTTTCGTACGTCACACCTAGCTTGGCGTTTGGGTTTAATCATCCGCTGGAGCCCAAAACTTAACTACTCAAATAGAACAAGGATGGCTATGACAGAAACGTGGCACTCGATACGTCACTCCTACAGTACAGAAATGTAAAAAAAAATAAAATAATAATAATAATAATAATAATAAATGCCCTCCGGATCATTTAGAACTCTATGTTGTATTAGGTGGTCCGAAAGCCTTTTCGAGCCCTATTAAAATATAAAACATAGGCCACTGGTTAACTTCGAATAATAATGAACCACCTCCGCATTTCCTACGCCTATTCTCTAGCACACAGTACATGTATATACGTAAACAAAGACTCGACTTTTGGTACTTTAGGAGCACTTCCTAGGTTGGGGAAAAGAAAAACATGCTTCATATACCGTTTTATATACTACAGATGCCTCCACGAGAGATGCCTGTGGAGGGGCAGCACCGGAGGAAGGAGCGGGTCATGGAGGTTCTGCTCTCCCAGACCTGGGATAAACTTCACTTTTTTGGGTTTTAACAGTACGTTTGAAATAACGGAAACAGAAGATGGTAAACATAATGAGGCATGATCAACTATTTGAGGAAACCTCGCTAGCAACAGTCGTCTTTGATCTGTGCGTAATTAATCATTTGCCATTTTTTTGTTATAAAGGCAATGAGATTATGAGATCATTATAGTTCAGTTAAAATAAATGCATTTTTCTGTTTAGCTTCATCAACTCTTCCCAAGTGAGCTAGCTTGAACACCTAACTAGCTTGGGGAGTCATGTGCACACAGCGTAATGTAATTCATATTAAAATCCCACATGATTGCACATATTGTATAAGTTAGCATGATTGCTCCTAAGATAAGTTATATTCTGTTCTATGTGCTGAAGTGAGTAGATGCGTAACCTGACTCTAAATACAGGGAAGTTTCCTCATGTGAATACTGACATAACTTTAAGTGGTTAATTATCGACATAAACTTTAAATCTGTCCCAAATTAGCGATTATAGCTAGCTACTAATTAGCGAACATAGCATACCAGTTAAAACAAAACAAAACAAAATCCATAAATTAAAAATCTGAAAATCTTTGAGCTGATTGGTCGGGTTCATAAAACTGCCTACAGATAAAAATGCCCTGTGTTCTGTCCAATAGACTGGTATCAATTCAGAAGATGAATTACCTCAAAAGATGAGGTACAGCCTAGGTAAAGAAAAAAAACATATCTAAAGCCCCTTACCAAAACGCATTTCCCAATCGTCTCCTCTCCCCAAAGTTCCCAAAGGCACATTCAAGAAGATTTGGGCAGGACCCGGTGACTATTCCTCCTCAAATAAGTCCTAGAAATAAATACGCCTTCTCACATTGCATTATCCTTCATCACAGTTAGCTGCCATATGAACTTTGTGATTCTATTCAAAATAAATTTGTGGTGAAGTCGCTTGGACCACACCCAAATTTAGACACGAGTAATGGCGCATGTGAAATCCCCCAAACCCACAAAACCAGCATTCACATTCACGTGAGCCCTTTTTTCAGGAAGCTCAGAAAAAAAAAGAAAAAAAATGTTGACTGTTTTTATCCCAGGTCTGATCTGTCACCCAGTTGGACCAGAATCTTGACTGCTGGACTGGTTTAAGAATGAACAACGTGTTTCTATCGAAACTGGTGGAAATCATACCAAATAGCATCAATTATTAATGAAGCTGTCATCAATAAAGGCTAAACATTTGTATATGGTTATAAGTCCCCGGTTGAGGGATCTCAAACCAGTCGGACATAGTAAAACACCAATCACACCAAACACAAACTATGAAATACTCCAGAAGGCAAATACGACCCTCTAAGAAGCAGGGAAGAGAAATGATGTACAGTAGCAATCTTGAGATGCAGTCCTTAGTGGCAGTTTAGAGTCTTGGTGGACGTTATCTTTCTGTAAGGGGCCAGAGCACGAGCCCCAAAAGGTTCTTACGTTGGCGCAAATCATGGGTTCAATGGTGGAGAAGAACGGACTGGTTTACAACACGCCGAAGCATAACTAACTCGCGGTCTCTGCTCATGCTGAGGTCTCCAAAAGCAGGCACGGTTCTAGGGTTAAACGTTGTCTGTAACATATCTTGTTAATTCCTTGTGCAATTCTCTTGACATTTGGAGTACTGGAGTATGTATTGCAAAAGGCTGTATCCGGACGAGCCTTCTAATAGATCCGGGGGCCGCAATCATCTCAGGTCTTCACCGGTCGATTTTGAATATATTGCGAGACTTATTGCAATTGCAATACGAAGCTATATTAGTACAATTTGATCTTTTGTTTTTTTCACTCCCACATGATTATTGAAGAACGGAGTTACCGAAGATAATCTCTTGGGGATGAAAGGATAGACGTGAAACGGGTAGAGTGTGAACTCTGAATGTTCATATATAGATATCTATATAGATGGCTAAATTTCTTTAAAAAATAGGTTTAAATTTCATTGATGGCACCTCTTATTTATTTAAATTTATATATATTTTTTGGAAATATTCTCATGGCAAGTTCTTGTTGGGGTCAATGAGTCAACAGGATACTGGTAGCATTAACTGGAGAAGACTAAGTGGTGGAAGCTTTGGCATTCTCAGCGTGGGACAATGATGGGGTTCCAGTACCGGCTCTAGACTGGCAAAACTCCTTAATAGTGACGGTAAGATGGTTAGTTGCAACATCAGTAACAACGACATTGGAGCAGGTGGACGTCCGCTTGGGATGCCAGTCGGGGTCAAGCTGTTTAGCCCCCGTCTTCTCGTTGCTATCGGATGTCTGAAATCGGCGGCGTGGTTTCCTTTTCCTGCCCCTTGTACCACAGAGATTCTGTGCCCTCCGTTTTTTGTTATCTGGTGACAATGATAACGAGGAAGAAGAAGAGAGGGGTGGAGAGGAAGGTAGACAGGGTGCTGAGGATCCAGATTTGACGTCAGTAGATTGACTATGAGCTTGGGATGAGGTTTCTGTGCTCAGTGCCACAGATGGGCACGAGGTTGCTGTGAGCTGGGGTGGCTGGCGGCGAGGCTGGCTTCTCGCCGAAGACGGAGCGTCGCTTTCGTTGCCACTGGAGCTGGACGGAGAAGGGGGCGACTGGATCCGAACCCGGGAAGAATCTGATGAAGAATGGGCTCTTATTTTAGTTCCGATAGCAGATGGAGCTCTGGCACCAGCTGAAGCTGAGGAAGGAGGGCAAGGCTGGAGACCAAATGGCTGGCCGTACATAGGAAAGCCGGGCATCTTCATGGGTGGTTGAAACGGCTTGTAGGGCATGTCTCCTTGCTTCTTCCCGATGATGCGATTCCGAGACGGGATTTGCGACCTTCCTTGGTGTCCTTTGGTCGTCCCGGGACTATATTTATCGATTACTTTGAGGTTGAGAATGATGCGACCGCGCTTCACCTCGCGCGGCTTGACCCTGCGGTTCAATATGCGCACAGTCTCAGAAAACGGAGAGATCGGCAGACGGGAAAGGAAGGATGAACCGTCCGGGTTTGCTAGGGGGTCGGGTCGAGGCAAAGGTCGCCGGGACATGCGGTGGCAACGATGGATATCTTTCTTAAGCTTGTGTGAGGCAGCTAGAGAGTGCAACCTGGGCGTCGGTGCCACAGGTGTCGAAGACGGAGGGTTGGGAGGAACTGGCGGCGAGGAGGAAGACCTTGGAGCGGCATGGCGGGTACCGGAGCTACGGATTGGCATCTCACCTGCTTGAGCTCGTGCCTGGGGGAGGAAGAATATTACCTATGTTTAAATAACCTATATGTGTGGGCAAAGGTATTATTTTAAAAGAGTTAGTAATGTTCATATATTTCAAACCTAGCTTAATTTAAATATGTCAAACTGTTTTTGAGATTTACTTGGAAATTTTTCCAAAAATTATTCCAGATTCTATGTAGAAAAATTTTAACATTTTGTGTATGATTGTATATAATGTACAGTCGTGAACTTAAGCTGCTTAAGTGAATTATTGGTGGAACTGAAGAAAAGTTTACATTTCTACCACCACTCATCTTACATCTTTTAACTTTACTGTATAGAAGAAAAATTCAGAATGATCTATCGCTTTTAGACAAACCACTTGATATGAATGTTTATTTTCTTTTATTTTTCATCTTAACCATTTCCGTGCTTCTCCTGAGCTTCGTTCCTCAGGACCAGCGTTACTGATCCCACTGGACTCGCTGAAACTGACATTTACACCAGAGTCTGCATCATCTTGGCACTACCTGCCAGCGCTTATAAAGTTCTCATGCTAACACTTGTCATAAAAACAACATTTTGAATTGAACCAGCCAGGACATCTGATCCAATGTCAAGGAAAACTGCCCAAAACCTCAGTGGCTTTAAAATTACCAGCGGACATTCTTTGGCATGTAATAGCGATGGTTATTCTGCTTGGTTGAGAAACACAGGCCGGTACGGACGACTAAATGTTCTTTCCATTCAGAGTAAAAATCGATGATGCATAACTGAGAGAAATTCGAACCTTCAGCACGAAGTTTTTTGGTTTGGGTCCTCGCTTCTTTGGGCCGTAGAGCTCTTGCTCTCGTTCCCTGTAGAGATTGGGGGAGGGGGGAACATGGCATAAGGGTATAACATTACATCACCACAGAGTCGTAATACTCTAACCAACAGGGATCTCTGTGTTAGAGTGAAAGAAATACACAACTCTCTCATTGTTCAAGCAGCTCTTGTGTACCTTAATAAAAAAAAAAAATGATGTAAAAACAAAAATGCAACACATGAAGGCAAACACGTCCCTGTCATTTAATAAGAATTGCTCAAATTTCAAAGTGGTATTTTGTTTTTTAAGGAATAAGCCATAACAACACTCTAACCAGTCATCACTAATATTGACTAACTGGCTAACTAGCCTAGAGGAAACTGCCTTAGAGGTAGAACATCAAGAAAAAAAAAAGCCAATATTCTTAGTCCCTTTACTGCTGAGACCCTAAAGGGACATGGGAGGAAAAAACACAAAAGAAAAATCTCTTTTTTTTTCTTTTTAAAGGGCTGAGTAAGAATACTCGCTGCTAGACAATTTCTAAAAATCACATCTATGAATTAGTTGTTTTTATTAGTTTTTCGTTTGTTTGTTTACAGCAAGCTGGTGTGTTAGCAAGTTAGGTTTGGTACACATCCCATTTTTCTTGACAAATCCCGCCTACTATGTTATGGCTAGTTCTAATATAAGCAGTCTGTCTCATCTACGATTGGTCAGATCTTTACTGTCTGTGAAATGAGAGCCAATCCTAGAGCAGGAAGGCGAAAGTCTAATTAACACCGGGCTGAGCGTTAGTATCAGTGTGAAACATGTTTATGTATCATTATTAGAGGCGCCATCAGCCAGGAATGGTGTGCTTTAACTGGATTCTAAGGAATCCATCCATTGGGTTTCCATAATATCTGTTTTTCTGATTCAGGACTAGAAAACCGTTGTTGTTGTTTGTCTTTTGGCTGTTCACGTTGGGAGCAACCGATCCGCACAACAACACACAGGTTTTACACTGGATGCCCTTCCTGACTCACCTATTATCCGGGCTTGGGACCGGCACTGCATCCAGTGGCTGGGGTTTGGGCATTGGATGGGAATCGAACCCGAGCCTTCAACATGGTAGGCGAGAAACCTACTACTGAGCCACCAGTGCCCTAAGACTAGAAAATCATATCAGCCTCAATTTTGCCCAAATTGGAAATTATATCTCAATGTTTGGATCTCAAGCTTAGAAAATGCACCATTTTCGAGTTGTGAGGATCTGTTTGGCGGCTGCCGTAAGTAGCCCAGGCCACGCCCCCTCAACTCTCACACATGGTCAGTATGCAGACTCATATCTTTGCAAACCTATGAGCTAAAAACAAGCCACTTTCAGCATTTCGCTCAAGTGAGCTACTGCGCCGCTGCTTCACAATGTCTCCAGTGTGTCCAAATTTTGGTTTTTAATGCGGGTCATATCATTTTCAAGTCATGAGGATGCGTTTGGTACCCGTGCCGGACAACCATTTCCAGCTGGGAAGTTTTTGGTTTTTGGAAAATGTCAGGTCGAATAGCTTCACAAAACACCCCGATATCACTCCATAGACTATAATTTGGTTTTTACAGTGGACACACCTCTCTCTCTCTCCTAGGTGCGTATTCGATTTTGCAGAATTTTTGCTAAAAATGGAAAGCTTAGTCTTCTGCCTTGCTTGAACATTAAATGGAGAAGACTCAACAATCTGTTCGGGAGCTATTAAGGTTGTTTAGGACCTGACAACAAAAAAAACAGATACACATTTATTCTGCACTGATGTGTTACCACCTGGCCAAACCACGCCCCCTTAACACACACACACACACGCACACAGGAGAAGAAAATGGCCAGATCTTAGAGACCCTATGACCTACATATAAATCATTTTTTAATGTTTCTCCCAGGAAACGTGATGTATCTGTGTGTCCCTACTTTACAATGTCACCAGGAATTGTATCTAATTATTTACTAAAGTTATTTTAAATATGATTTTTGGTTATGGATGTATTTTTTCCTTCTCATATGTCACTTTAGGGTCTGCATACATTTCCACATTAAAATAATAATAAAAATAAACCTAAACATGTCTTATCTCCTCATATTCAATCACTAAAAAAGCTTTTAATTATTATTATTTTTATTATTATTGCTATTGATCAAAGAACAGTTCTGGCCTTTTACGTTCTAAAGAGAAAAACAATCGTGCACCTACTTCTGCTCGAACGCTGATATGAGCCGATCGTCCAGGATGTTCTCCTCGGGTTCCCACGTGCTGTGCCTGCGAGTCAAACCCGAAGATAACAACAAAGTTAAAGGTGAAATGTCTTTAAATGCAGACAACGTCTCGGAGTTTACAGCAACAGTAAGCATTTCTAATTAGTCTCTGTTACTCCTACTTACTTCAGTGCCCATCCTTTCCATTTCACCAGATACTCAATGTTGCCCTGGAAAACAAAAAACGAGAACCGCATGAGTTACTCCTTTTAAAGGAACAGCTTAGGTAAGAAAAAAAAAGGTTAATTTGGATAATTAAGCAAAATGATTCAATATTCATATTTATAATGTTTAAACTGGTACAAATTGTGGAATTGTACCAAACCTGAACATTAAAATGATGACAAATAGCTAGGATTCCTGAAGTCCATTAAAATAAACATAGTTCAAATTAACAAATAGAAGGTAAAACATCAACAGACTCATCTTGTTGGACATGGCCGTTCTCAGGCTGTTCTCACACCAGACACAATTACAAAAAAACGTCTCATTCTGAACAGCGATCCACTTCTTTCCTATCTCATTTGACGTGAGCGCAGTTTACTGAATCAAACGTACCGGACTTTGGGATCAAAGAGCTACTGAAGAGTTTTACTTGTCAATATCTGAAAAGTAAATTTTGAAATGGATTAAGTTAAAAAAGTATTATTAAATGTTTTGCATTTATTTTATCCTAAAACTATAGGGACTTATAAATTTGGCCAAACCTGTCAATTATTGAATTCTAGTATTTCAATCAATCAGGGCCTTTATCCCCAGTGGAGGACAATATTAATGCTTCAGCAAACCAAGACATCTTGGACAATGCTAGGCTTCTATGCAACTTTGTGGTAAGAGTTTGGGAAAGACCCTTTTCTATTTCAACATGACTCCGCCCCAGTGCACAAAGCAAGGACTATAAAGACACGGTTTGATGAGTTCAATGTGGAAGAACTTGACTGGCCCAAACACAGAGCCCTGACCTCAACCCCATTGAGCACCTTTGGGATGAACTGGAACGGAGATTACGAGTTGGGCCTTCTCGTCCAACATCAGTGCCTGACCTCATAAATGCTCTACAGAATGAATGGGCACGAATTCATACAGAAACACATCAAAATCTTGTGGACGGCCTTCAAGTGGAAGCTGCAAAAGGGAGACCGACTCATCTGTCATTGCAGGTTTGGTCAAATACTTTTCTCCATGTAGTGTACAGTGCTACCTCGGCCTTACGAATTTTCGCCTTAAGAACTTTTGCAAGGCCTCAGCACACAAAGCATTTTCGGCATTCGAGCAACTGAGCCAGTCGTGTGTACTTCCAGTTACGCGTACGTCCAGGATTCGTTCAAAACTTGTTTGCGTAAGCGGAAAGCCAAGCGAAGTGAGTTTACATATTTTTTGTGTTTTTTTACATTTTGTGCAAGATTTAAGTGAAGGCATACAGCATGTTGCACCATGGGGTCCCAAGAATGTTATCAAGGACGGTAGCAAGAAGAAAAGGGAGCCACTTTCAGTTTGGTTTTTAAAGCAGCCGGTGCCAAGAGGAATCATAAATTAAGGTTAAGTGAGGTTTAGTGTCTATTTATTTCATATTTTACTTCATTTACATGTCTTTCCTAAATGTTCTGATATTATTGTAGTGTTGGAAATTGGTGATATTGGGAATAATTTGGGGCGGCTAGAATGGATTATCTGCATTTACATTATTTCCCATGAAAAATCCGCTTCACAATATGAAGTTTCGCCTTAAAAACTCGCCTCTGGAACGGATTAACTTTGTATGTCGAGGTACTGCTGTATATTTCTCACTCCTTATCTATACCACTTTATCCTGTATACAGGGTCGCAGGAGCCTGAAGCAGGAATCCAATCATGAACCTGGAGGTGCAAAGTGACACTACGCCACTGTAGTTATGAATAGCCTGTGATTCACGTGTCGCCACACTGACTCCAATATATATATTTTTTAAAACTACTTTTACATTTATAATAGAGATGAACCGGACGACCAGTGGTTCAGTTTGATTGGTCGTGGCCGGTGATCGGCATCAGATATAAACAATTCTGTACCGAACGCAGAAGCTTCCGAGTGACGCAACAAAAACGCATTTTTATGGCGTTACATTATCAAAAATCACGTGTTAAAAGCCTCCGATCTGCCTTTTCCTCCAAACTTTGTGAGCAAATTAGTCTCAAACCCACTCGTTACACACACTTACACCAATCTCACAACACCGCATGCATGGTAGGAGTGAACTAAGCTAAGTTTGTTTAGAAATAATAATTATGGCGGATGACAAGAGATGCGCGTGGCTCAGTAACAATGTAGATTTTTAAGTTAAATGTTAAACTCTTGTATTTGAAGTTAGTTTGGTAGTGTTTAAATGCTGCGCTTGAGTTTTACAAGAGAAAACTAAAGTTATAAGGAACGGGCTGCATTTAATTACTCGTTAAAGGTTTAAAATGGCAAAACGACGGGAAATTTTTATTTTGAACTGGGATATTTATCAAATTTAAAGAATCGCAACTTTACTGATAATATCGTATCGGTTGGTCACTGATGATTCACATCCACACACACTATTTAAAGAGCAAGTTCTGCCTATGACAGTGCAATAAGCATGTTATAATGCACTAATTATGCATTTCCGTGCAACTGACTTATGTTAGTGATGAAGCATTGTGATTGTGTTTGATTGTGTGTGTGTCTGTGTGTGTGTGTGTGTGTGAGTGTGTGATGTGGTTAGAGATAAATTAATGGCTCGGGAAGGTCACATTTTTAGATCTTGGTCATGCACACTGCAGCTTGCAGCTTTAGCTTTCATGCACGGATCCTGGGGTTGATACGGCTGCATGCTGTGCACTTTGTTCGGCAAACCCACACAGTGTTGTTTCGGGACGCAGCGCGTGATGTGTACAGCAAATTCCCCGTCCTTCTGTCAGCGTTACTCTATTTAATGTACAATTTTTAACACTGCGTTTTCATTCTGCTACGCCGTGGTGAACATTTGCCAAACTAGGCCGCCCCTGCCCCCCCCCCCCGCGCCTCCTTCAACCCCCTCCTCCTCCTCGCCCCTCGTTAAAGGGGCTCTTTTTTCGGTATCGCGGTTGAGCGCGAACCCGCCTCGCGAGCCGCTTGTCTTCGCCGCGCGCGCGTAAAAAAAAAAAGAGGGAAAAAAATTACGCGCGTGGCTTCCTCACCTTTCGCACGCGCCGCTTCATGATGGCTTCGGCGGCGAAAACTCGGTCCCCGATCGCGGTCAGTTCCATGGTGGGTTTTTTTTTTATTTTTTTCCGTACGATTCGTTTCCTCCCGCTGTCCGGGCGGCGGCGACACACACACATATAAACCTATCCACACACACTCACACACACATGGCTGACATCGGAGCAAATAGAGGGAGAGAGAGAGAGGGGGAGGGAGCAGCGCGTCACGTGGTCTAGGTCAGGTCACGCCCCCTTGGTAGTCCTAGCAACGGCTAGCAGAAGGCACGACGAATTCATCCTCGCAATATAACGACGACTCCATGTTTTTTAGTCGATTATCATTAACTAAGTTTTGAGTCATTTGGACATATTACCTAGATTTGTTACAAACGTTTATCATAAAAAAAATAATAATAATTTACTGTGCTGAATACAATAACACCCACTCCAAACAGCATAGTTCAAGTAGGATAAATGAGCATGAGATATATAAAAAATAAACAGAAGATTAAAAGAAAAAAACTTCTGACAGGACGCCTCAGCCAGACCTGAGACCCGTAACCGCTATTAGTGACGTACAGGCAAACAAATGAGATTTCAAGACCCCATTCCGCCTCTCTGCGAGAGAACCAATCAACGATCAAGGTGGCACCCCACCCCCCACCCCCCAAAAGGGGGCGGGGCATGGTGTTAGGTTGCGTTTAAAAAATTGTATACAAGACTTTTAGCAATGTTTCCTGATTTTTGTTTGTTTGTTAACTACAAGAAGAAGAAGGAGGAGGAGAATAAATATTTTTTTATTTTTATAATTGCTAAGTTCTTATTCATAAATGTAAATTTAATAATAGTATTAATAAATGAATTCAAAAATGACAGTATGGGATGCTTGAGCATTTTATTTTATTTAACTTTTTAGAATTTTACATTTACATGTGTATGTTGTTTGGATTGTGTGTTATTTTTGTAAAAGGAACAGAAAAGAGAAAAAGAACAGAAAATGTAAAAAAAAAAAAAAACAGGGAAAAAAAGAAACACTGTAAAGGAGCACCAAAAGTAGGAACAAAGAATTTATCCTATATGACTGTAAAAATAAAATAGCTTTGGATTTTTTTTAATAATAATTGAATCTTTATAATTGCTAAGTTTTTAATAATACTACACCCCTCTTTTTGCATTCAAAAAATTTTACATTTTCTGTTTTTTTTTTTTTATCTACTGCCCTTTTTACAACAATAACGGATAAAAGGAGCAATAGATCACAGAAAACAGAAACAGTGGTATTCGCCATGAAAAGGAAAAACAAAAACAACTGTAAAGGAACACCAGAAGTAGGAACTAAAAATTTATCCCATATGACTGTAAAATTCTAATAGTTTTACTTTCTAAGTATCTCAAAATGTCATTTTTAAATACAAGAAAGAGGAGGCTTACTATTATTAAATTTATATTTTTTAATAATAAACTTAGCAATTATAAAGATTACATTTATTATAAAATATTTATCCTCCCCTTACTTCTTCATATAGTTAAAAAAAAATCTTGCATTGCTAAAAGTCTTGTATGCTTTTCTTTTTTTTTAACGCAACCTAACCCCACGGCCCCCCTTTTTCGTCTTCCTTTTTTTAGGGTGTCATATTCATCGTTGATTGGCTATCTTGCAGAGAGGCGGGACTCGTTCTTGAAATTTAATTTGTTCGCCCGTACGTCACTCAAAGCGTCTACGTGTGTCCGGGCTGGTTGATGGTCCTGTCAGAAGTGGCGCGTGAGCCCCTGCATTCAGAGATTAATCTCCAGCGGATGAGGCGGCTGGTTTAACTCCGCGGTAAGAAGATTAACCAGATAAAATAACAACAACAATAATAATAATAGAGCTGCCACGTTAGCGAGGAATTGCGATTGTAAAGAGAAACGAGCTGTGGGTTTTGTTTCCAGCTGTCACTCGGGGGCAGTTTTGTGGAACTTGCTAGCTAAGCTAAAGGTGTTTATTTATTTATTTATTTATCTGACTGGAATATAAGAGTTACAGAGAACACGTGTTAGTCTAAAACACGACGGGAAATTGTACCTTTTTTCTCTTTTCATTTTTCCTTTTGCACCTTGTGTCGCTTCAGTGACTTTCAGTTTGTTTTATTTTGCTATAACTGTTTGTTTGAAGGTGTCGTTGACTGTCACTCACTCACAGGACCTGGTTCCTAATGTATTAACATACACTGATCAGCCATAACATTAAGACCACCTGCCTGTGTTGATTCTACTGTGTCAAGGCCCGTGGTCTTTAGGGTTAGAGTTCATTAGGACACCCAAATGCCTGACCTTTGACTTTCCATTTATATTGACTCAGTAATCATTATTAAAAAAAAAAAAAAAAAAAACTCTCACTCTGTTTTTTCTTTTTCTCTTTATTTTATTCCAGGTCAGAATGCAGTTCCTGGGCCGCATCATCGGGACGGTGAGCAGCGTGTTCACCAACCCGTACCGGGTCCGGGAGGTCCAGCTGTCTGAGTACAGGAGTAAGGTGAAGTTACAGCAGGATGGGAGGACGCTGCTGTACAGGGACACCTCGTCCCAATCCTGGGACTGCGTCCTCATCATGCCCGACAGCACGGTTACGGCACTGAGGTCCGTCTCAGACCTTACGGTTTTCCTCTGTACATTTCTCACACAAGTTCTGACGTTCCTGCACAGTCCGTGACAGTTGCACTTCTGCAGACGATAACGCTTTTGGTTTCTCGTGTGTGTGTGTGTGTGTTTTTTTTTTTTTTTTAGCCTACAGTGATTCAGAAACTTGAAATTCAGGTTTGTCTTGACATATGGTATGTTAAATGAGTTTGTGTGTCTGAGGGCGTTTTCACGTCAGATGCGTCAGTTTCCTTCGAAATCGCCGACACCATCCTCTGATCTGCACAGCCGTAGCTAGTAGAAATGCACGCGGGAGCGTCGGTCTCGACATCTTTTTCTGAAATATCAATAATATTAGAACAAAAACACCAACATTTTGTATTTATTTGCATTCGAGTCACGAATACGAACAGACCGCGGTTCGAATCTAACATTCGTAGATGCGAACAAATCACGAAAGTAGCTCACATGTATTGTGTATATATTGATATGATGTTTAGATATGTGTTTGAGTGTGTACATATGTTACATTTAAATTATTAAGATCATCAAACAAACTTTAATGTTGTCCCCAAATTACAAACGAGTTCCATTCAGGGAGAATGTTTATAAGTCGAATTTGTTCCAAAGTCCGACAAAGTGCGTCTTATATGCCTTTGACACGAATATACAATGTAAAGCTTTACACCTGTAAAGCTGTCCTGATGGAGAATAATTCTAATTTCGGGAATTCCTCAACAAAACAGAGTTCAGAGTCCAATACAGTGGAAAACAGCTCTAAGACAAAATGGCGTCTGGGATTCCCGTCATGATTTAAAGCTGCAGAAACTGTACAGTTCACTGTGAGATTAGGCGCAGTCACGGTTTTTGGCCACATGATGGCAGTGTGGGGAAAGGAGACAGCGATTTAGTCAAGTGGATTGGTCTGCTTTACATTGTATATTAGTGTCAAAGGCGTACAAGGCTCACTTTGCCGGACTTAAGAACAAATCTGACTTATGAACGTTCTCCCAGAACAGAACTCGTTCGTAAGTCGGAAACATCTTGTAATAAAGTTTGTTTGATGATCTTAATCATTTAAGAGTAACAAATAGGCACAATATACACACACATTAGAAGGGGCAAATACTTTTTTTTACAGCACTTTAAGTTGCCCCCATAAAACTATACTAAGATAATTTCATTTAATCATCCTGTAAACTTATCAGGTGTTTTCTTCCCAAACACACACACACACACCTCAGGCTGTTCCAGGTGACGTCGGAGGAAGACGCTGCAAACTGGTTCCCTCAGTACGCCCTGAAGCTCCGCCCCTTCTACGAAACTCTCCGTCCGCCCCTCAAACCCGAGACGCTCCAGCCGATAGTCGATTCCCTGCGGAACCACCCGGACTGGAGCTCCGCCCACATCGCCGTGGACACCGGACTGCGCGAATGCCTGAAGCACAACCACGTCCTGAGGTGAGCGAGCAGGTTTGTGCAGAGCAACTTGTTTAACTACCGCAGCGATTATAAATCACATTGTACATGATGACGAGGTGGAACGACGTGTCTCCAGTCAGATGAACCTACGGGACGCTCGCGGCCAGACGCCTCTGCACCTGGCGTGCGAGCGCGGCACGACAAGCTGCGTGCGAGAGCTGCTAGAGGAGTGCCAGGCTCGCACCGACATCCGGGACATGAACGGCGACACGCCCATGCACTGCGCCGCCAAGCAGGACTCGGCTGCGATCGTGGAGGCGAGTTAAAGCGTGCACACGTGTAAACGTGGAGCTGAATTTCTCATTTCTGTATCTCGTGACTGTAATGTCTGTTGTATCGCCTCAGGTGCTGTGCTCTCAGCTGTGCGCCGGGATAAACGAGCTGAACCAGGCCGGGGAGACGCCGCTACACGTCGCGTGCCATCTGGGAAAGGCGGAGACGGCCAGGGCGCTGATGGGAGGCGGGGCTCGCTGTGACATAGTCGGGGGCGTCGGCTACCCGATTCACACGGCCATGAAGCACAGCGCCCGGGGGTGAGTATGTGAAGTCTTTCTTGGGATAAACTGCTACGCTACGACTCCACCCTCTCCATCGGCCCCGCCCACAAGTGTTGAAAAAGTGAAAGCGAAAGTAAACATCAAACATATCGATGCTGGTGTTCCAGCTGTTGTACTGGAGCAGATATAAATGAGCCTGATTTCTTTTTTTATCTCGTCAGATGTCATGTAGTCGAGGGGAAAGTGATGGTTGCCATGGTGATCTACTTAGACATAACACAGACCTTATCATTTGTAATGAATGGTCCATTTAGATTTCCATTAAGGTTAAGTGGGCTTTTATCACAGTGCTGATTGCACTCCTTCTCCTTCTCTCTCTCTCTCTCTCTCTCTCTCTCTCCAGATGTGCAGAGGCTATTCTGGTTGCTAATGTGAATCAGCTCCAGGCCGAGGACCCCGTGTACGGCGGAACCCCGCTCCACTGGGCCAAGACCGCCGAAGTCAGCAGCACTTTAGACAGATTAACACACACACACACACACACACACGTTTAAACCCGGCATTTTTTAAATTCCATCTGACGTTTTTCTTTTTCTTTTTTATTCCCGCTTCATTTGCAGATGTGCCGCCTGCTCTTGGATCGCGGCTGCAGCATGAACTACCTCAGCAAAACCGGCGAGAGTCCATTACACATCCTGACCAAGAGGGGGCGCTACGAGGCAGCCATGACGCTGCTCACCCACGGAGCCAACCCCAACATCAAGGGCGAGAACGGGAACACAGCTCTGCACCTAGCCATGAAGGTGCAACCGACTAGTGTGTGTGTGTGTGTGTGTGTGTGTGTGTGTGTGTCATTATTATTATTATTATTATTATTATTATTATTATTTTTACTCATGCTATCAGTTGTTCTGCAGATGGACCACATGGAACTGATCAAAGCGCTCATCGTGTTCGGAGCCGACGTGGAGATTCACAACGACCTGGGAGAGACGCCGGGGCTGATCGCAGCCCGCAGCAGCAAGGGTCAGACAGTTCTCTCCGAGTGTGTGTGTGTGTGTGTGTGTGTGTGGTGGAATGTAAAGTAAAACCGTTAGCTGAAGCCAACAAGAAGAGTTTTTCACTTTATCAAACACTAATTTAAAAACCCGGGAGTGAAATTGAGCAAGTCTGTATTTTAAACTATTTTAAACGTCTTACTTATACAGACGGCGCCGTAGATCTTGGACACACATTTCTCTCACTGCCTGCACTTTGTTGTTTTTGGCCGCGATGACAAAAACAATACGGCTTGAGCAAGTCACACTGTGCACTCTAACACAGCTGAACTCGCCTGTAAAGAATTCCTCGTTTTGTATAGTTTTTTCTCCTACAGTGTAAGATTTTTGTGTGTGACAGTGAGGGCTGTAGCTATCGAATATTTTAGTAATCGAGTATTCTACCAAAAATGTAATCGATTAAATGTACTTTTGCTAAATTAAACAGCAATTTAAAACATACTGTATAAGAGAAACAAAGATTAATTGGTTTTCTTTTTAGAAAAATCTACTTTTATTTTTTTAACATTAACGTCATTATTCACAATACAAGGAACAGCGTAAAGTTGACTGAGATGAATTAAGTGCATTGCAGTGTCATACATTCTTATTTTAAAGCCTTTTCTCAGATGCAAAAACTAAAAAAAAAAAAAGATATTTCAAATGACTTTAAGTATAAAAAAAACTAAGGCACACATTAAAATAAATTTTATATATATTTTTATCGCTCACTCAAATCAATATACACAGCTGATTGTTTGCGTCTCCTTCCGCTTTGTGGGTGACGTAAGCGCTTCCTCTTCGTCGGTGTTTAGTGGCGGCTTGTATCCGGAAGCGCACTGTGTCACGCCGAACAAATAATTGCACAAAAACACAACGCAAGCTTTTAAAATGAATTAAAAGAAGCTTCGAGGCAGAAGATTTTGCCTCGATCATTTTTTGTAATCGAATTACTTGAGGAATCGTTTCAGCCCTAATGACGATATAATCCAACCAGAGCTCTCACACGACTCTCACACGGCTCTCACACGGCTCTCACAGCACACTGAATTTCAGAATTCTGTCCATGTTTGATAGTAATATTAAAAAGCATGATCGGTTACTAAAGTCTGGTACTAAACACTGCTGGTTAATAGTCTCTGAACTGTTTGTATTAGGATTTAAGAATCTGTTTTGAAGACGATCTAATTGTACTGCAGAACCTTTATTGTGATTAATCTCTAATAAAAGTGTTCAGAGACTTGGGCCTGGCAGCGTACGCTGATACAGCCTTCATATATTTGTGAATATAAATATCGTAAGTGCCTGATATGTGTTTGCTGTTTCACCGGGTTTCCAAGCTGTGAGTTCCAGCCGTGTGACTCTTGGAAATCCTGAGTTAATCCGCTGTTTAACATAAAGTTCACAAGTTCACATCATTAACCCATTTTTGCCCCAAGAAAAAGTACAAACACTAAGGATGTTTCAAATGCTTCTCAAACCCTTATGGTTTACAACTCTAATATGAACAGGGTTGTGTTCAACGGGCGTTCGAGTCAAACCGGGACTTGTGATTGTACAGAATAAAACTCACTTTATTTACGACCTTCTTTAAAAACGTGTGGACCGTTCAAATGTTTTACTGCGGCTGAGAGTCTCATCACTGTACTTGAGCTTGAAGTCTCCTGTAAATTGTTTTTTTTTTTTTTTTTTTTTTTTTTTACAACTTTGTTCATGAGAAATTTCAGTTTGACTTGAACGTCCCTTTTAAAAACACCCATCCAAATTGTTCTGATTTAAATTTTTGTGCGGCCACGATGTAGAAAAGTGTGTTTTATAAAATTCCAGTTTGAGCATAAATGGGTTAAATTCATTTCTCTCTCTCTCTCCTTCTCTCTTTCTCCTCCTCATAATCCCTCCCCCCCCTCCTTTCCTATCCTGATGTGTTTATTCTCATTGCATGTGGCTTGTGTTTTTGTGTTTTTCATGTTTGTGTATTTTTTTTTTTTAACTCCACCCCTGCATGTGTGTGTCGGACCCTTGGCTTGGCTTTAAGGCCCCAACCGTAAGGTGCTGCTGAAGATGCTGCAGTGCGTCGGGGTGGAGCGATGCAGCCCGCAGTCCCCCAACCTCCCGACCCCTGTCACCAACAGAGCCCCGCCCCTGTCTCTAGGTAAAACCCCGCCCACATAAACTCCTCCCCTTTGCCTGGGATCTGGACCCTTTCATCTTCCTGCATCCTCTCCTTTTTTTTTCTTTTTTTATGCCTGTGTATTTTTGGTAAATATTATTTCATAGTGTTGATGTTAGGAAACTCGACTGTGTTAAGATCTGAACCTGAGATCATCACGTCTGAGGTTTGATGTTTCGCTTCCTCTCTGCTTTAATTCATACGCTTCATGAAACTACCAGAGTAACTCTAACATTAAATCCACGATCAACCAGTTGACACCGGGTGTGACCTTTATTTATTTATTTATTTATTTTTCCCCCATCAGGGTTTAACGAGCTTGTTTACGTGGCAGCCGCCGTCTCCGCCATTAGCCAAGGGTACGCCGAAGTGGACGGACCCAGGACGAGCAGAAAAATGTACGAAATCAGGATAATACGTCTTTATCTGGCACTTCCTACATTATGTGTTATTGTCGTCATTAAAGGAGCAGTCAGTGATTTTCCAAAACAAAAAATGTCATGCATTTAATTATTCATATTTAACATAAAATCCCATCGAGGAGAAGAAACGCCTCTGGTGCTGATTGGCTCCAATAGTGTCATGTGGTGCCGTCTGTGATATATATCCTGTATATTTTTTATAATTTTTTATTTTTATTATATTTGCTGATTCCTCCTTTAAAAGGTGGGACGGTATACAGGTGTTACAGTTTAAGTAAAAGATTCCTACAGGTAAAATTACATACTTGTTCCCGATTGGCCGATGGATCATACAGCCATGTACTGTAGGTACAGTGTATAATAGAGATTGGAAAAAAATATATCAATTCTGTTATGAATCGCGATTCGTTTGTATGACGGTTCACGTATCGCCAAACTGACTCCAAAATCGATAAAAAAAACAACAATTTTTTAACCTTTATAGTAAATATTAACAGGTCGATCGGCCAGTGACCAGAATTGGCTGGTTTTCAGTTTGATTGGCTGCTAATTAGTTGAACACCGCGAGTGCTAATTAGTCGGAAATCATGTGAAACTAATGTTATAAGGAACGGAATACATTTAATTATTTATTAAATTCATAGTGATTTATTATAATAATAATAATAATAATAGTTGCCAAATTCTTCAAGCATGCCTTTGGTTCCTCGCTGTCTCTGCAGGACGGACAGACTGCTGTGTCTGGATGGAGGAGGTATCAAAGGCCTGGTTCTGATCCAGATTCTGATTGCGTTGGAGAAGGCAGCGGGTCGGCCCATCCGAGAGCTCTTTGACTGGGTGGCTGGAACCAGCACCGGCGGCATCCTGGCTCTGGCTGTCGTCCACGGTGGGCGTCCACATCAGACATCACATCTGGGTTCGGAGACACGAGCGCTAGTGTTTTCCTATTAAATGCTTAAAATGTGTGTGTGTGTGTGTGTGTGTGTGTGTGTAGGTAAATCAATGGAGTACCTGCGCTGTCTGTATTTCCGGATGAAGGACCAGGTGTTTAAAGGCTCGCGGCCGTACGAGTCGGCGCCGCTGGAGGATTTTCTCAAGCATGAATTTGGAGAGAACACCAAGATGACGGACGTCAGACACCCCAAGTAAGTGTGTGTGTGTGTGTGTTTTGGGATAAATTACGATGATCATACACAACACAGGTAGTCCCTGATTTACCAACATTCGAGTTATGAATTTCCAGCAGATATGAACGGAGTTCTACTTCCGGTTCAAACGTGTATCGTACCAAAAGATAGACACTGCAGTTCACCAGATACCAATATTTACAGTCATGTACAATATTTTCAGTGTGTGAGTGAATGTATAAAATGTCTAATGTCCGGTATATTGTGTGTGTGTGCGTGGGCGGGTGAAATGAATCGTCCTCACCGGTTTCAATCAATCAGTCCGGGAGCACGGTGATAAAAAAACGTCCGTCCTGTAAAGCTGTCCTGATGGTGAATAATCCTAATTCCGAAAAATTCTCAACGAGACCGAGTTCACAGGCCAATACAGTGGAAAACAGCTCTGAGATAAAATGGCGTCGGGAATTCCACTCGCGATAAAGGCGCAGAGACAAACACCGTTACATTTGACGTGACATTATAGCAGTGTGGGGAAACTGGACAGAGATTTAGTCAAGTGGATTGATGTGCTTTACATTGCATATTCGTGTCGAAGGCGTATAAGATTCACCTTGTCCGACTTAAGAACAAGTCCGACTTATGAACAATGTGCTCCCGGAACGGAACTCGTTCGTAAGTCGGGTACGACCTGTACAGTGTAAATCATGAACTTTAGATGAGACACACGACATTAATGTCTCTTCAATCTCTCTCTCTCTCTCTCTCACTCTCTCTCACTCTCTCAGAGTGATGGTCACTAGCGTCCTAGCGGACAGACACCCCGGGGAGTTGCACATCTTCAGAAATTACGACGCGCCTTCTCTACCCCGTGAGCCGCCGTATGCTTCTTCAGCCACTTTCAGACCCCTCACCACCCCAGAAGGTAACACACACACACTTTCTTTCTCTTTCTCCCTCTCTTCTTTCTCACACACACACACACACACACACACACACACACTTTCTTTCTCTTTCTCCCTCTCTTCTTTCTCACACACACACACACACACACATCAGAGTGTAGATCTGATGATCTCTCAGTGTCAGTCTTGTTGTTGCAGGCTGGGAGGATGAGGATGTGTTGATAGTGGGATACACACAGGAACCTCTCAGAAAGCGTAGGAAGGTGACGGATGAAGGTGTGTGTGTGTGTGTGAGGAGAGAGAGAGGAGAGATGGGTCACAGTGAGCGAGACACTATGAACGTGATCTGCACTTCACCTGGGACTGATGTCGTTGTCCTTTTCATTAATTTTCTCTGCATTATTTAAATGTTTTCCCCTCTCTCTGTCTCTCTGTCTCTCTGTCTCTCTGTGTCTCTCAGAGCAGGTGGTGTGGCGCGCGGCGCGGTCCAGTGGTGCCGCCCCTACGTACTTTCGACCCATGGGCCGTTTCCTGGATGGTGGGCTGCTGGCGAATAATCCTACTTTAGACGCCATGACTGAGATCCACCAATTCAACAAATCACTGAAGGCTGAGGTCTGTCTCACACACACACACACACACACACACACACACACACACACACACACTCCGATTGCTTTTGAATTCTGATTGGTTGATTTAGTGTTCCATAAATGGAATAAAATCATTTATAGAGCTGTGTGTGTGTGTGTTTTCAGGGGCGTGGGGATGAGGTGCGCCGCCTGGGCGTGGTCGTGTCCTTGGGGACGGGGAAACCTCCGCAGGTACCAGTGAACTCTGTCGACGTGTTCAGACCCTCGAACCCTCTGGAGCTCGCAAAGAGCTTCGTAGGAGTCAAAGAGCTGGGCAAGATGCTGGTGGACTGTGTGAGCACACACACACACACACACACACATACACACACACATACACATACACACACACACACACACACACACACACACATACACTCACTCACATACGCACGTTAATAAAAACATTCTATATGTTATTTAATAAATGTGTTTCCCAGTAAATTACATTTACTATGTATGTGTGTGTGTGTGTGTGTGTGTGTATGTGTGTGTGTGTGTGTAGTGCACTGACTCAGATGGGTGCGCAGTAGACCGAGCCAGAGCCTGGTGTGAAATGACTGATATAAACTATAACAGGTAAGAAAGTGTGTGTGTGTGTGTGTTGTATATTCCACACAAAGTAATTCTTATACATTGTATTTAGTGTATTGTCTCTCATTCTCTTCTTCTTCTTCTTCTGTTTCTCTCTTTGTGTTTTTTTTTTCTCTTTTTTTTTGCATACGCTCTCATTCTCTGTCTCTCGTTCTCTCTCTGTCTCTCTCTCTCTCTCTCCCTCCCTCTTTCTCTCTCTCCCTCCCTCTTTCTCTCTCTCTCTCGTTCTCTCTCTGTGTCTCTCTCTCCCTCTTTCTCTCACTTTCTCTCCCTCTTTAACTCCCTCATTCTCTCTCTCCCTCTCTGTCTCTCTCTGTCTCTCTCTCCCTCCTTCTCTCACTGTGTCTCTCTCTCTCTCCCTCTTTCTCTCACTGTGTCTCTCTCTCTCCCTCTTTCTCTCACTGTGTCTCTCTCTCTCTCTCTCTCTCCCTCTCTCTCTCACTGTGTCTCTCTCTCTCTCTCAGACTGAATCCTCAGCTCTCCACCGAGGTTCTCCTGGACGAAGTGAGCGACGCCGTCCTGGTGAACATGCTGTGGGAGACGCAGATGTTCCTCTACGAGAACCGCGAGCTCATTCACTCCCTTGCGCAGAAACTCCTGCAGCCCTAACACACACACACACACACACACACACACACACACACACACAGAATGAGAGGAGAAGGAAGTGTAGTGTGATAGGAAGAGGAACAATGCAGGTGAGAGTAGTGAAGGAGAGGACGTGTAAATCAGTGGAGTGTTAATTAGTCTGTACATTCTTATAATAAGGACATCATGTGATCATTTCAGGCACTGTGATTGGTTAATGCACATCCAGCAGAAATAAGAGTTTCTTTGAAAGCTGTACTGTGCAACGTGTACAGAAACACACTCGTACTCTATGTTGTTTGTTTTTTGTGCTTGTTTTGATTGTGTAGATTATTTATTCTAGTTTGTCGGAATTTGCACTGATGGCCAAGATTAATTCAAGAAATCTAAAACTGAAACATCATAAATTAACGCGCCCCCCCCAGCGCATCACCTCAAACGTCGCCAGTCAGCCGAGACTTACATTCCTAAATCTTTTCGGTTCTTGAGGCGCATGGGAATATCGTACCGTCTCCGTGTTCTTTAGACGTGATTTAGGACATGGTGCTGTGCCAGTTCTCGATCCTGATTGGCCAGAAGGGGTCGGGTTATTCTTTGAAGTTATAATAATAATAATAATAATAATAATACTTTTGCATTTCTATTGTACCAGCTCGACGTGTACGACTCTGTGTCATAAATCTACACATAATGATAATGATAGGAGACGTTTTTCTATAACGTTTTAGGAGGAGACTCCAGGTTCAGACCAAAGGTAAAGCAGTAACCTCAGACAATTTGCGCATTGTATATTTAAAAATAACTCTGGACTTGTATTAACAGATTTTGGGTGTTACAGACTTCTATTCCACTCTGATTAAAAAGATCCCTTTATACGCAGCGATCTTGCCTCCTGATTATGAAGTTTACACTGTATTAGATATAATGTTTAATCTGGTGTGCAGACGTAAGGAAGTGCATCTGAATGTGAATGTGACAGGGATTTATGCACATTTCTTCATTTTTTTGCCTCAAAAAACCAAAATCCTCATGTTGTTGTTTGACTTTGGTAAAACTTGAGTATTTACCTCTTTTTATCTTTCTTTTTTTAAATTTCTTTTCTCACCTCACTGATGTTGTTTATGGTAACAGATTTTTATATTCTTCTTCTAATTATGCCTTGAATCTAATTTATGTGAACTTTCAATTCATTAAAGCTTTAATAACTATAATTGTGTCACATGCTGTCCAGTTTGATCTGTTTCTCGGTATGCGAGTGTTAATATCTATTAGTGCTGCACAATTAATCGCATGAAAATGCAAAATCATGATACGAACCTGTACAATTATTTAATCGCAGGAGGATGCAATTTGTTACAGATAATATACACGTAGTCTGGAATTTATGTAGAATTTGACAATAATTGAAGCATTTTTTAAATGTATTTTTTTTTATATATAATTTGGAGTTGATAAATAAATATTGGCAAAAATCCTCTTATTGAGATCAGTTGGTAATGGTAGAAAAAATGGAACATTTAATAGTTCAATATCAATGTGTGTCAAAATAATCACAATGCATTTTTTTTTTTTATCAAATTGTGCAGCACTAATATATAAGTTTGTTTGCTGTCTAGCTCACAAGTGTATGAATTTTCAAGTGACAAAAATGTTGATGTCTTTGATTTTGAGCTTCATATTTGGCATGTCAAAAAGTGTCTTTCTAGGAAAAAAATGGCATTGAAATATATCTGCGATCTTCTAAAAGGACAAACTCAAAATGATTTTTAGAAATGCCATCGACCTTTATAAAAAATTTTTTTTTAATTTTCCATTTGGATTTCAATAGGCAAATACTTTAGAACTTTTAATTGGATAATTACTGCAGTAACTAATGTTTCAGCTGCAACAATTCTTCTAACACTAACTGACGCAGTGAGGAGCTTCTCACTCCTTCAACAATCATGTTTCTGCTCTAAAGTAAACATCTAAGGAGATTGCTGAAACTACTGAAATTGTGTTAAGAACTTTAAAATGTATTACAAAACATGGAAGGATATTGGTGTACCGCTGTCAAAGATCTTTAGTGTGATGAAAGACCACTTAAGCACTTGGTGAAGTTGCATAGTAAAAAATGTGACTTAGAAACCATAGCTGAAGTAAAAGCATTTCTCTACACACAGTGTGATGGATGTTGTGTGTCCATAAGAAAACCACTTGTTATTGAGACTCATCAGGGAAAAACAGGCTTCAGTTTGTTAGGGAGCATAAAGACTGGACTTTGGAGTGATGGAAAAAGGTCATGTGACCTGATGAGTTCAGACTGACC
>JAQMYJ010000023.1:40544398-40559102 GCA_030014305.1 Clarias laeviceps | reverse complement strand
AAGCGCCTAGGGCACTCACACTCACACACACACACACACACTCACACACACACACTTGTATATTCAATGGCTGGATGCTCCACCTAAACATCATTACTTACACTGATAGCACTGCAGTACCAAAGCCTAGAGCTATTTCTATCCCAAACACAAATGTGTGTGTCTGTCTGTCTGTGTGTGTGTGTGTGTGTGTGTGTGTGTGTCTTCCAGCACTGGCATTGACAAGTGAGGCCTAATTTAGTGCACTAGCGAAGATGGGAGAGCAGGCTCTCCACACACTCTCATCCCGCTCTCTTGGTAAGTGACTCTGTGTGTGTGTGTGTGTGTGTGTGTGTGTTTGCATCCCAGTGAAAGCCATCAACACACTCCACAATACACTACGCAAATGTGACAGTTGTTGCATCAGTCTATCATGAGTTGTATCAGCTTAGGTTACAGGATTAGTGTTCAGAGTCTGTGTGTGTGTGTGTGTGTGTGTGTGTGCGTGCGTGGAGAAAGAGAGAGAGAGAGAGAGAGATCAGGTGACGGTGTTGCCATTTTGGTTGAATAATTCAGACGCCTTTACACACACACACACACACACACACACACACACACACACAGACCTCACTAGACTTTTAGTCTATTAGTGACTTTTTATTAATTAATAAATAATGTAAAAATAATGCATTCTCATAAAGAAATGTAAAGTCAGATTTAAATAAATCATATTTCTGACTTTTCAGTCCTGTCTCACTTAGTGATTCTTATTGAACTCATTGATCAACTTATTCATTGCTTGATTATTGATTCATTGCTTGTTTGTTTCATTGGACGATTCATGTATAAATTTCCTGAGTGTTTCATTAATTTATTAATCAAGTTACTGGTTAATTCATTGAAAAACATTGATTGAACATTTGTATTGATTGATATTGATTGATTGATTGATTGATTGATTAATGTGGCACAGTGGTGTAGTGGTTAGCGCTGTCGCCCTGCACCTCCAGGGTGCGGGTCCGATTCCCAGCCAGGCTCGATTCCCGTCTCTGTGTGCATGGAGTTTGCATCTTCTCTCCCCGTGCTTGGTGGGTTTCCTCCGGGTTCTCCGGTTTCCTCCCACAGTCCAGAGACATGTAGATTAGGCTAATTGGTGTTCTCAAAATTGCCCGTAGTGTATGAATGAGTGTGTGTGTGTTTGTGTGCCCTGCGATGGATTGGCACCCTGTCCAGGATGTGCCCTGCCTCATGCCCTAAGTCTCCTGGGATAGGCTCCGCCCCCGCGACCCTTAAATACAGGATAAAGCGGTATAGACGATGAGTGAGTGATTTACTGTTTGCCTGATTTATTAATTGGTTCATCCCTTAATTTCCTGATTTATTGATTCATTAATAGATTTAATCATTCATTTGCTCATTCACTGTTTTTTGATTTACTGATCAGTTCATTGATTCATGTGTTTTTTTCATTGATTGAAAACTGATACATTGCTTGAATGTTTCTCTGATGTAAACATGGATTCATCACCTGTTTGATTAATTAATTTATTGTTTTGTGCTTGTTTGATTCATTAATTAATTCATCTATTTAATTCCTGATTTGCTGAATTGTTTGTTTTTGATTCATTGAATAATTTATTCATTAATTAAATTATGTATTTCTTCATTCATTTGTTTTTGATTAATTGATCACTTAACTGATTCATTAGTTTTGATTGATTGATTGATAATTGATCTATTTATAAACTGATTCTCTGATATATGCTCTGATTCATCAGTTGTTTGTATCATTGAATCATTTCTTTATTGTTTCACTGCTTGTAGGTTTTATTAACTGACTCATTGCTTGCTTGCGTAACTGATTCACTGACCGATGAATCGACTGATTAAATGATTCACAGTTTAAAAAGAGTGACTCACTGACAGCGTTATTAATCCATTACCAGCTCGCGTTCTGATTGAATGATTGAATATAAGATCGATTACGGTTGCACTAATTGATTCAGTGTTGGATTGCTGGATGATTCACTGACTGGTCAGTTGACTCCCTGGTGATTCGTTTGCTCGGCAGGTGATGTGTTGATCCAGATCTCAGACACACAGAGGAAGCTCACGGCAGAAGTCGAAGGAGTGGTGAGTGACAATTTCTCCCTCTTACGAATCATCTTCTGGGTGCAGCTGGGACCGAACGCCAGAATTGGCAAAAAAAAAAAAAAAAGTGATGATATTACTGATAACGTAACGGTCTGCTCTGCTCCTGCAGTTCCGCTGGTTCCACATGGAGGTGCTGCAGGCCCTGGATAAGAACGTCAGGCTCGATGAGGAGTACATAGGCGTGAGTGTTCTCAGGAACAAGGTTATAACGCATCATTAGAGCAGATAAGGGTTTTACTGAGAGTGCATTACTGTGTGTGTGTGTGTGTAGGGCAGCAGGAGAGTGTATGAGCTGGAGGTAAGAAATCAGGCGACGACTCTGGAGAGGCAGCTGAGACGGGGCGCGTACAGAGATTCTCTGGTGTGTGTGTGTGTGTGTTGCGTCTTTTTAATGAGATGTGTTCAGTGTCTTTAAAGTTTCATAGTAAAGTTTCACCGCAGTACTGGCAACACGCCTAGTGAATGACAGTGTGTGTGTGTGTGTGTGTGTGTGTGTGTAGGAGGGCAGCGAGTACATGCAGTATTTGAGGCAGAGCCAGTACGAGATCCTGAGAGAAGAGGAGAGAAGATATCGCTTTCTCACAGAGAAACACTGTGGATTAGCACAGTCTCTGCTCTTCCTCTTCAACAAGGTACACACACACACACACACACACATTTATACACACAACCTTATCTTCACTGGACACACAGTTTCCTCTCTAAGCCTAAACCTTTGTGTGTTATCCATGGTGCGTGTGTGTGTGTGTATGTGTGTGTGTGTGTGTGTGTGTGTGGCCAGACAGGGGCGTCTCTGCAGCAGAAAGCTGAGGGATGGAAGGATCGAGTGAACGAGAGTCAGAGCTCTAGGTCACGCACTCCTACGCCGTTAGAACAGGACACACACGTGAGACACACGAACGTAACACGACGTCAACACACTGAAGCAACACTGCACTAAAACATGTGCTCTCTCACACACACACGCACACACACACACACTCTCTCTCTTTCTCTCCCCCAGTTGAGGGCCGCAGTGAGTTCTCTGCTCCAGCCCGGAGACAGGGACGAGGCCTGGCATGGGCAGGAGCACCAGTTGGGCAGGGCGCCCTCTAGAGGTACAAAAAAAAACAGCCATTTGGACCACACTGTCATCACTAACGAGCGTTTCCCTTAATGAAACATGAACGAGTGTAAATCAGGTGTGGAACGGGTTCACTCTGTGGGTCCTGGAGCACATCACACCGATTAACACACACACACACACACACACACACACACACACCATCAGGAGCTAAATTAAACCTCATGTCTGTTTAGTTTAATCTCTCTCTCTCTCTCTCTCTCTCTCTCTCTCTAGCCCCGTCTCCCCTCCAGACGCGCTCTCGTTCCGGCTCGGTGAGCGAAGCCCCGGGCCTGAGTGGAGGTCAGTCAGTCCGAGCGCTCGTCTCTCACCCTGCGTCTTCAAACCCGGTGCTGCTTTCGTTCTCTCGCGGCGACACGCTCACGCTGCTCGTACCCGAGCCACGCAATGGGTGGATGTACGGTCGCCATGACGCCAGCCTGCGGTGAGAAAGTCCGCACCACCGCAATGTGAAAGCTTAACTTTCACTAGTTATCAGTTACTAGATTAATATACCTGGTGAAACAGTCTTACTAATGATTTCACAGCGACACTAATGAAGAACGCCTTTATTCCTACAGTATATTATATCAATTATTCAGTACATGATGTGAAACACGAAATAAACTCAGCACGGCTCGTTGCTGTCTCGCAGGCAGGGCTGGTTTCCTGCGTCATACGTTGCTCCTGTGGAAGATCTCTCGTCGTTGAGCTCGAGGTGGGAATCGGTCCATCTCTATTTCAGACTGTGTCATTTGAAACTGACCTCCTGACCTTTCTGCTGACCTTCTGCTCTTTTAAAGCAGCGGGTCGCTCCGGAGCCACGGAATGAACAACCTCCTAGAGCCCGCGAGCCAATCGGAATCCGTCGATACCAGAAACTACGGCGAGATGCCACCCCCGGCCCCGCCCCTGCCCCGAAGCTCCAGCGACTTCCGCGCCGTCTCACCACTTCTCGACAGGAAGGCGGAGTCTGTGTATGAGGTGAAGGCGAGTCAGGGCTACAGCGAGATCCCGGCCCCGACGCAACACGTCCGGAGACCGTCGGCGGATTTCCGTCCGGTGTCGCCGCTCCTCGACAGGAGGGCGGAGTCTCACTTTGAGAGCATGACCGGTTACATCATTCCTGAGAGGAAGGTGGAGACAAACGTAGAGGTGTGTGTGTAACAGGTTTTTGTACAGATTTTAAGAGGTTTTATCCAAATTTGTTGTGTAAATTTTTTTGTCGCTGTTATTCTTCGTCAGAGGTCGAACCCTCACAGGCAGATGCCGGATCATCCTCTGTTTCCCAGGTACGCTCTAATCTGTGCGACTAACAGTTAATGTTTTCTCAGGCAGCTCAAGAACGAGTCAAAACATTGTTTTGCATGTTTTCTTTTGTAACAGTTGTTTGTTTTCTCTGTGCAGTTTTGACGTTGCTGTTTGTTTTCTCTCGTTGTGCTACAGGGGCTCAAATCCTTTTGCCACGGTGAAGCTCCGCCCCACGGTGACCAACGACAGATCGGCGCCGAGGTTCCACTGACCAATCACAGCAGGCGAAACCTGTCCCTCTGATTGGCTCACAGACTTCACTAGAATCTTGGAGACAGAAAGTTGTATTTGCAAACGGTCCCTTTAAGTCGTATTTCATAAATCCCCCCAGGATCAAACATCTACAAACGTAAATACACAAGCATGTCCGACATCACCCCAAAAATCACCCAGCACTTGGCCTAACATAAAAATGAGGATTGTTTCTTTTTATAACGGACCAGAAATATACTTAGAATGTTACGTAACATGCCTCTAAGTTAGCATTACTCGCTTGCTAGTTTCAAGGGTTAGCTTTTACTCGGCTAACGTTTTATTAGCTCATTTGAAATTTCCCTTTGCTAGGTTAACTTTTAGTCCCTGCTAGGTGAGCGTTGGATTACGTTCGCTTGAATAAGCTTTGTCTTCCAAGATTAGCTCATACTTGTTAGGTTAGCTAGAATCAGAATCCATACTCCATACTCTGCGCGGGATTAGCGTCATTATTGGCACTGAAAACAAACAAACAAACAAACAAAAACAAGATTAGCCACGCTTCCGTTACATTCAATCAGCAGTTTGGTGAAATAATTTTAGATAGAACCTCCCAAACGAGTCACTGGGTTTAGTTTTTTCCCTCAGACTTCTGTGTTTTTTTTGTCCAGTCAGTCACTGAGAGTGTGTTCTGTCTGATCTCACCATGTACACGTGTTTAGTGAAGAGTGTCATGTGTTTATGCTGCATTATAGCTTAGATCTTGTGCTGAGTGTTCCGCTCTGAACACATTGAGGCACCGCCATTTTCAAACGCTCATGTCAGAGAGTGTATGTGTGTGGGCGGGGTTTTTATTTTCTTGTTTTTATCATCTTACAAGATGAATAATCAGAACATAAAAATGTTTTAAGTATTTATGTATTATTATATGTTTAGTGTCCTAGAATGTGAAAATATTATTAAACGTTAGTGTTTTGATACATTTGTCAACATTCACTTTATCAGACATTGGTAAAATTTTGTAGCGATCTGAAAAAAAAAATAGATCTATTTTTTTTTTTCCAAAATCTATTTTTTTAATTTAATTTTGAATTTATATATGTTTCCTCTATAAACCTACAGGTGGTGCTCTGAACTATTGCCTATTTGGTAGGCAGCTATGGATTTGTTTAGAATTGTAACAGAGTTCAAAAATATCATTTATATTAAATTGAGGTATTTATAAAATCAGAATGTATCATGATACAAAACCAATCAGCACCTGAGTATCGTGATAATATTGTATCGTGTGGCCCCCTGGTGAGTCCTCCAGTTTAGCCTCATATCATCTGATAATCATCAAAAAACATGACTCAGTAACACTCAGTAATCTTAAAATTATATAAATCACTTTAACATATACTGTAACTCCGCCTCCAATACACAGGCCACTCCTTTTCTGAAAAGGTCTTTAATGCAGAATCTAGATCAAATTTATATAACATACTTGCTAGGCTAATTCTTGCTTGTCAACGAATCAGCTTTTCCTCACTAACTTAGCTTCTATTACATCCTAGTTCATTGTAAGTTAGTGATGAATTGCTAAGCTAGCTTATATTAGCTAGGTTATGTTTCATTTCATTTAAATTTTGTTTTATCAACTGAGAATATAAGCTTTTACTCGCTATGTTCATGTTCATTCACTAGATTAGTCATGACTTGCTAGCTAGGTTAGCTAGCAAGTATTAAATTATCATAACCCTATCATACGGACCCGCCTTCAAACTGCAGACCACGCCTTCAATCCTTGAGTCTCATGCTGATGTGGAACCATGAGGCATTTTAGCATTAGCTTAACTGGTAGCGAAGAGATAAAGAAGGCAAATGCTTGAGTCATGAAAAAGCAGAGGTCCAGATGTTTTAGTTCAAGGCAAGACTTTTATCATTTTATTTCTCTCGTCAGTTTTATCTTTCTCTCTTTCTTGCTTCACGACTCGTCGTGTTTCTCAGTCGCTTTGTCGTCTTTTTGCGTATCGTTGGTTTACCGGCTCTATCCGTGGGAGCGGGGGATGGGGAAGGGGCTGGGCCGTGGAGGGGTTGGAATTGATGGAGAAAAGAAATAAAATGGAGGAGAGAGAAACAGGAAGAGAGGTGTGTTTCAAAAAAAAAAGAAAAAAAAGGAAGCTGGATTCCCGGAAGGTGATGTTGACATTTTCTGTATAAAAAAAATGATGTAAATAAATATAAGGACGGAGGGACAGAGTGAGGGACAGGAGAAGGCGGTGGGGGTTGCCAAGTGTTTTCCTGTTTACTGGTGCACGATGGCTTCAAACTCTGAAAGAGAACAAAGCGGACAGAACAGTGAAAAATATGAGAATTTGTTTTTGTTTTCTTTATGATACATTTCTGACTGTCCTGTTAATACCAGTCTCTTCCTGTCTCTCTGTCTGTCTCCCTGATTTGTCTCTCTCTCCCTGTCTCTTTGTCTACTTGTTGTCTGTCTGTCTGTCTTTCTCTTTGTCTGCCTGTCTGTCTCCCTGTATTTCTGTCTCTCTTTTTGCCTAAGTGACTCCCTTTGTCTCTCCCTTTTTGTCTGAACACTGTCTAGTTTTCTGTCTCTGTCTGTCTGTCTGTCTTTCTGTTCCTCTGTCTGTTTCTCTCTCTGATTGTCTGTTTCTCTCTCTGTCTGTTTTTGTATTTGTTTGCCTGTCTGCCTCTCTCTTTCTCCCTGTCTCTCTCTTTGTCTACATTCTTGTCTATCTGTCTGTTTCTATGTCTGTCTGTCTCTCACCATCAATGCCGATCTTGCCGTCTCCGTCCTTGTCTGCAGCGGCGAGGAAGGCTTTGGTCTCCTTATCAGTCAGGTCTCTGCCATCCTTGCAAAAGCCCTTCAGCACAAACCTGGCAAACACAACCACAGCATTGGTTGTAAGAGTACAATAACCTTCCTGTATGCGTGTGTGTGTGTGAGTGTGTATTTGTTTGTTTGCACGTGTGTCTCACTTGAGCTCATCTTCCTCAATAAAGCCGCTAGCATCGACGTCCAGGACTTTGAAGACCTTCTTGACGTTCTCTGCAGACATGGCCTTCAGACCAACAAGCTCAAAGAACTTCTTATGGTCAAAGGAGTCAGCGGCTAGATAACCACACACACACACACACACACACACACACACACGCAAAAATGCAAACACGCACATGCAAAATCACGTGCAATGTTAAATCACATTGTTGCTTGGCAACAGGGGCATTAGAGAAGCTAGCTAGGAAGTAGATAACAGCTTCTTACTAGTAGCTCTATGTTATATTTATTTATTTATGTGTATAAATAAACCATAAACTGTTGGAAATTGAACATTTCACTAGGATGTCTCACACTGTAACTGGACCTAGTGTAGCACCTTGTGGAATACACACATTCTTACTGAAATCAGGAATTCAAGCCAAATCTAGTTGATGTACAAACGTAGGAGAATTTCTTCTTTGAACCTGCTAAGCACAAACCTTTGAATGTGTCCAGGGCCTTCTTGATGTCATCAGCTTTGAGTAAGTCTTGCATTGACATTTTGGCTGTCGAGAAAAAAGAGAGAAATGTAGGAGAAATCAGTCGTCAGATTAAACTTTGCGTTTCGATGATTAGATACCAAAACGTCCTTCTATGGACACGTTTCATTCTAAAAGTGCACCTTCATGTAACTCGAGGAGGAAGGTCTGCACTACAGTGGCTTAAGAGCGGTTGACTAAAAAGACTAAAGAGAGCTGATTATTAGTGAAACCAGTCGCTTTGATTTTGGTTGACTAAGACACTTTACCACAGCACTCACTTCATTTATACCCTACAACTGGACCAAAATATACTACAGCAAGGACACAAATCCTGTACTGACATAAAAGTAGAGATACCCTGGGACAAATATTACTCAAGTCCTCAGTTTACAAGTCAACTAGAGTAAAAGTACAAAAGTACTCGCCTTAAAATTTACTAAAACATCAAAATGATTGTTTAAAACTTTTCGTTACATTAAATCTGTCTTTCTCTGCTTTCCGATTGTGAACGTGCTGTTTTAGTTGCTGACTGAAACCATCTCTGTGTTTGATTTCGAAACACCTGTAACGTCTCTAGGCATGTCACAAAGGAGACATTACGCAGTTATGCATATTGGTCAGCAGGTGGCTTCAAACACCAACCCATTTCAAATACGACACACAACTGGGGCTGTGTAAAGCAACGCTGTGCAGAAATGTAGTGAAGTAAAAAGTACAGATGTTTGGTGTAGGATGTAGTGAAGTAAAAAGTACAGATGTTTGGTGTAGGATGTAGTGAAGTAAAAAGTACAGATGTTTGGTGTAGGGTGTAGTGAAGTAAAAGTAACTACTTAAAAGTACTTAGGTCAAGTACAGATTCATGGAAAGCACTGGAGGATACACTAACTCTATGTGTGTGTGTGTGTGTGTGTGTGTGTGTGTGTGTGTGTGTGTGTGTGTGTGTGTGTGTGTGCGCAAGTGGCTTTGGGGTTCCATGTTTTGGGATCGCACCAGGATTCTTGAGAGTATCTGATCCAGTGCACCCACACTTAAAATGTCACCGAACTTTAGAGGTGGTGATCAGACACACACACACACAAGTACAAATTGGACAGGATAGAATTTCATAAGAGGGTAACCACATTCTGGGGCACCCCTTAAACCAAACACCCGGGAACACACACACACACACACACACACACATACTGAAGTAGTTGTGCTCGTTCTGAGACGCTTTTCTGCTCACCATGATTACAAACACTGGTTACATTTTTTAAAAATTTAATAAAATATATATATTTTTCTCTTTACTGTTGTGTGTGAAAACCCCAGGAGATCTTCTGCAATCTCCATCCGACCCTTATACTGTATATCACCAACATCATCCAAGCCACGCCTTAAAGTCACTGAAAGGAAATTTCCAAGCAGTAACTTAAAGTAACTTGAGCACAAAAAGGACATCACACGGTAGTGATTTGTTAAATGGGATCTTCAACCTAGAACTTACAGCACCATGCAAAGATTTTATAACTTTAAACCGACCAAATGGATCAGGACTCTCAGGATTAGGAAGACCGAGATCCTATGCATCGTGATCATGCAGCCAAATAAAGCGCCCTGATTGACGTCGAGCTGCGCGACCTGATTGTCTCCCGTTTTCTGTAAAAAGTTTTTTTTATGTATTTTTAAGCATTTTATGTTAACTACACATTCAACTGATCCCATATGCAAGTCTATCCAGGAACCCAGCGTTAGGGTTGAAGACCCCCGCCTCCCCTTTTCCTCCCTTGAGAGTCTACATGGCGTATTGGGTGTCCTTCAGGAGGCCAAGTTGCATACTGTTATCAAAGGCGTCGTGTCTTCGAAATGACTCGTTTTTCTCGGCTGCAGGCGACGACATGTGCGACGCGGCTCTGTAAACCGAGGCCAGCGATTTACGCAGCTGCGCTCCTTCCATCAAGATCAGTCTGACAAGACTATACACGTATACTGTACTTCCATGCATACAAATCGACTGTGTTCTATTAACTCTATGCACCCGTGACCCTCACTGTATTAGTACAACCTGTTCTAGATTTTTCCTGCTATTATAAGCTCTACTCTTCTCATGCTTTACACAAGATTTTGACGTGTCACTCTGAGGATTTGTGTTCATTCAACTTAAAGAGCATTAGTGAGGTCGGTGGAGCTGGTGCTGGGATGTCGAGGAGGCGCTAGCTTCAGGAGGGTTAAGTTCAGAATGGGATTTGTGCAGGACGTCCTTAACAAAGCTTCCAATACAAAGCATGGTCCTGAGCAACGGTCTATTAGTTTTCTGCCTTGCATAAAATTTGTTTAGTGAACGCTTGTAGTGTGAGTATCAGTCTGAGAGCCTGAAACCTTGTGGAGAGAACTTTTCTCTTCTCAAGCTTCAGAAACTTGATTGGCCCAATTAGCTTTAGAGGGCAAAACGTAGGCTCTAGATTTTTTTTTAAAGATTTATTTTTTTTTGTGACTCATGCTTATTCAAGCCATTTTTGATCCCAAATGATCCAGTTCTTCTTCTTGAACAGCTAAATATTTTGCTTGTGATTAACACGTCCAGTTATAATATTTAGTAATTTCATGCATCCAGCTACTCCAGATGAACACAGGTAACTTAGCTACATTCCTTTCTTCTGGTACCTAGTTGAAATAAGCAGGAAATTTGAGAAGGACTGTCAGTTGTTAGTTTATGTTAATCATCGAGAGCTAACAATTTAGGTAGCTAAGAAAATATTGCGATATAAATCGGAAAAGAGAGATTCTCGCGATCCAAGCTATTTTTTTTTTGAAAAGTTACTAATATGTTACATTTAACTTAACGTCTGTTTACTATTTGTAATTTTGCAAGCAACCATTCATGTTAAATTTCTAAATTCTACACAAAAGTGACATGACTTTACAACGTTGTACGTAAAGTTGCACATAAACTTAATAAAAATGTTTTTTTAAATTCAACTTTTCTCATTGATAAACCTTAAACCTGTCAAGTGGATTAATTGCCCATTAAAACATTACCAAGCATCGTGTTACATTAAAAGTTATTGCACCTCCTGGCTTACCTGTATGAAGGAAGGGACACAGGAATGAAGAAGAAGCAGATGGATTAAAGGAGTGTGAGAGAAGAAGAGAGAGGGGGACGAAGGTGAGAAACAGAGATCGGCGTAGAGTCTTATATATACTGAGGCTATTTCAGGAAAAGTTGGATTGAAGCGTAACGTAGGAGGAATGGTGTGTGTGTGTGTGTGTGTGTGGGTGTGTATGTGCTTGTGGGATTAGATCTCTGCCTGCGATTTGAACTATTAATAATCAGCTACTGCTTGACCTCTTTCTGTAACCGTCTCAGATGTTTCTTCTGCTTTTGCACAGCTTTCATTTAACTTTTTTTTTTTTTTTTTTTTAAGGATTCCTTATGATCCAAATAAGTTTGCATTGATGGAAATCAGCTTGGACAAATAAGACTAAACGAGTGACGGAGAGTAAAGGAAAGGGCACAAGGTAGGCATGCATCCTGGATGGGACGCCACTATATCATATATCGTGTAACACACAAGCACATGTTAGGGAAATTTACCAGTTACCAGTTACTAGTCCTAATGTACCTAATGTTTTAACTGGAGAACCTGGAAGAAACCCGCATTCCATACAGAAACCATGATTGAGCTGAAATGTGACCGTTTGGCCAACAACAATGAATCATACAGTATGTGTCAGGAGTATAATTACCAAAAAACAAAAAGTTAAAAAGCTCAAGTTTGAGCCAGACAGACTGAAGTCGATTTGGATTCCGTTCCCAGCGTAAATGTTTAGCGTGAATGCAAACGAGCGACTGCGATGATGTATATAGTGTAAGTGTGACGTTAACACTATATCATGTCTCTCATGTGGATACTTAACACTTCTGTTGACAGCCTGGAAGGATGACTTACGCAAACACACACACACACACACACATAGCCTATGTATATCCTAGAATGTTCTTCTTCTTCTTCTTCTTTTCTCACCTGCTCTTGTTAGCCAGTCGCTGCAGCGGGATGTCCGATCTGCATATTTGATTGACATGACACAGGTTTTACCCCAGATGCCCTTACAGAAACAATTTTTATTCCACATTTTATTCGGGGTTGGGGTCGGCACTGAGAGTGCACCGACTTTCCCCGTCTGGAAATTGAAGTCTGCGATTCCACCGCTGTATTATCGTGACCGTATGTGTTTAAATGTTTTACGTTTTTTAACCCTAAGGAAGTGGTATAGAAATTTGATCTGTGTGATTAAATCTATTATAAAATGTAATCCATGTTTTGCCTGTTGAATTGATTCACTAAATCAAAAAGACCATCGATTCAAAATCAATCCACACTTTTAAAATAATTTCAGCAAACATAAAAACATATTCCTTGAAAATATTCTGCACATTTTACAGAAAATAAAAACTGCTTGCATTTTCTGTAAGATTATCGTGTTACCTTCTTCTTTTGACTTTATTAGCAGTTGGTGCAATACCGCTACTTACTGGACTGGACCATGGAGCAGAATATTGGTTGGAAAATAAGATGATCACTTTGTACAGCGCAAATCATTTGAATGTGTGAATCAACAACACAAGTTACACAGCATTTCAGTTTTGATGAGATACTTTGAAATTCTGTAAGAAATATAGCTCTTTGAGTCAAATCGTAGAGGAAACATTAGTGCTGGTGAATTGAATTCGATATGAAAATTACAATAACCAAAACTAACTGAATCGAATCTAAAATCTGTCTATGATTCACAGCTCTATTTATAATCCACACTATACAATTTTCCATTTATTGAATAAGCCTAATTATACTGTTTTTATTTAAATTGTTTTACGGTGGACCCACTACTACAGAAATTACAATATTTACTAATAAAAAGTACACATTAGGACAAAATCTACCTCAAAAATGTATCTGTCGTGGCTCAGAGGTGGAAACTTTTCCAATTAGGTTGAAGCAGTTTTTAGATGGCAAAAGCAGATTTTATCACAGAGTGGCAAATGCCTTACAAAATGCCCCCCCAAATATATATACTATATTGCCAAAAGTATTCGCTCGCCTGCCTTTACATGCGTATGAACTTGAGTAACATCTAATTCTTGATCCATATAGTTTAATATGATGTTGGCCCAACTTCAGCTTCAACTCTTTTGGGAAGGCATTCCACAAGGTAAAGGAATGCGTTAATGGGAATTTTTGACCATTCTTCCAGAAGCGCATTTGTGAGGTCAGACACTGATGTTGGACGAGAAGGCCTGGCTCACAGTCACTGCTTTAATTCATCCCAAAGGTGTTCTATCAGGTGCAGGCCAGTCAAGTTCTTCCACACCAAACTTGCTCAACCCTGTCCTTATGGACCTTGCTTTGTGCCCTGGTGCGCAGTAATGTTGGAATAGGAAGGGGCCATCCCCAAATTGTTTCCACAAAGTTGGGAGCATGAAATTGTCCTGAAGCCTTAAGAGTTCCTTTCACTGAAATTAAGAGGCCGAGCTTACAGTAGCTCCTGAAAAACCCCGTCCACCAAACTTTACACTACACAATGCAGTCAGACAAGTACTGGTCTCCTGGCAACTGAGACTCGTCCATCAGATTGTCAGAAAGGGAAGCGTGATTTGTCACTCCAGAGAACTCGTCTCCACTGCTCTAGAGTCCAGTGGCGGTGTGCTTTACATCACTGCATCGAATGCTTTGCATTGCACTTGGTGGTGTAAGGCTTGGATGCAGCTGCTCAGCCATGGAAGCCCATTCCATGAAGCTCTCTATGCACTGTTCTTGTGCTAATCTGAAGGCCACATGAAGTTTGAAGGTCTGTTGCCATTTACTCTGGAGAAAGTTTGTGAGCTGTGCATTATACGTCTCAGCATCCACTGACCCGCTCTGTGATTTTACATGGCCTACCATTTAATGGCTGAGTTGCTGTCATTCCCAATCACTTCCACTTGTTAATGGTGTTATAACACCATTAACAGTTGACTGTGGAATATTTAGTAGAAATTTCATGACTGAACTTATTATACAGGTGGCATCCTATCACAGTACCATGCTGGAATTCACTGAGCTCCTGAGAGCAACACATTCTTTCAAAAATGTTTTAAAAAGCAGTCTGCATACCTAGGTGCTTGATTTTATACCCCTATAATCATGGAAGTGATTGGAACACCTAAGTTCAATGATTTGGATGGGTGAGTGAATACTTTTGGCGACCAGTCCTTGGGTATAGATCTGCAAACTTTTGGAATAGGAAAACAAAGATTGCTTGTTAAAAGAATGAGAGGAAAAGAAAAGGAGCAGGTGTGCAGAGGATGTGTAGAGAAATCATTCAGACAGAATTCATCCACTGGTTCACAGAGAACGTCTCGGGTTACTTTGCTGTAACCCTGTTCCCTGAAAAGGCGGGAACGAGATGCTGCGTGAAAACGCT
>JAQMYJ010000023.1:40502903-40532174 GCA_030014305.1 Clarias laeviceps | reverse complement strand
GCCACATTGAAAAGGTTGTCTTTTGGGATTGGCCCCAATATAAGGCACACCTGTACACAATGAGACCATTACATGGACAACACAAAATGAGGTGTGTGTGTCTGTCACCCCAATACAATTGCCTCCCTATCCCAAAAATGTCTGAAGTGAAACAAAGACCGTATGTATGACATCCACCAAGTCTCTCACAATAACCCTAACTTATTGTGAGTAGTGTATATATATATATATATATATATATATAAATATATTGTACTATGTCTCTATTTTACATTTGCACATTTATCTTTGCTGCTACTGTATAACATAGAAATTTACCCACTGTGGTATAAATAAAGCTATATCTTATCTTACCTACTGGACTGTGGTGTTAAATAGAAGAAAAAACAAGTCGCTTTGACATTTAAATAGAAAACAAAAAAAGTTATACAGCGTATATAAAGTCATGTCAAATATATATATAAGACATATACAGTAACTGCTTGAGACAAATAAGGTAAACATTATCGTACCGAATCGATAGTGACAACGCGCAAAAACAAATCGACAGTCTACCTGTGATTCACAGCCATGATGGCTAAACTTCTACTGTGTTTGCTGTTAATATGGACTGAACTATGGAGCGAAAGAAACAGGATGTATAATTTCTGTATGTTCTTGGGGTTGTATATAAAAAAGGGACAAGTCTCAAGTCAAAATGTTAGAAAACACCCACATCATTCAGTGAAAGTGTTACCATGCCACAGGAATGAAAATACAATGCATTTCTTCTGATAATGTATCATCTTTGGCATTTAACATCTAACATCTTTGGCACTTATTTGGCGATGGAACTTGGAGCTAATTACCTTACCAGTTAGCACTTGTATCACTCTAGCTGATAACAGATCACATTGTGGTTGCTCGGTCAAAACATATAACATAGTTAGAACGTTAGCAGCCTATTAGACCAAGCAGCGATGATTGTTTGATCGAAGCGCAGTAATGTTGAAACAAGATAATGGGCCTCATATTTGTCTCTTTGTTTTACATCTTACAGTGTTAAATATACACCCTGTGAAGATAATTAGGATTACAGAATACTGTTGGCAGAGTGCATTAAGACAAACAGATGGGAGAGAAACGGCATATTAGGAGAGAGGAAGAGCTGTTAAATTGATGTTAAACTTTACTGCTGTAGGCGTCCTTTTAGAGCGATGAGCTGATCAGCACTGTGCTGGGATTCTCAGCTGCGCTCTGATTAACACTGCATGCCTCAAGGAACCATGCTAGGTCCAACAGGGTTTAAACACATAGATAAACAATAAAGCAATTTCTTGTGACATTTAAAGTCGTCCAGCCGAGGGGTGTATTTATGAAGCGAGATATTTTGCGGGCCTTGGGAAATTATTTGATTACTTTTATGGTTCTGCTTCATAAGGGAATTAATTTCTAGACCTTTATTGAGTTGATGTGTTTTTGCCGTTCTGTCTGGCTGCAGGCAAAGTGTACATGGGCAACAAACAGGAAATAGCAGAAAACAGGATCCCAGAGCTCAACACATATATGAAGGTGATTTTTATGTTAATTATTAACTTTTCTAGATGGTTTATTTGCATCTACGGTACATTGCGTAAGTATTGGCACCATCCACGAACAGGTGTATTTATACTGAGATCACGTGACACTTTATTCACACAAAGGTCAAATCTGTTCAGATAATTATCTGAATTCTGATGCTACTTGTTTGCATGAGAAGTAAATTTACAGTATACAGTAAATTTACAGTAATATACAGAAGTATTTTGTATACAGTAGAAGCCCAGGCAAGGATAGAATCAGTTCTAGGTTGTAACATGCATAAAATGGTGGGGTGAATATTTATGCAAAGCAGTGTATCTTTGTCTGATTTATGTAACAGCATTGCAATAAGCAAACAAAATCCCAGTTCCTCTTTTTGAAGTGTGGACTTCTTCTTTCAGTTGCCATCCTCAATTTCTTTCTTCTACTCATCTGTGTTCAGTTTCTGGTTTGCAATCCATGATTCTCTCTCTCTCTCTCTGGCAGAGACTGCTGTCGTTACCTGTCTGGGTTCTGCTGGACGATTTGATCAGGATGTTCTTCTATCAAACTGAATACGACAGCCTTCAGGTCCCCAAAGCACTCCGGCGCCTTCGACCCCCCACACGCAAAATGTAAGATCAGTTCCGTCCTCCAGTTTGGAACCCCAGCTACCTGTTTAGACATGGCGTATGAATAACAGCTTCCTTTACATCCAGATTTAAACGCATTTCACTCAAGATTCTTCACGTGTTTTTAACTTCAAACACGACATAAAGGTTACAGCAGTTTTGCACAAAACACTCCGCTTCACACTACAACTTGCTTGCAAAATACATCATCTTGCAATCATTTTTCCTGAGGACACTCGTCATACTGCTCAGTACGCTCAAGTCGGCGACGCTGCTTTGATGGTTGTATTGCAGCCTTAATTAACTGCCGTAGCTTTGTGTCTTCCGCTTATTAGCGTGGCAACATACTGTAGACTACGAGGGGCGGTCATAAAATTGTTGTTATTGCTGAGAAAAAATACACTGGATGAGCTGGTGGAGACCGTCTTTGAAGAAGCCTTCTTTTTGGCTTCTGAGGAAAAGTTCCACCTCAGTAATCACCTCGTCACCGTCTTTGAAACGCCCACCACAAAGTGGTTTCTTCAAGTGATGCAAGAGGAAGAAGTCACTGGGTGCGAGGTCGGGGGAGTAGGGGGGTATGAGGCAAATTTTTGTACCCCACGTCAACCAGTTCGCCAGGAATCTCCTTCCCTACCAAATGCAAGAAACGAATAACAGCACGCATTTCAATTTTTCCAACTGGGTGAGGCCATTTTGACCCTCTTGCGGCATCGTGCTGAACTACTGTATACCACGTGTTTTTTAAACAAGAAGAAATGTTTATGAACGTACTCATTCGCGGAGACATCATTTGGACAAATATTTTCCGTTTTTCCCATACGATAATGCGAGGTCGTGTAGCGAAATATTCACATATCACTTTAGAGGTATTGGATTTGTACATGTTTGACAAATTCAGATGAGCAAGCTAATTAAAAATCTAATTCAGCGTTCCATAATAAGCGCTGATTTGCCAGTCAGAATGACATCGTTCCCGACCCCAGCGTACTTGAGGGCCAAAGTGGGAAATTGGACGTTCGTCTTGCCAGGCAGTTAACTCGCTGTAAGTGATTAAAATTTTCGTTCTCAAACAGCGAACTGTAAAATCAGCGCTTTAGATTTAATAAAGAAATCTGTCCGTATGTTGATCCAAAGCTAATCCTGTACTGTATATACAGTATAACTCATTTAAAGGCTAGAAGTTTTACCGCGATCATTTCCCATTCTGTGAGCGGTCATGTTCATTTGAAGTCACTACAAAAACGGTGCAAAAAAAACTCTGGGGTTTGGGGGTGATTCCCAAACGAGGTGGTATTTTAGATAGCATGATAGACACGCTGTCTACTCTGTCGAGAAAGAAGGGCTGACTTGAGTTGTGCAGACATCGTTACAACGCCATCACCAGGAGCAAATAAGGTTCAACAAATCTTATTTCTATATCTTGTATTATCTTGTTACTGTTCTTAAACAGCCTAATGCACCCAGATACATCTACACCTTGGGCACGCAAGGTTCATTCCTTATGCGTTCAGGAAATTACGCCCAGATTTCGAGAGATTTTAAATAAATACGTGAAGCTCATAGCCTCAGTACACACCCCTAAGTCCTTTTTCATTGTTTCATGATTTGCTTAATATGGAGGGTTTTTTTTCTTCTCTTTTTTTTTTTTAAACAGTTATTTTAGGCTGCCTGCTTCTCCTCACTCTCTCTCTCTCTCTGTTTCCCTTTCCAGAAAAACCGAGAAACAGCCCAAGACAGACCTGCTCTCTTCCCCCAGAGCTGAGGTACTGTAATTGTTTCCCTGGTAACTCTTTCTGCACTCAAAACTCATCCTCCACACACACACACACACACACACACACACACACACACATGCGTGCACAAGTGTCAAAACTCTCGAAAGCATGTGGTTGTATGATTACAACACTAACGCACGGCTAGTGGAAGCAAATGCAATTGTTGTGCAATGGAGCTCATGCACGCGCACACACACACACACACACACACTCACACACACACGCACACTCAACGCGTGGGATTTATAGCCTCAGAATGTGATAAAAGGTTAAGACAACAATCCTGCGCTACTCCTACACACACACACACACACACACACACGTATGTGAGGTGCGTGTGTGTATGTGTGTGTGTGTGTAGTTTTGTGTGCAGCAGCAGTTTGAAATCCTGATAAATCGTTGGTAATAGGATGCTGTGTTGTGCCGCAAGGCAGATGCTATAACACTAATCGGCCTCTTTCTCTCTTTTCATTCTTCAGCCAAGGAGTGTCACATTTTTTCCCTCCCTCCTTCTTTCTGGGTCATGAGGTCATGCTATCATTAGTTCCTGCCCTGCTCTATTTTTCACTTCTAATTTCTTTACACCTCTCCTTCTCTAGTTTTTTTCTGTTTCTTTCTTTCTCTCTTTTGTTTCTTTTTTCTCTCCTCTCCCCCTCTCAGTGTCACACCCGAACCACAATCTCTTCCTCTCACTCCGCTCAATCTGTCAGTGTTTTAGCGCTCACTCTCATTCCTACCCACTGACCTTGAAACACTTCATACCTAAAATACATGGCGCACACACACACACACACACACACACAAGCAATCACACACATGTCAGCTGCAGGTGTAGGCGGGCGTGGACATCGAAGTGTGCATTCAAAGTGAAGGAGTAGTAAAGGAAAACAAAAAGGGACTCTTGTTTAGAGCGCGTCCACGGGCTGACAGCTTTCCGTCTCCAAACCCTGAGCTGCACTTCTCCATCATGCCTTCATGCAGGAGGAATGATTTTGAACCAAATCCCTGCTTTTTGAAATATTTTTTTTACACCTAGTACGCTCACTAAGAGATGACATAATTACATTACAGAATCAATGGCAGAATCTGAACACACAACAGAGCAGCGTGTAAGGTTTAGACACTTATACAGCACGTGACATGTCGGGATTGTTTTGTACTAAAAGCAAAAGAAATAAGCTGTGTGTTTATTCAGACTTTTAATTTAGATTAAGTAATTTATGGTTCCAAATGGTTAGAAAATACATGAACATAATTTACTCCCAGTCAACATACAGATTTTAATAAATGAAGTGAAAAGTGAACTTGAATATGAAGAAATAACAAATCTCCAAAAATATATATTTTAAAAAATGCTTTCCATCTATACCGAAATATTTATACTTTTTGTGTGGACAGAAATATATTTTACAAGTGTTTGTGTGGACAGATACTTACGAAAACACTGTTCGTGTGGACTGAGATATTTGGGGAAAAACTACTGTATGAGTGGATGGAAATATTTACGATTTTACGTGGACAGAAATATTTATGAAAACGCTGTTTATATGGACGGTGTCACGGTGTGCGTCTGTGATGGCCATGTCCCTCAATCTGTTGTCGCTCCTCGCTCACTAGGTAGGCGGCCTTCATTTCTGCAGGTGTGCGAAGGAGCGGGGCTTCTGGAAACGGGCACGGTTGCAGCATACTCAATGTTAATGGTTTGAATGGATTTTCCCCGCGTTATAAAACCAGGGCGGGGAGTGTCGCTCTGGGTCTGGTCTGTCTGGTCCGTCTGGTCTAGTGCTGAAGATCCACAGAGCAGAGTCGTGCGGCAGACGCTACAAACGCGGAAGAGTGGCATGCGAGCGGGGTGCTATAATTTGCCCCAGGGACTTCATAGAGATGAAACTTTAAGCAGTCATTTGAAGGACAGCTGCTTGAACGCTGCACAAGCTCCAATGGAGCTCCACCTTAAGGTTCTTGAGAAACCTGCTCAGCTGTCGGACGTCAGAAAGGACTCCCGCCTGAGAACGCACCCAATGGAGAGCTGGGAGCGGCTGGCTGGCCAGAAAGAGTGCCCATGGAGACTCAGGTGCTTCTGCCCACACAGGCCCAGTCTGCCCGCCGCCATCGCTTGCCAACCTGGGCCTGCATGACAGCTGGGCACTGCCACCAGATCTGCAAAGATCACCAGATCATCTCCTTCACTTCTTTACTTCCCTTTCTTTGCGTCCTCCCTCCCACCCTTTTTCGTTCCCAATGTTTCGGAATGTATTTGCCCTTTTTCCTAAGACCTCGCCTCGTGTCCATGTATGTGATGCCACCCATGCATCAAACCTGTTGCAACAGAAATATTTACGAAAAAGCTGTCTGTTCTAATGCTGTATTTGTGGATATTTACAAAAAGAGAGAAAGACTTTCGCAAATGATGTTTTTGTGGATGGAAATACTTTTCAATGCTGGTTGAGTGGACAGGATGATTTTGTGGGAGTAAGAAAAACAACCTTTTTAAAAAATATCAGTGTGGAGGGATATAAATGTAGAACAGCTAACAACATTTGAAGGGGCGTTACTGCTGTTTTGTGCTTTTTTTATTATTGCATAGGCATTGGTACACCTAAATGCATTGGTACAGTAGCGTAGTGATTAGCCCTGTTCACCTCCAAGGTCAAGGGTTCGATTCCCTCATTGGGTCTTTGTTCCCCCCCGTGATGTCCTCCCTTGTGCTTGGTGGGTTTCCTCCGCATACACAGGTTTCCTCTCAAAGTCCAAAGACATGAACATTAGGCTAATTGGCGTTCCCAAATTGCCCTGTCAATGGTGTACCCTGCCTCATTCCCTAAGTCTCCTGGGATTGGCTCCAGGCCCCTCGCGATCCTGTACAGAATAAGCGGAATAGACAACGAATGAATGAACAAATGGTATGTCTATGAATTTTCTTCTCAAAGCACAAACTGTCAACTTTATTTAAAATTTTGTGCGCTATTTAACATGGTTAAACAAATGAAAACCATATTTTGCTGCAAACATGGCTGCAGTAGCTGTTGCTAAGAGAAGACTGAGGTAATGGCAGTGTGTTAATTTATTTTCAATGACCAGGAGCCTTTTAGCGAACATATCACCTGCCAAGCTGCATAATTTCAAAATGAGTTTGTGCCAACCTTCAGTTTCCATCCTCGGACCCTTTGCAGCATCCTACCCCCTGTGCTTCAAAACCACATGCTACACCAACTAAAACTATCTATTCATTAGAAATTCATTAGTTCCTGAATTAATCTCCATATGGAAATTGCCATCAGGGTACTTTTGCCGGACTTGTTTGTGTGTTTTGGACGTATCACACACGAACACTCTTCCAAGCTTCATTAGATCTGAATAAGGAAGCCCTGAGAGCGAGGCTCGAAATGTGATTTCATGCGACTCCAGTGCTGGACGTGCCGCACGTCACACGGATAAAAGCTCTTCCAGAAAGAAGAATTATGAACATATTAGACTCTCCGAAATGGAAGCTGATCCTATTAAGCGTGCATGTTTTATCTCCTGGAAATTCACGCACACTTACAAGATAGAGAGGGTGATGTGTTAAGGGAGGTATACATCTATCTTCTCACATTTGGAAGATATGGTGGTTTGGAAATGTTCCCTTCTGCAGCTAACATCCGTAACGTCTCATGCGTTTACTTATGGTCACCGTGATGCTATCGTTGCTAGAGTGATCTTTAATAAAATAGTATAAAAGCAATAAAACAGTCTAGGACATTCCTTTATTGGACAATAACCAGCTCCTGAATGTTAACGGTAACTTGGCAACCCGTTTACATCTTTTCAACGTGCTTAACCAGAAATCTTCACATGTTAACTTTTATTTAGCTAGTATAACAAAAGGAACGTGCTAGGTAGCTTTGTTTCTCAGAGTCTATTTCAGAATGGTTAGTTTTGGCCCCTGAATGCTCGCATTATCATTCTTAGATTGCAACCTCGAATCCCAGGTAATGCTGTAGCCTTTCGCAGTTCGAAAAGATCCGGGTGGCTGGCGTCATGTGATAGTCTTCGGCCCTCCCTGACTGGTAGGTGTAGCCATAAGACTATATATAAAAATTCTCCAAACAATAATGTAAAAATGAAGGGTTAGTTTTAAGTATGTTTATGCAAGGTACCATTGATGAGACAAACCTTGCATAAAAGGTAAAGGTTTTGCTCAAAGTCAAACTCATGGCAATTTAAACTCACAACCTTCTGATAATTAGCTCAGTATTTTAGCCACTGAGATTTTTTTTAAATGTAAAAATTCCAGACGTGTAGTTGAGAGTTAGCGTGAAGGGCAGCTGAGGTAGAAGTCAATCACTTTTTCAACTCCATCTCTTCTCTCTCTCTTTCTCTTTCTTTCTCTCTCTCTCTCTCTTTCCTTTTCTCCCTGTCTGAGGTCTGAAGCAGCGTGAAATGTCTGCACAGAGCAATCTGAATCTCAATTAGCTGTTTCAGGATGCTTTTCGGGACCTTAGGCTGCAACAGTCTCAGACTCGGAAGACAATTTAAGGTGTATGTTTTAGCTTACTGGCCATCGCTTAGAAGCGGATCCACCCGAGGTTCGATCACCAGCGTCAAACTCCTGAATGAAACTCCTGAGTCTGTTCAATGGTTACGTGACACAAATGTCGCGGAATCATGTGCAATGCTAATTAATAACCCTCATTCTATCGGGATCTGTTTAAAAGTGTCATGTCAACGCCCCAGGGCCATGATTCATCTCTTTCGTATCGGCCCGAGTCCTCTTGGGAGCACCCCAACGCGAAGTATGTCAGTTCATTTAACTGGAGGAGCCCATCTCTTTCTTCCCCATTGGCTCGTTCACGTGTTAATGAGCTCATTTAGCAGGTCGACAGTGGCGGAATTGGAAACGTAGCCTTGTTTTTTTTTCACCAAGGTGTCTAAAGTTAGGTGCTCTCTCTCTCTCCTTGTAGTCTGGGACAATCTGGCCCTGAATGCGTCGAAAGGCATGAACACGAGACAAATGGACAGGACACACAGGTCCTATGACTCAAAGGCATAGTTGCATGTTTATGAAAAGTCAGCATTGTTTCCAACCTGCGCTCTCCTGCTGAATGTCCTGATTTTCAGACCTCCGACAAGGAAAATGTCCCCTCAGCTTGTGTCCTCGACCCCCCAAAAAACATGTCAATGCTGTAGTGCGTCTTTATTGGACAAGAAGATATCCTTAATATACTGGAGTTAACTTTAAATCAGTCATTGGTTCATAAATCTCTACTAGAAGTCTAAGTACATTGTTTTAAGGATATAAATCCATCACTCCAATACAAAGACTGTATAAAAAGAACTGGACAAACTCTCCGTGACGTCACCTTGTAGGTTTTCTGAAGAGCAGTTTTTAGGCAAATAGGCAGGACAAACGGAGCCTGGCTGTTGTTTGGAACCTGCTTACCTAACTCAAGGTAAGTTAGAGAGAAATTATAAGATTAAATTATATGCTAATGCATTTAATTGATCTCGGTCATCCATACCCTACGTGTTATCCCGGGTCAACTCCTACATTTCTTGTAAGTTAAACTACAACGATTCCTGTTAGCTGGTTAGCTAAACTGATGAGCAGCAAACCATTAGCAGTTTGACACCTTCAATGGAGCTGACACTTAAATCAGCCACGGCCCCAATTATGCATAATTTTATGTTTTAATATAATTTTAACTTATGAGTTAAAATTAACATTTTGGCACTTCCACATTGGCTTCATTACTCAGCTCACTATCGTTAGTTAGACTGTTGCTAAATAAAACTAACGTGTTTTTTCACGTTATGTTTTTCAGACTCACATGTGGTCCCCACTTTGTAGTACAGAGTTAATCCACTTCTGCGGTTGAGTTGAATGCAATGTGAATTTGGATCCAGATTTCTGAAAAGTTGGTTTGTGACAGGATCGAATGTTAAACCCACTATAGACTAAAATAAAAATATTACAAATTGAAATTATGACTAAAAAGTCAATGCTAATGCCGTATAAGTCTAACATGACAACAGGATGTTTGCCTGCAACCTTTAGTTCATATTTTTAGCTAGTACAACTCGCTAGTGCAAATTTTGTTTGTTTTTCTTTACCACGTTAATAATTGCCTAATTATTAATAAATAATGTAACATGGCAAAGTTTTTTTTTATTATTATTTCAAGTTTTATTTTAAATGTTCTAGTGCCACAATCTGGAAAAATAGCTATATAAAAAAATTAAATAACTTTTTTTTTTAAACTTTTTTTACACAGGCTGTCAAATAGTGCTTGTCTTTCTGTCCTCATTTAAAATGAGGCTGCAAAAATTTACTTTACGATGCTGCACCCTACCTGAAATGCGTATGCGTAAAAAGTGTGCCCTATTTTGGTGTACAAGATAATAAATGTCTGTGCCACAGGGAAACACACTGCAAAAATTTTTTTTAGTTAATAAATTTTTACCCAGTTAAATTTTTACCAGCAATCAATTAATTATTGATTAATCATTGACTAATTTAGAGGTGGGTGATAAAAAAAAAGGATTAATTTTTACGTATCACAATTCTTTTGTGCGGCCAGTCATGTATCAACACACTGACTCCAAAATCATTTATTATTATTATTATTATTATTATTATTATTATTATTATATTTGAATTATGTTTGTGTTTGAGTTGGTTAAAGTTGTTATAGTTCTTCTATAATCCTACAGGTCTAAACTATTCTACTATACTAATTGTAGGAGCAAATTGTTTGCAAAGTTTGTTTAGAATTGTAACAAAATATTAATAAATTGAAAATTGAATCAGGATATTTATGAGGTCATAACACTAAAAGAATCGCAATACAAATCAAATTGGTACCTACTGTAAGTATTGTGATGATTTCATGTTGGCTGTTCGCTGGTAATTCCCATCCCTGTCCCTAGTAGCTAGTATTGTGATGCTAATATGCTTGATGCTAACACCACATCGAGGCAGTAAACAAAATAAAAAAATCATGGGAGAGACTGTCCTTTGCTAATTTTCTCACACGTTACCTCTGAATGTTTTTCTTGGCCTAGCATGTAACCCATGACTTCTTGTAGCTTAGCAGCTTATTATTATTACTCAAGTAATTATTATTTTTAAATTAAGTTTAATTTAAAGCAACTTTTTAGCTTTATCATGCTTTACTTTCTGTATAATTGGTTTGATTTATTATTATAGTGCTTAACAAACCACTGAACATCGCTCCTTGTCAATCTCCTAATGGTTTGGCCTCAGCAGATGTGGTTATGAATACTGATACAATGCCCTGCTCTCCACAGGGCGGAATCAATACCGCCACAACCAGGAGTCTTATATGCTAATCTAATCTCGATCAATGCTTCTTAAAAAAAAAAACTTTTCACGAACTGAGGCTAAAGGCGTGGCTCTTGACCGAACGGGACTGACGCCGCACTTTTACACTGAACTACAATTCTGAACATTGGTCTATTTTTATACTTTTAAGCTGCAACAGAAGCCATGTTTAGCATAATGATGATACATGGAACTCAGAAAGGACACGACGTGTGTAGCAACCTTAGATTTAGTTGCATAACATAAGTTTGGAAAAAAGAGCAAAAGTTAACTTCCTGGAATGAAGGGAAGATCCTCGCTCTGTTTCGAAATGACCTGTTGGTTATGAGCGTACAGGTTTCTGCACTTAAGCTACTAGACTCGTTCTTTATAACGTTAGCTAAAGTTTAAATGAAGCGCACTAGCTACGTAGCTGCACCTCCGGAGAAAAGCAGGATTAGTTCCACTTCATAAATGAACGCTTTTGTTTTCATTGTTTAAGAATCTCTCGTCCGGCGTAGCAGCCGTTGCCATAGAAACGTTGACGCATATACAGTACGAGTTCCCGTCAGGGCTGCTGTTCCGGAAAACACCTTGTGACCAATCAGAAGGCAGAATTCTGAACACTCATGACTCCACTGTGTGGCTGTAATAAGCTGTACAGTTGTGTCTTGCAGAGTTGTACAACACCGATTTGTGTATTGCGTAGCGGAGTTGTGTAACAGCGCGCTGTGTGTTGCAGAGTTGTGTAACACTGCGTTGTGTGTTGAGGAGATGTGTAACATCAAGATGAGTATTGCAGAGTTGTGTAACACTGTGGGCTTATACGGAGGTGTGTGTGTGTGTGTGTGTGTGCGCCTTCACTCTCTAATGAACATAGCACGAGCTTTTAACACCGTCTCTGTGTCTACATACACTGCCCACAAGGACACACACACACACACACACACACACACACACACACACAAACGGATTTTATTGCCAATACATAATTAGCTGATAGCATGTAACAGTGTCTCACCTACTCACGCCCACTCTGACAAACAAAGCAACAAAGCTTTCTTTACTCACTCGCTCTCCCTCAACTCACTCATACACACACACACACACACACAAACACAAGCACAAGCACATGCTGCTTTTCAGCTTTGCTGTGCTTCCAACTCTCTCACTATATGATACAGTTTTTATTCTCTTTCTCTCTCTCTCTCACACACACACACACACACACCATATTTCACTATTATTTTGATTCTGAATGTGTCAGCGTGAGAAAGAGAGAGAATAAAAGAGACCATATAGTGAGAGAGCTGTAAGCACAGTACATTTGCCCATGAGTGTGTGTGTGTGTGTGTGTGTGAGAGAGAGAAATAGAATTGCTTTACCAATGTTGAATGTCTTAATGCAAAATAAGGGTGAACAGCCGTGTGCACACACACACACACACACACACCAAACCATTACAAGAGCTCTTTACCTTTCTTGCAATAGTTCTCTGTTCCTATATAGTAGTTTCTACATTCACACACACACACACACACACACACACTGTGTCAGAGTAAGCTCTATAATTCCTTGAAATAGTTTGTCTTTCTTTTTCTTATTTTTCAAACACACACACACATCATTTATTCTTTCACTAGTTTGTCATTTCACTCAGACTCTCCTCTTCTTAGTTCATCCTCTCGTTCATTCACTCGTTTACACACTTTCAGTCACTCAAAAAGTTTCCATCCTACCTTTCGAGCGTCCTCACAATGCTGTTCACTTGGTGCTTGTATATAAAATCTATATATAATGTGTGTGTGTGTGTGTGTGTGTTCAGGCCTTATTTGACTTCAACGGGAACGGACGCCTGGAGCTGAGCCTGAAGAGCGGAGACGTGATCTTTCTCTTGCGCCGAGTCAACGCCGACTGGCTGGAGGTGAGCGCGAGCTAAAGTAGAGAGAGAGAACGAGAGACGGCGAAAGAGATAGTGAGGGATGGAGGGAGAGAGAGAGAGAGAGAGAGAGAGAGAGAAGGATGGAGAGAGAGGGAGGGGAGGAGAGTTTGTTGGGAAGGGTGGGAGAAAAAGCGAGAGCGATCGAGCCTCTGGTGGAAAGAGAGATAGATGATGGAGAGAGCGGGATTAGAGGGAGAGCGCAAAGAGGAAAAGTGGCAGCGAGGCTAGACAACAGAGAGAGGCACGGACGCGCATCGGAGGGATTGAGAGAGAGAGCGAGGGAGTGGAGAGAACGAGTGCGCAGGTGTTTGGTGTGGGAGTGTGTAGTGGGCATGTAGACCACACACACACACACACACACACACAGTTACGTTTTAAAGCTACTTGTGCAGTTTTAAATATGTATTTTTAAATTGTCAGGAGCACTGAGTTCAATCTCACACTCGAGATGGAAATAGAAACGGCTCTTACTAACAGAACTGAAACTCAGATCGATCGGGAACCAGCACCTAGGAGTGCCGGGGACCTCACGTACCACAGAAACAAAGTACTGACACATATATATTATATATACTACATCCTTTAGATCCACAAAATATACCCAAGCATTGCACAAAAGCTCAAATATTTAACCCATAGTACTCTTAGAACCATAGAGCTTCTTGAAAAGTGTAAAAACTAATATTTTATATCCTTCATATTTGCAGTTAATTAATTTCTCCACTAATACCTCCAGATATTTTAACCAAATACTGAATTAGTGCCCAGTTTAAACTGCTGATGTTCCCAACAACATTACACCACCACCACCGGTCTGAACTGCTGATGTTCCCAACACCATTATACCACCAACACCACCAGTCTCAACCGCTAACGTACCTACAGTAACACCATTATAAACCTCCATCAGTCTGAACCGCTAACATACCCAACACCATTATGTTCAATTCAATTCAATTCAATTTTATTAATATAGCGCTTCTAACAACGGTCATTGTCTCAAAGCAGCTTCACAAAATAAAACGAAAATTTATGGAAGTATGAGTGAGAAAAAATGTGTTTAGATAATAATAAGATTGTGAGATAGCCCCTGATGAGCAAGCCGAGGGCGACGGTGGCAAGGAAAAACTCCCTGAGATGGCAATAGGAAGAAACTTTAAGAGAAACCAGACTCAACAGGGAACCCATCCTCATTTGGGTGATAACTAATAACAGGAATTATTTAACGAGATCATGTGTGTTAGGTTGCTGGAAGTTCAGTATAACTGAAGTTGTCCAAGTTATCATGGAGTCCAGTTCAGCACAGGGATGAGTCAGCAGGTGCAGAGGACAGAGGGGGGGTCTGGATCACTGGGAGCTCAGGAGCAGCATGTGTAGATCCAAACCATCATGAAGCAGAATCCAGCTGGAGCTGGTCCTTCTCTGGATGCCTCAAGATCTTCGCAGGGTTGGCATCTGCCTACTGGAGCTGGTACAATCTCCAGTTGCCTCGGGATGGGTAGAGAAAGGAAAACCAGGTGGAAAGGAATTAGCGTAGATGCCGTTCAGGATATTAGCAGCACTAGATAGGAGTGTGCATTTAGATGTACTGGAGTACAAGGTTATGGAATGAGTTATGTGTATACCAGATTAAAGAGATGTGTCCTGAGTCTACTTTTAAACTGATAGATTGTGTCTGAGGCCCGAACACTGTCTGGAAGGCTATTCCGAAGCTTTGGAGCTAAATACTGTATAAGAACGCTCCGCCCCCTTTTGTAGATTTTGATATTCTGGGAACTACCAGAAGTCCGGAGTTTTGCGATCTTAAGGAACGTGGTGGATTGTAATGTGTCAGAAGACTGGTTAGATATGTGGGAGCTAAACCATTTAGAGCCTTGTACATATGTAATGCTAGTTTGTAATTAATTCTAAACTGAACTGGTAGCCAGTGCAGGGATGATAATATTGGAGTTATATGGTCATATTTTCTTGATCTAGTGAGAACCCTGGCGGCTCTCTTAGACTAACTGTAGCTTGTTTATTGAGGATGCAGGACAACCACCTAGTAATGCATTACAATAGTCCAGTCTGGAGGTCACGAATGGATGAACTAGCTTTTCTGCATCAGATATGGATAGAATGTTCCTAAGCTTGGAAATATTTATAAGGTGCAAAAATGGTGTGTATTATACCACCACCACCAGTCTGAACTACTGATATTCCCTAAACCATTACACCACCACCAGTCTGGAGATCCTCATTCTTGACTAACAGTTGTGACCTCCTTCTCTTGTAGCTCTTCCACCTCAAGGTTTGACATGTTGCATGTTCTGGGATGGTTACCATGGTTGTAAAAGGTGGTTATTTGAGTTGCTCCAGACTTCCTGTCCCATTCTCCTCTCCTCTCTTTACACACGGACCTGACAAAACACTTCCTCTCCTCAGATTTGCATCTGATTAGCTGATCTTTTGCAAGAGAGAGACGGTAAACATCTGAACAGTGATGAGTAACGGAAACATCCTTCAGGGCCTGTGTTAACACACTTAGGCTGTGCATTAATTCACTCGTTACAATCGAGCCTTTGATGTTTTTGTCTGTAGGAGATGAGTGGAGGCTCCTTAATAATAATGTTTTTGATTATCATTTCAGCCACTTTGATATCTGTGGGATGGTGAGTGTACACCACGTTGTGATAAGTGAGCGCCCAAAAGAAAAAAAGACAATTTGGATCCCTGTGGAATTAGCGTCAGGTTTTGCTGACCGATATCAAATCCCCCAACTGGCTTTAGCCTCAGAAGCACAGAGAGTTCCTTATTGCTGAAACGACGGAGAACCCATTAAAAGTCTTGGAGCTGTGATGTGAAAATCATGAACGTTTAATCTTCTCGGGCTTAATGCATTCACAAAAGTCCAGGAACATCTCATGAACTCTGTGTCTCCAGGCCTTTTAGGGACGGAGTGCTTTACAGTTGTAGCCAAAGTCTTACATAATGAGAGAGAGAGAGAGAGAGAGAGAGAGATTCATATTCTGTGTTAATGCAGTGTGTATTTCATATTAGTAGACAAGTGTCTCTCTCTCTGTCGCTCTCTCAGTGTCTCTCTGTCCATCTCTTGCTGACGTTCTTTCTCTCCACATCCTCTTGTTGTCTCTCTCTCTTTACCCCTTTCTGCCTTCTCTCTCTTTCATTCTGTCTCTTTCTCCTTACTGTACATCTCTTGCTGCCTCTCTCTCTTTGCATGTGATTCTCTCATGGTATGTGTCTCTCTCTTAATATATCCTGTCTCCCTCTTTCTCTTTACATCTCTCTTACTGTTTCTCCCTTTATCTCTCTCTCTGTCTGCCTCTAATCGTCTCTCTCTCTGTTTTGTCTCTACATTGTCTCTCTCTCTCTCTATTTCTCTTCCATCTCTTTCTCTTTATCCCTTTCTCATCTGTCTCTCTATGTCTCTCATCTGATTTCTGATTCTCTCTCATACTTTGTGTCTTTATATCTCTTGCTGTCTTATTCTTTTCCTCTACACCTTTCTTGTTCTGTCACTCTCTTTCTCTCCTTCTCTCTCTGTGCGTCTCTCATATTCCCTGTCTCCCTCTTTCTCTCAATCTCGGTCTCATTCATCTCATACACTGTTCTTGTGTCTCTTTACATGTCTGTCTATTTCTCTCTCCCTCTCTCAGGGCACGGTTAAAGACAGGATTGGCATTTTCCCGGAGTCGTTTGTGAAGATCATTAAGCCTCTACCTGAGAGCGACTCGGATGAAGAGGGCGGAGCTTCGAAGAAAAAATCTGGTCCAGGTGCTTACAGCTGCCTGCACTGCTGCATGATGAATCCCGGGGGTGTGGACGAAAGGTCAGCGACACAAACATCCCATAATGATAACCCTTTAAGCAGCCTGGATGCACTCGGGACTGCTTCCAACGTCTCTTCACATTTGATCTCATACTCCAGTTATGTTTTTTAATCCGATTTATCTGCTCTAATCAAAGTAAAAACTATAATTGTGTGTGTTTGTGTTTGTGTGGGCAGGGACGTATGTGTAGAGGAAGACCTCTCCATCCAGCCATCATACTTCGACCTCCTGTCACGCATGAGGCAAGTCAACGCACACACGCGCACACACATATGCACACGCACACGTACGTCTGGATAAATTCCGCCAATCCAAAACACGTCTCTCTCTTTCTCTCTCTCTGTCTAATTAGTTTTCACCCTTTACTACCCTTCATTTCACTGTAAATTGTTCATTTGTTCATTTATTTCCTCATTAGGGTTCTCGTTATTTCTCCCATGATGCCGTGCAACAAATGAAACCGCAACGCTCGTTCAAAGATTATTAACTCTGAAGTCCTATGGATTATCTCTCACCGTCTCTGTCTCTGTCTCTCTCTCTCTCACACACACAGAGAGGTGTTTCAGGTCGAGGACATCGCACTTAACTACCGCGACCCTGACGGAGACCTGGTGCGCATCCTGGACGACGAGGACGTGGCCCTCATGGTGCAAGAGAGCAAACGCCAAGGGTCAAATGTCAAGAGGCCCATTAACCAGTATCCATGGGAACTGTGTGTCACGCATTCCAACAATTTGTCTGTGTACAACACTGAGTACTAAAATGTGTGCGAGTGTGTGTGTGTGCGTGCGTGCATGTGTGATCACATCACCTATGAATGAAGGTCACCATATTTTCTAGCTAGCGTGACTAGCTCAGCGATTCTATTCCCAGTTGCCTAGCAACAGTACATGCTTAAAAGAAATAAGTGCATGAAACCCTGTAACAATTTTTCGATTTCTGAAGTATTAAGCACATTTATACATGTTAAACTCCCTGTCCATGCCCTTCACTGGTTCCCTTCGGCTTTAACCAGTTTCACTGAAGAATTGGAACAGCCTTAAAATTCAGGCAGAGTGGACAGGGCTGTGTCAGGAACGGTACCGGAACCCAGGCAGGGGTTTGGTTCCGTATTTCACAGGAGAGCGTATAGGAACACTGAAAATCATTTCACGAACGCAGCGTGCTCTCCCGAGCCGTGAGGCGTTTGTACAGACATAACCACATATTACAGTGTTATGATTGAAAGTTATAGCTATCGTGTGTGTGTGTGTGTGTGTGTGTGTGTTGCAGAGGATCTCTGTGGATGCCCACACTGGTTGTAAACTTCTCCATTTCAGTTCCTGTACATGGAATATTTACCCAGTAGAAACTTCTCCTGTTTATCGCTTGCCACAGAGCATGTGGACACATACACACACACACACACACACACACACTAACATGAAATGTGTAAAAAAAAATATGAAATTGCTTACAAAATATGTTTAATACATTGTTACTTACGTGAATAAAATATATAAATTGCTATATAAATGTCAACTCGCAGTGCTACAGTTTAAAATCTCTTATATTGTGTTAATAACATTATATATACAAAGTTATAATAAATCGAATAAACTGCCTAATTTGTTCACATTGCTGTGTGTATCGTGTGTGTTTTACACTAGACAGCGCTTTTATAACTCTTGTATTAGCCTCATTATTATTTTCCCATTTGTTAGTGATCCAACAATCAGCAGATTTTTTCTATAAAACAAGAAGGTACGTTACTGATAGTTTGGTCCTGACGTTTTCATTTACAACCCTGCGCAGGTGCTAGCTGAAATTAGCATTAACACAACCGGTAAAGTTTTACTAACTACTGTGCGATTGCTTCTCAGTGCGGATCGTTTCCCGCCTTAGGTGGAGGATTCATGTACAGTAGCAAAAGTAAGTGTGCGTACAGTATGGAACAGGTTAAATATGTCAGATCGCCAAACTGAGCACAGACCTCTGTCATGTTCTGGGTGGGTTAACGAATTTTGGGCGTATTCTGCCCAATTAGGCAGTTAGCCCAGTCGTGTTGTCTGCTACTACAGTATGCTCGAAGATAACTCCCGAGCTCTTGGACAGTCCGCTCTGCCTGTCCATTTGACTCAGGGTGATAGCCCGACGTTAGGCTAACAGTGGTCCCCAATTTCTGGAAGAATGCTTTCCAGACCTTGGCGATAAAATGAGGACCACGATCGGAAACAATATCTTCGGGTATGCCGTAGGAACGGAACACAGATTCAAAGAGGGCTTCTGCCACCTGGAGGGCTGACGGGAGAGAGCCAAACGGAATGAAACGACATCCCTTTGAAAACCGATCTACCACGACCAGAATTGTAGTGTACCCTTTCGACACCGGCAGGTCCGAGACGAAATCCACAGCGATGTGTGACCATGGCCGATTCAGTGTCGGTAGGGGCATTAATTTACCAACGGGTAGGCTGCGTGAGCTTTTGGTGGTAGCACAAATGGTGCAAGATAAAAAACACCAGTATTTTGGTTCTAGAATTTTAAAGGTGTGCGCCACGACGGGGTGTCCGGAGGACAGATGGGTGTGTGCCTCTATAGTCACGCTGCCAGCGCCTCGGGAACATAGGTTCGACCCTGAGGGCACTCGCTAGGCACGGTGTTGTGCCGCGCCCACTGAGTGATCTCCGCGTCGATGTCCCACATCACTGGTGCGACTACGAGCGGTGCGGGCAGAATGGGCTCTGGATACTTAGTTGGAATTGGTGCTGGATAACAACGTGACAAAGCATCTGCCTTTTTATTTTTCGAACCTGGTCGATATGTGATGTGGAAAAGGAAATGCGTAAAGAACAGCGCACACCGGGCTTTTATTCTAAATTTTTGTGATCGGTAAAAACCACGAATGGATGTTTGGCTCCCTCCAGCCAATGTCTCCACTCCTCTAACGCTGCTTTAACTGCAAGCAGTTCCCTGTTACCGATATCATAATTTTGCTCGGCAGGTGTCAGTTTGCAAGAAAAAAACGCGCAAGGATGGTGTTTCACAGGTTGGCCGTGGCGCTGTGACAGCACCGCCCCTATTCCTACCTCGGAAGCATCTACTTCCACTATAAATGGCTTTTCGCGGTCGGGGAGCCGTAAAACTGGTGCAGTGGTAAAGGCTATTTTAAGTTTTTTAAAAGCGATCTCCGCTTCGGCAGAGAGCGCTTTCAGTTTCTTTGGTTTGCCTTTTAGTAACGAGGTGAGGGGTGCTGCCACCGAACTAATGTTTCTAATAAAGCGCCGGTAAAAGTTGGCGAACCCAAAGAAAACTCTGTAGCGCCTTCACTGACCTGGGCTCCGGCCATTGTGTTACCGTATTGGATTTCTCCATCTCGACCCCCAGTGGCCCTATGCGATAGCCCAGGAATGCAATCTCCCGTTTATGGAATTCACATTTCTCTGCTTTCGCATAGAGCCCATGTGCGCGCAGACGATGCAAGATGACGGTTACATGATTGACATGTTTGGAATATGACCTTGAGTATATCAGAATCTCGTCTAAATATACTATGACACAACAGTTAAACATATCCCGAAACATGTCATTCATGAACCCCTGAAACACCGCAGGTGCGTTTACCAGCCCATATGACATTACGTTATACTGATAATAGCCCGATGAGGTGCTAAACGCCATCTTCCATTCATCGCCTTTACGCACATGAACGAGATTGTAAGCGCTGCGGAGATCGAGTTTTGTAAAGATGGAGGCACCTCGGCCCAGCACGACGGAATGGTCCACCTGAGGGAGCGCGAAGAATTTTATCTCCTCAGAGTGACCTGGGAATGTTAACCGAAGGGGCGCGGAGATTAGTTTAAGCGGCGATTGTTTTAGAGGATGACCGTCTAGAGCTTTAACAGATATCGGGTATGGAAGCTTCGACACTGGAGCTTGCAGCGCGGAAAGGACAGAAGATGAAATGAGGTTACAAGCAAGTGCTGATCGAGCTTGATGGCTAGCGCAGTGCACTCCTCAAGAGTAAAGTCAGCGTCTCTGCAAGCAAGTTCTAATTGGATCTCTGGATTCAATCCGTCTCGGAATCTCGCTTGCAAGCTCTTATCGCACCAGCCGCTTTCAGCGGCTAATACTTGGAACCTCACCGCATACTCTGGCACAGGTGTGTTGCCTTGCTTGATCCTCAGCAGCTGTTGCTCTCCAGTTTTTCCCTGGTCGGGAAAGTGGAAGTGACGGCGCGACAGGCAGCTGTGGAGCAGCCGGAGGTATTTTGGATGTTGTTAACTGGCTGACGCTGCACGCCAGGTCATGGACGGCTCGTGCCAGGCTCCCGATCTCCTGCTGCTGATCACGCAAGTAGCTGGGCAGCCGAGCATTCTCATCTGGCAGGGGAATTCCTGCTGCGTCCTGATGGGTCCGTTCATCTGTCATGTTCTGGGTGGATTAGGCGGACGCAAACGCAGGTATTTTGTGACACACTTTTGTCTTCTTTATTTAGTTCTTTTATTTCTTTCTTAATTTAAAGTCACTTTGACTGAACAAAACAGAATAAACAAACAAGAACACAAGCAGGCAACGAACGAAGCCTCCTTAGGCTGGGTCTGCAGGCGGGCATACAACAAACACAGGGGGTTAATCCAAAGAATACAACAGAAGTCACGGGAGTTTCACGCTGAACGTGGCTGGCGTCTCAGCAGTGACCTTGACCTAAATGCCTGTCTCTCCAGGCCTTACCCTGACCCCGCAGACGCTGCTCAGTCCTGAGGAGGAAACACGAAGGCACAATGCGCTTAGAAGACATGCAGAAACAAAACGTGGTGGCAACAGTGAACGGACAAAACACTACGGGTTCGGCTGGCTTAAATAGAGACACACAGGGGAGAGACACAGGTGAACGCAATCTGTGAGAGGGAGACATACCAACGTAGACACACTAGGGGGAGACAAAGCGTCGGCTCAGTAGTCCGGAGAACCGGATCTTATTCCCCCGGACTGTGGTGGTACAGGTGTGACAACCACATAACCATGAAGTCCAAGAAGTGTTCTCTGTTCAGAACCAAATTGCCTCTGGGAAATAATACAAAGCCATTAAAACTTGAAGTGTTCTCAGGAGCATGCTGGGTTACATCGCTGTAAACCCAACCTGAATACTTTCATCTCAGAAGTACTCAGAGTGTGTGATATATGACAAAAAGCTTATAGGATGCATTTAATGCCTTGCTTGTTCTGATCTGGCCACTGGTTCATATCCAAACTGTGAAGCATGGTGGTGGTAGCATCGTGCCATTTCCTGCCCTGTCAGGTACAGTAGGCCTATGGATAAATTCCATATTTTCCAGACGCACTTTTGTTCTTCATCTAGCTGGCCGTGCAATTTACTGTATAATGTGAAGCGACTTATGCAGGATGTGTGAATTTACTGACATTCTGTCACTAGATGTCGCTGTTAGCACTGGTGACTCAACTGAAAAATAATATTGTCACGTCAAAGAAGTGAAAGTAAACTGGGGCATTGGTGTCTCAGTGGTAGGTTTCTCGGCTGTCATGTGGAAGGCCCGGGTTCAATTTCCAGCCAATGCTCCAAACCACAGCCACTGAATGCAGTGCCGGTCCCAACCCCAGACAAAATGGGAGAGTTGCGTCAGGAAGGAAACCTGGCATAAACCTGTGCCTAGTTGATGTACAAATCAGATGGTCCGCTGTGGCAACCTTTTGACAGGAGCAGCCGAAAGACAAACAACAACAAAGAAGTAAACTATAACTCTGGTCATGAGAAGTCACACTTTACAATGGTACCAGCCTACAGTCGAGGCAGCATGAAATTGCCACCCATACCCTTTTTAAATTGTAAAGCCTGAACTCCAATCCTTTATTGTCGTGACTGTAAATGAGAAAGAGTGGATAGATTAGGAAATAATGAATATTTAGCTAGGAAAGTGCTATTCTAAACATCTTGATAGATTCTTTAAAGCACACAAAGCCTTACTTAAGATGGACAGCATGCGACTCCACAAATCAAACAGAATATTGCATGGAATTTGGTGTATGGAATATTTGGAACTGATGCCGAACTGATGTGGATCTGATGACAACCCGACATAGGAGCACACACCACTTTATTTACATTTAGGCATTTGGCAGATGCCCTTATCCAGAGCGACTTACATTGTTATCTCATTATACATCTGAGCAGTTGAGGGTTAAGGGCATGCCTCAGGGGCCCAACAGGGACAACTTGGTGGTCGTGGGATTTGAACCTGGGACCTTCTGAATAGTAGTCCAGTGCCTTCGTCTTCCCCAGAAAGTTGTTTAACATCGAAATGGAGGATGAAGAGTTTCAGCGGATTCAGTAATGCAGATGTGAACTTTTTCTTAATGTTTTTTCTTAATTCTTGTTGTTAAGCCTTGCCTACATGTTCTGTACAGGCTAATTTAAACTTTATTAGCTAACTGCTTCCATTATACTGATTCCGGGATAATTAAAAAGTGATTGGCTGCTTATGACATAAATAAAATTTTCAAAAAGAAATGAGACTTGTTCACCGGTGCAACTTATATAATTTTTGTTTTTCATTCAACAACATCATTTTCGCTAATAGCGACTAATATTCCAATTGATATAAAGTCTAGAAAATATAATAACCAGAATTAGGAACTGTTGATGCTGAAGCAGGGAGACGACACATTCATCATTTTATTGTGGCAAAATTGTCCTACTGCTAAGCATTTCTTTTCTTTTTTAAAAATAGTACAAACTTTTCAATTTGTGGCAAGGTGACTTGTTCACACTAGGGTTCAGGGTCCGGGTTCGATTCTCACCTCGGATTTGTTTGCATGCTTGTTTGGTTTCCTCTGGGTTGTCCTGTTTCCTCCCACAGTCCAATGACATTCCCAGCATCCCCGTGATGTGTGCATATTCTCGTGTCTCCTCCAATGGAGGTGTACCCCACCTTGTGCTCTGAGTCCCTTGGGATAGAATCCAGGCTTCCCTCAGCCATCAGAGTGTGAGAGAGCCTCTGCTTTTATCTCATTCAATCTGTACTTCAGTAACAGCAATAAATAGCAAGACACACTTTTATTGCTCAGTAAATGCGCTACAGGGAACAAAATGTCAACAGGATGTTATTTGCTAAAGCCTGAGATAAAGATAAAACTTTATTTGAATAAATGTATTGTCATATTACCGTCCCCTGGAAAGGAAGTTTTTAAATTGGACGAGTCAGCAAAATTTAATTTTTAGTGTCAACATGACCAGGGAAATGTGAGTTTGTCTTTGTGTGTGTGTGTGTAATGATTTTATGTAGCTGCACAGAAAAACATATTGCTCTTTTATTAAACAGAATATTTGTTGCTAAGTATTAAATGGAATCTGTATTTTTGGCCCAATGATCTCCTGTAATGGCTCTCCGGGCCGGATTGTACATCTGCTCATGTTTACTTAATCCACTTAGTTTGTGTGGATCCGCCTGAGGACATGAAGAAAGAGCTACTCACATCCCAAATGCAATCTTTCCCGAACGCTGACAGTTTTAAACAGCAGCTGAACTGAGGGAATAAGGAACTTGAGGGAATATCGTCTGAAATGAAGGTTAGAACAAAATAAAATCCTATAACTGTTTTTAAGGTTGTCAACCAATTCACTTTCTGTTCAAAATAACATAAGTAACAAATAATAATAATAATAATAATAATAATAATAATAATAACAATAATAATAATGAGACCACTGGGGATGTTTTTAAACATCTTTAATGCCTGTATTTGTTTGCTCCTTAAAACTAACTGTATAATCTCACTGATTTAATTTTACGTCTCTAGTTTAATCCCACTTGTTTAAAACTGCTGTTTTACACCCACTACTTTAATCTCACAGATTTAATCTCATTGATTTAGTACGACTGGATTAACATTGTTGATTTAATCTCACTGATTTTACTAGTTCAGTCTTACATGTTTAATCTAACTGTTTTAAACTGAAAAAAATTTGATTATGTGCTAATCCCAAAGATTTTATCTCAATAGTGTAATCCAACTGTGTTAATCTGAAAGATTTAATCTCACTAGTTTAATCTCACTAATTCAATCCCACTAGTTCTGACTGTATTAATTCCATCTCACGTAATTGTTTAATCCAACTGGTTTATATTAGCATAAAGTTGTTGCTTTAATCCCCTTGTTATGTTACTGTAACACAGAAGCTCCAAAGTTTGCATCGAGCAGTTTGTATCGAGGGCATGTCCAACTGAAGCCTGCGCGTTTCTTGGGAGGTTTCTTGAGAGTCACATGACCAATGACCTTCATCTCTAAGATTCTGGAAAATATAGTAGCGGAGCAGCTATGCTCATATCTGTCAGAGGCGTAGAATAATGAGGAGAGCAAGAGGAGCAGGACCCAAGTGCAGATTACAGCGCCAAAAGGGTCGTGGTTCAGAAGCGAACTTGAACAAGGGAGATGTGGCACGCCAGCAGTCGAGCACTTCCGTGTTTCGGGGGAAATCCCAATGACGTAATACAGAGCTGGGAAAACAGGTCGAAAAGCCAGTAAAATCAGTCCGCGGTGCGTGAATCAAAAAGGGAGCGAGCAGAGACATTGTCGTGAGCCAGTGCGAGAGTTCAAAGCCAATGAGTCAGTCAGCAAGGCGAAAAATCCAAAAAGAGAGCGAGCAGAGACGTAACCGTGAACCGAAGCGAAGGGTCAAAACCAGCCGGGAAACAAACAGCGAACGAGATCCAAAAACAATTGACTAGAAGCGAAAATCGAGTACAAGCGAGGTCAAAGACAGAAACAACTTACACGAAAAAAGAAATGCGAGAAAACTGTGCTCTGAAGGCACGCAATAATCTGGCAACGAGACCACGCTCTGCGCTTCCTTAAATGCCGGGAGAAATTAGTTGTGAATGAGATGCCGGTGTGTAAAGTGGGCGAGGCAGGTGTAAGAGCATGACAGACGGAAGGAAAACATGAGCACATGAGGGAGAAGATATGACAGCGTGGGAAAAGAGGAGAAAAGACGGCGGTTAGTGATGGAAACGTGACAGTACCCCTCCCGTTACGAATGCCTCTGGCCACTTTATTCTGTGCATAGTGGAAGGCAGGCGTAACCTGACAGAGCAAGGGTTGATAACCTTAGTGACAGTAAATGGGCCAATGAACCTAGGAGATAGCTTCCGTGAGATGGTTTTGTGGGGAATGTCCGACCTTGTATCTTGGGGCAGTCGAGCGCCGTCGATCGGCTTGTAGTTTAAAGGCTTGTACTGACTTTAAGAGTTGGGACCGAGCTTTCTGCCAAGTCCTCTTGCAACGTTGCACGAACCTCTGTGCCAAAGGGACCGCTACCTCTTCCTGAGAAGGAAACAGGGGTGGTTGATACCCCAAACAGCACTGAAAGGGAGACATCCCAGTAGATGAAGTGGGAAGAGAGTTGTGGGCATACTCTACCCATGGGAGCATCCTGCTCCATGAAGAGGGGTTCTGTAACGTCATGCATCTCAGAGAGGTCTCCAGCTTTTGGTTTGTTCTCTCCGTCTGTCCATTGGATTGTGGGTAGTAACCAGAAGACAGGCTAGGCGTGGCGCCGATGAGTCTACAGAAGGCCTTCCATAAGTGTGCAGAGAACTGGGGTCCCCTGTCAGAGACAATGTCAACAGGAAGTCCATGGAGCCGAAAAACATGGAGGATGAGCAGTTCGGCAGTCTCCTTGGCTGAGGTGAGTTTGGTCAGAGGGACAAAATGGGCGGCTCTGGAGAAACGATTCACAATGGTCATAATGCAAGAGTTCCCCTCTGAAGTTGGGAGTCCTGTAACAAAATCCAGTGCAATGTGAGACCAAGGGCGATGAGGGATGGGGAGTGGTCTGAGGAGGCCTGCTGGGGGTTGGTTGGATGACTTGTTTCTTGAACATGTCTCGCATGCTGCCACAAATCCTAAGATATCCTCCCTCATAGTTTCCCACCAGAAGCATTGCTGGATCAGGTACAGAGTGCGAGCCCCTCCCGGGTGACAGGCCAATCTGGAGCAGTGTCCCCATTCAAGTACCTGTGGGCGAATAGATTCAGGGACGAATAAGCGGTTGGCGGGGACGTTACTTGGGCCTGGCTCTCGCTCTAGGGTCTGTCTGACCAGAGCTTCGATGTCCTGCTGGGTAGCAGCCACCATGCAGTGCGGTGGGAGGATGCTTTCCGTAAGGGTGCTATTCTGGGGCGGAGAGAACTGTCGGGAAAGAGCAATGGGCTTGGTGTTCTTAGAGCCTGGGTGGTAGGATATGGTAAAGTTGAATCTTGAGGAAAAACAGGGACCAGCGGGCTTGATGGGCATTTAATCTCTTGGCTGATTTTAAGTACTCCAAGTTTCTGTGATCAGTCCAAACCAGAAAGGGATGCTGGGCCCACTCCAACCAATGTCTCCACTCCTCAAGGGCTAGTTTGATAGCTAGTAGCTCTCGGTCACCAATGTCATAGTTCTGTTCCATAGGAGTTAATCGACGAGAGAAAAAGGAACAGGGATGCAACTTGTTGTCCTTGGGGCTTCTCTGAGAGAGGATGGCTCCAGCCCCTGTTTTTCAGCCCATGGTGAATTGGAGGGAGGGGTCTGGGATGGTGAGAATGGGTGCTGAAGTGAATCTCCGTTTGAGGTTCATAAAGGACTCTTCTGCCCTTGTGTTCCACAGAAAGTAGGTTTGAGGAAGTGAGAGCTGTGTGGGGAGCAGCCACTGTGCTATAATTCTTTATGAACCTGCGGTAAAAATTGGCAAACCCCAAGAAGCGTTGGAGTTCTCGTCTAGAAGAGGGCGTGGGCCAGTCCATAACCACCTTGACTTTGGAGGGCTCCATCTGGATCTTGGAGGGAGAAATGACAAACCCCAGAAAAGAAGTGGATTTCTGGTTAAACTCACATTTTTCCAGCCTCGACAAACAGTTTGTTCTCCAGCAGTCTCTGTAGTACCTGGCGGACATGGGTGATGTGTTCATCCAGGGAGTGAGAGAAAATTAAAATGTCATCGAGGTAGACAAACACAAACACGTGCAGAAAGTCCCTTAAGACGTCATTTATCAGAGCTTGGAACACTGCAGGCGCATTAGTTAGCCCAAAAGGTACCACCAGATATTCATAGTGGCCAGTAGGAGTGTTAAATGCAGTTTTCCGTTCATCCCCTTCTCTTATCCTGATGAGGTGATAGGCGTTTCGGAGGTCGAGTTTTGTAAAGACACATGCTCCCTGCAATAGCTCAAAAGCTGTGTGAGCCCAGCATAGCACTCTGGTTCTCCAATGCTGTTCTGAGCCTATTTAAATCTGCTGGATCCATCGTGGCCAGACTATTCTGTCAGGGACGTAGAATAATGAAGAGAGCAAGAGGAGCAGGACCCAAGTGCAGATTATAGCACCAAAAGGGGCGTGGTTCAGACGCGAACTTGAACGAGGGAGGTGTGGCACGCCAGCAGTCGAGCACTTCCATGTTTCGGGGGAAATCCCAATGACGTAATACAGAGAAACGAGACCGCGCTCTGTGCCTCCTTAAAAGACGGCGGTTAGTGATGGAAACGTGGTGACAACCTATTCCATAATAACTTTGTTTTACCCTAAACACTAATCCATTGTTTTCCCTAAACACTAATCCTCCTTTGCTTTGTGAAACACTAAACCCTCCAGCCTAAACATTAACTCTACACTCTAAACACTGTCCCATTCAGTCTAAACCCTATATGCTGCACCCTAAAACTAAACACCCTACACCCTAAACACTACACACTACACCTCAAGCACTAAACCCTACACCCTAAACACTATACCCTACACTTTAAACTCCATATCCATATCCATATCCTATGCACTATCCCCTTCAGGCTAAGCATTATCCCCTACACTATAAATACTATACCAGACACCCTAAACACCATACACTACACCTTAAAAAAATATAACCTACACCCTAAACAATATTACTTGTACCTTATACAGTAATAAATGCCATATACCCCAAATTATACATTATAAACACTAAACTCTCCAAACTAATCACTAAACCTTACATTCTAAACACCCACACCCAAATACTAAAACCTACACCCTAAATTATGAACATGAAATCCTACACCGAATTCACCAAACCGTGCACCCTAGAATAGAGACCTGGGGCCTGATGTATAAACGTTGCGTACGCCCAAAATGGGCATAGAAATATGCGTACGCATTTTTCTACGCACATATCGGGATTTATAAAAAATAAACTTGGCGTAAATAAGTGCGCACCGTAAGGATGCTCTTGACCGTGCGT
>JAQMYJ010000023.1:40473305-40490358 GCA_030014305.1 Clarias laeviceps | reverse complement strand
TGTGCTCGTATCTTCTAGTTCTAGTGAGGACTCTCGCTGCTGCATTCTGGACTAGCTGAAGCTTGTTTATGCACCTAATTGAACAACCAGACAGTAAGGCGTAACAATAGTCCAACCTAGAGGAGATCAAAGCATGAGCTAGATTTTCTGCATCATTTAGTGAAAATATATTTCTTATCTTGGCAATATTTCTGAGGTGAAAGAATGCTTTATCAATTCCCTTGTAGGACATAATCTTAACTAATCTAATGATTAGATTGTAGGGCGCTTATATAAATGCATATACATTTCAACTGGATTGTGTAAGTATTATTTCTCCTTATTTGGAGGAAAAAATGGGAGGAGCACCCTCACTCTCTCGTCACTGAAATCCTCCTTCCCTGTTATCCTGCATCTTTTCTAGTGCAAAATTGTCACGAGTGTTGTGTTGTCTTGATGTAAAAATGAAGTGAATTCCGATTTGAGTGTTCAGACTGAAGACGCATTGCGACAAATCAGATCTGTATCGCATATTGGAGCACCTGTGGAAGTGGCACAAAAGATCAGAATCCATGTAGTTTGGGCTGTTCACACTGGCATGAAGAAAATCAGATCTGACTTACATAAAGTCTAATTTATGCCGCTTTGCCTGGCAGTGTGAACGTAACCTTAGTATTGTGTACCGTTTTTATCGTGATTGGCATGGACCGGAAAGTCGATTAGATTTAATTAGGCCAGTGAATGTGCAGGTTGTGAATAAAGAAACCTTAGATGCTTATATCAGCCTTCTTTGGACATGCTGTTCTGAGGATACACACTTTATGTCACATGTTTGTCTTCATAACCGACGATGTGTGTGTCAGCTATTGTCTTGCACCTTTTTGTGTGCATGCCTGTCGGCCTCCCGAAGTGCGTATGTGTGTGCTCATACTAAGACAATACTGGAATGTAAGGAACGCAGTTTGAACTTCCTGTGTTTTCATCTAGTCGCTAGGTACCACTTCCTGTTCCAAGGGGTCGAAAACACTGGACCCATTGGTTGGAGAGTATCAGTGTGTGTTCACACACACAAACACACACACATACTCAGTTGAAGGGCCACGTATCTCTCAGCCAGTCGGCCAGTGAGTGACTAACGACTGTTTTTTCCGTTGTGTCCTTGTTTTTCCCTATGATCTATCGTCCCCAAAAATTTACAGCGCCACATGCTTGCTCATAAAAAACTTGTCTTTCGACAAGTCGGAGAAAAGAGAAGTGGATTCTTTTCAAGGACATTAGGTTCATGTTTTTCTCTTTGGTGACTATTTGCATTGAACAGCATGCGCCTTCGAGCCATGAGAGGTGTGTGTGATCTCTAGATAAGAATGCTGAACAGTAGCACCTGGACTCTTGCATAATGTTGCTTTGAGGCCTTTTAACTCACCTACAGTACATTGTCATTATTCTCATGACAGAAATGAATTTGGGTAAAAGTGCACACTAAATATCTTCTTATATGGCTCGTTAAATAAGTGGTTGTAATAGGGTATTATTTGTGGTATTAGGAGAGGTTTTCATTGTTTTGTTCCAGATTTTATGGGTATTGGAAAAGGTTTAGGAATACTTAAAGAACTAATGTTGGAATTAAGCATGGTGAGGGGCATTTGAAAAGCGCTAAGGGGTATAGGGTTTTGTAGAGATATTAAGGGGGTATTAGGAGAAGAAGTTTTGAAAGAACATTATGTGACATTTTGAGGGTATATTTGTAAGGGAGGAAACTGGGGAAGGGTTATTGGAGGAAGTATTAGGGAGATATTTAGGGGTACTGAAGATGATTTAGGCGGCATGCTGGTGTAGTGGTTAGCACCATCGCCTTGCACCTCCAAGGTCTGGGTTCGATTCCCGGCCAGGTCCGATTCCCGTCTCTGTATGCATGGAATTTGAATGTTCTACTTGGTGGGTTACTCCGGTTTCCTCCCAAAGACCTGCAGATTAGGCTAATTGGCATTCCCAAATTGCTCGGAGTGTGTGCATGTACAGTATGCCCTGCCTTGAGTATCCAAGGTGTATCCCGTCTTGGTGCTCTATATCTCCTGGGCTCTAGGCTGCCCATAACCCTGAATTAAGGATAAAGCAGTATTGATGGATTGTTGAGGTTCTTGGGGAGTATTAGATGATGTTCATGGTGTATTAGGTATGTACTGTATTTAGGAGGTTTTGAAGATGTTTTCAGGAGACATTAAGGGGAATTTGAGGACGAATGTAGGAAGGGTTTTGAAAGGGTGTTAGGAAGCTCTGAGGGGGATTATTAGCAGAAATGTCAGGGTGTATTATTTATTCAAAGAGTGTTTGAGGGTACATTAGTAGAGGAATTTGAGGGAGTGAATTGAGAAGGGTTTTAAAATGGTATTGGGGAGAATTAAGGGCAGTTTTGATGTGGTATTGTATAGAGGGAAGTTTATTGAAAGTTTTGATGTGGTGTTGGTGAGGTTCTGAGGTAGTGTAGAAGGTTTAGGCTGGATTGGGTAGGTTTTGAAGAAGTATTAAAGTAAGTGTTGAGGTGTTAGATGAGATTGAGGATTATCAGAGATAAAGGACATTCATTGGTACTTTGCAGTATGTTATAACTTTACAGCAGATACATACTGTACAGTACAATCGTCTCTTCCTTATTATGAATGCTAAGACATTTCCATTGCTAAAAACAAGGCAGAACAATATTGTGCAACATCACAGGGAATCACATTACACAAATCTGACTGATTACAAAATCTAGGGGGAATAAATGTATTGCGATAATATTCATTACTATTGTTAATGTATCGTCATTACAGACTCTGAGAGTGTATGCATGTGGTTTAAATGATATTTAGTTTTGATGAGCATGGCAGTATTGCGGTTTTCTTGTCCAGTGGTCATGGTAACCCGTAAGCCCCATAAATTATTTGAAAGTGTTATAGTGTTGTTATGCTGTAATATGGTAGTGTTGTGGTTTTGGATGTAGCCACAGACATTTACAGGTGTGTGTGTGTGTGTGTGTGTGTGCGTGCGTGTGTGTGTGCATTTGTGTGCTGACATTTCCAGCAATACAAAGCAAGACAGCAGGACAAAGACAAAGCAAGAAAGGGAGAGTTGACAGCAGGAGTGAATTACAGCTCAGCATCAGGAAGGAGCGCTGAAAAGTGTTTGAGTTAGTGTTCTGGCCTATAGGTTGCTATAGTCGCTTGTCGATCGACTACTGAGTGAAAGCTAAATTACTGTTAGATCATCAGTTGCTAAACACTTATCTAGCTAAAAAACGTATTTTATATACATTTATCCAGAGGGACTTACATTTTGATCTGATTATAAATCTAAACAGTTGAGGGCTACGACTTGCTCAAAGGCCCAACAGTGGCAACCTGGTGTTTGTTGGGTTTGAACCTGGGACCTTTCAAACTGTAATCCAATACCTAACCACTGAGATACCCCTAACTCCTGGTTTTATATTATTTACTATGACACAAATTGTGGGTAGTTTCTAACTCAGGCGTGAAGAATTTATTTCAAAACATCTCTTTACATCACTCTCTCTTGCATTATCATAAACATTTGTTATTTCCACTGCTTTATTTGTGGCAGTCGGATTTCACTTGTCGATCGGTTTCTGCGGTCCACAAATTTGTCCCTTGTTAACTCTATATTCCTCTATGGCAACCCACACAACCCAAATAATCCCAGCCTGATGATGAGCCTGCAGTTTCACAACACCCTTTCAAAACATTTCCAGAAAGTCCACGCGCTTTATTTAAAGTCCGTTCCTCTTTTCTTCGGACGCTCATGTGAGCGCATGGCAGTGAACCATTGGCTCACAGAGTGCTCCTCCGCTCCCTCGCTTTTTCTTCACAGAGGGATATAGGGAGTTAAGGGAGGGAAGACGGGCGTGAAGGAGCTGCTCGAAGCTCTTTTCACTTCTGCAAATGGCCAGAGAGGAAATGCAGGCACTGTTCCTTCTTTACATCCTGCCATGCAAAGAGAGAGAGAGAGAGAGAGAGAGAGAGCTGTCTCAGTTTCTATAAAGCTGCTTGTTATCAAAATTCCTTGTTAAAAGTGCTGCATAAATAAAAAACAAGTCCCTTGACCACGACAAATTAAAACAGAAAAAAGACCCTATTACTCTTACAGATAATTAGGAATGGAAATGGGGAAATTTTAACACATACACTATAGTATACTTAGGAATCGAAAGGGGAAAATTCAGACAAACAACTTGTCCATATTTTGCTTGCCAGGAAACTCATGGAAACACAGTGTATGAGACAGGAATTCACCCTGGATGGGATATCAGCTGTGAATCTGTGAGATTAGCTGTTCTAGCATCAACACAATATTAAATTCTTTATTAATAATTTATTCATTATTATGTAATGAAACCCGGGGACCCGGGGACTCCGAGTGGCGCAGTGGTAAAGTGCTCGCTCTATCATCCGGAGATCGCTGGTTCGATTCCCGGGTGATGCTGTAACCTCTCGCAGCCGGAGGTCTAGAGGGAGCTGATTGGCCGAGCCTCTCTCAGAGGGGAGGGACGAGCTCCCACATTAATCATGGCTCTACAGCTAATCAGGGGCGTCTGTGAGCTCACGCAAGCGAAAGGAGCAGATAGCGCTGTCCTCCGAGTGTATTACTCCGCCCCCAACGAGAGTGAGCGAGCAGTTCGAAAGGAACGAAACACGTGTTCGGGGGAAACACGTGATAGTCTTCGGCCCTCCCGACTGACTGGTAGTAGTAGCCTTAATGTGGGAGCCCCCTAGTGATGGGGAGGAGAATTGGGCACGACTAAGTTAGGGAGAAAATCGGGGGGAAAAAAACAAAAAAAACTGACCTAAATTAGAGAAACAATACATTAACTTTGCCTCTCAATAGTCCCGTCTACTGATACTAGACCTACAATAATCTGACTTGTTTGTGAAATCAGAACAATTTTGTGATTTTTGTGATAAAGCCCTAAAGGTTTCACCCTTAATAAATTATTAAGTAAATAACTTTTCCACTTATGTATACATCATGTGTATATATTTCTGTAGGAGTTCATCTGAAATGTCATAAATTTACCATCAAAATTTCATTAGAACTGTCAATTTTTAAGCAGGAAAATTTCTGCAGAAATGTCAAAATTTTACTGAGAAAATGTGACCAGAAATCTAAACATTTCAGGCCATTAGACATTTTTGAACACTTTTTTGTTCACATATACATAAAAGACACATAAAAGTCTCATATACATTATACATGAAGTATATTGTATTACATCAACATTACTTTTACAATCAGTATTCCATGTTAGATATTCCTTACTCAACAAAACTACTCAATGTATGTGTGATAAAACAATATTTTTAAAAAGATGAGAGCAAACTTTTTGAACTGTGTGATGCAGTGTTAGTAAGTGGTGGGAACAGCTTTAGTATTACTTCTAGCTGTATTCAAAGTTATCAACACATTGAATTGAGCTGATTAAGGTGGCAGATCTCCACCTAATCTAACATAACCTGTGTCCAATATTACAGTTGCACATTTTTTTCAGAATTTATGACCAACATTCTCTAATCTTTATCTTGGCAGCTTGGATGTTTTCTAAAGACTTGGCTTGCTGCGTGGTTAACAGACTTGAATAGCAGTTGTTCATTTTTTTGTGACCTGAAGGTTAATAAATGCTCCTGTCAATAGTCATTTGCTGGTCTAATATTTTATTCATGGGGGATCATTGCCCCTGGCTCAGGTAGCATTATTGGTGGCAAAGTAATTTTCTGTTTGTGGCTGCAGGCTAAAAACATGAAATATTGTTGTTGCACAACATTTGATGATGAATGCATTAGTACTTGTAAAGGACATTGCCAATGGCAGCCTGAAATAGACTTGTGTTTTGGGGAATATATAGTGCCAATGGCTATCATCATTGGGAGTGTGTTTTAAATTGGAGCCAGCATTGGAGAGAAATCCTGCATTGGAGAGAGTTCTGGCACTATTTACATGGACATGGGAAAATGTCTTAGCTACCATTTTTAAGTTTCTGTTCCTTTTTAGATAATTAGGGTTGTGCTTAGTAGTACAGATGCAATGTGTGCAGAAGCAAAATGTCTCATTGAATTCTATTCAAAGTCTTGTTTAGAGGCCATATTTTAATCAAATATAATATTCAATAAAAATAAGCTACATTTCATGCCTGAGATAAAAGCTATATACTGTAAAAGCTTTAGTGTTCTCTAATGATTTCAGTCAGCAATAAAAAAATTTAAAAAAATGCACACTATTAACAGTGCGTTCACATGATGTTGTCTTAGATGCTAAAATACGAGTTTTAAAATACATGTAAACATTTTAGTTTGGCTGACATCATACTAAATTGTGCTTCTTAAAGTCGGACTAGCACGCCCAGATAATGCAGTTGGGGTCAAGCTTCTTTCGCACAATAACTTGCTCAGACCCAGGAATCAGCCGAGGGACTCTGTGCATGGCTCCACTGTTCCCACCCCGGCTTTGACCTGAATGCGTAACAAATGCGTAACAGAAGAAAAAGCCGCTAACAATACGGCGGTATCGTCGGACTTTAGATAACACCATAACCACAAGGGATAGCGTGCATCTCATTTGTAAAGCAAAAACTTACGTAATGTATAGCACTGTTGTCCATGTTTCTACTATGCGACATGCAACTACTGTAGTTTATGGCTAGCTAACTTGTTAGTTGATTAGTTGGTTCATGATGTAATAGGTAAACTGGGAAAAGGTCCAATACTACAGTAACTAGCTGAAAGGGGGACCACTGCCATGCTTGTATACTGGGACAATTATAGTCTAATTAAATGGTCTAGTCGAACTATAACCATAGCTCCAATTAACTGTGCATGTAAATGTGCTGACATGATTTGTATTGTTATCAGCCAGTTTTATGACTCTCATCAAAAAGAATCCAGACTGTGGGAAAAACATCAGGAAAAAGCTGATGGTGCCAGACAAAGAGAGAAAAAATGTCTTTGTATATGTTTTTTCATTTCTTTTGGGGATTGAGTGCCTCTGAATGGACCCTAAACTGTATAAAGGAGACATTTGTCTGAGGAAAAATAGACAAAGCTTTTTTTTTCCAACAAAATTCGCTTTAAGGTCAGGTTATGATTAGTCTTTATAATAAGAGACATGCTAACACTAACTGAGAGTGAGATAAGAATCACTGATGATTGTTTTTCTGTAGATGGAAATTTATAAACCATAAACGGTTATGTCTGTACCTCCTAACAAGTCAATTAAACAATAGTCTAGTGGCAATAAAATTTTAATCTCAATTTTCAGTGTTGTTCCTCTTGAAAATCATAAGTAAATATGACAATGTAAAGTAATATTTCAGACTTATTTTGTACTTTATTCATTGTTGTTAAAATATTGTTTTTACAGAAATGATCAGATCTTTGATATTATGGGTTTCCCATAATACAGAAGAAAACAAAAAACGTTTTTGTACCTGTAAACAAGGATACTGTATGTGTGTGTATGAGAGAAGTCGTGTCAAGTTTTTTTTTTTAAAGAAAGAACAAAATAAGATATCTTATCTTTCTTGAAATAAATAGAATAAATAGAAAATAAATAAATAGAAAAATAGATTATGGTAAAAATTAATAAATGTCCTCGCAAATACATAAAACCAGTTTGAAAGAGAGAGAGAGAGAAGGGTGTGTGCGTGTGTGTATGTGTGTGTGTGTGTGTTTGTGAAGTTATTAAAAAAGGTGAGAGTAAAATAAGTCATATTACCTGTAAAAATTGATAAATTGATCGATTAAAGCATAATGAACAACTTTCCTCACAAACGCCTAAAAAAACCACAGTGTGTGTAAGAGACACTACTTTAAGGTACTAAAAAAAAAGAGAGAGAGAATAAAATAGGATCTTAATTCTGATACATTAATCGATTTACCCTGGACACAAGATGGTCCTCAGAAAGACAAAACCTGATTATGTGTGTAAGAAAATGTATTATTAATTAAGGGGAATACAAAAGAGTGAGGTCATTATTTTAGGGAAGATGGAGAATGTAAAGAGAAAGGGTTTTCCCCGAAATCTCACACACACACACACACACACACACACACACACACACTTTTTTGTAATACATGAAAGTGTGTTGTTTTTTCCCATGCTGTGAATGAGATCTTTGTTATAGAGATTTATTTCAATGAATGAATGAAGTACCCGCAACCACATAAAAGCATTTTGTGTATGTGTGTGTGTGTGCGTGGGAGTGTTTGTGTGTGTGTGTGTGTGTGTGTGTGTGTGGTCATATTTAAAAGAAAATGAAACAATGAAGGGGAATAAACCATAAATGAAAATTAATTATATGAATTGCATTCCTATGAGTAATTTTGAAACAAGCAAGGCTAGTGTGTGTGTGTGTGTGTGTGTGTGTGTGTGTGTTTGTGAAAGAGGAAGGATTTTTCCCTGACTCTGGCACATGTGTAAGTACACAGTGTTATTTAAAATAAAATAAGAGAACTATGAGAGAGAATTGAAAGCATTACGTATGAGGTCTACCTATAAGATGATACAACGTTGCCAAGTGATCGACACTCCAGTAAAATAAAGATGTTTTAAAGTTTTGTGATGACCTCTAACTGCTTGCATGGTGCATCCGGCACCGCACCACATTCCCTCCGATCCTCCAGCACTGCTCGACCCACCACCTCTAAGGGTTCGAGGAAGACCTGCATCTAGACTGTTTTCTCTTCTGGCTGGAACGATCTTTCTCTGGATGCCTGTACAGCCGTACAGAGTCACTGGCGATCTTTAAGCGGCAACTAAAGACCTACAGTATCTGTTTCTTAGGTATTTAGGTGACATGTTTCTGAGCTGATTTGTTATTAAGTCAAGTCAAGTCAAGTACAGAACAGCGTTCCTCCTGGACCAAAGTGCTACATACATGTAATATAAATGAACAGAAACTAACTAGCTAAATAGGACACCTAATTAGCTGACTATCTAAGACAAACCAAATTTACACCATAAATTATCAAAAGTACTATACAAAAGACATTACTATACAAATGATAACACTAAAATGTGTAAACAGGAGCAGCAAAATGACAACATGACACAATATACTGTAATATACTGTAATAAACAGTAAACATTTCTTGTAGTGGCAGCAGAGACGAGAAAGTGTTCTTGTGTAAAGAGCAGCTAATAATATAAATATTTGTGCAAAAGAACTATTTCAAGTTGGTGTTGAAATTTCCTGGATGGTTATAGATCAGTGTGTACTGTATGTGTGCGTGTGTTAATCAGTCTAGTCCCATTTTATAGAGGTGAATGTTTATCATGAGTGAGTGGAAGTGTGTGTGTCCGTGTGTGTATCGGTCCATTCCTTTCTTGTTGAGTAGACGGATGGCATGTGGGTAGAAGCTGTTGCACAGGCTGAATGATGGTGGCTTGCGGTCCGAGATGGCACAATTCCCAAACCAGACAGTGATGCAGCTGCTCAGGATGCTCTCAATAGTTCCTCTGTAGAAGATGGTAAGAATCTGTGGTGGAAACTGGGCCTTCCTCAACCTTCTCAAGAAGAAAAGAAGTTGTTGGGCTTTCTTGTGAAGAGAGCTGGGGTTGAGGGACCAGGTGAAGTTCTCCTCCAGGTGGACAAAAAGGAATTTGATGCTGTTGACGATCTCCGCAGAGGAGCCGTTGATGTTCAGCAGAGAATGGTCGCTCAGTGTCCTCCTGAAGTCAAAAACCATCTCTTTTGTCTTATCGGTGTTCAGAGAGCTCCTTGATTTCTTTTTAGGACCTCTTAGGGCGTTTCATATTAGCGCCCCAGGATTGTTTCAGAGAACACCTGACCCCAAAAGTGAGATCACAGTGCCTGAGTTCACTGTAGTGTCAAGCATGGTAGTCAGGCACGAATCGAATCAGATATGGAAGACAATCGTACCTGAACATGGGAGTGGATGTGACTTCATCAGTGCTGTCTGTCTCTTTTGAAATCTCCATACCAATCCACACACCAATCTCATCGTCTGACCTACACAGACATAGCTGATAGAGTAGGAGGGCATGCAAGAGTGTTGCTCTTGATATTTTTTCCCTAAATATCAATAATATTAGGCATAGCGTAAAGATTGACTTCCTCGTTCTCTTGTGATTAATGACGATCATTTAACGTGGCTCAGTTGGTTAAGGCTCTAGGTTGTTGATCTGAGGATCTGGGTTCAAGCCCCGCCGTCAGTGATTGCCACACCCCATCCTACCCAGCCTCTGCGTGCAGTGCTGGTCCCAAGCCCGGTTAGAAATTACGTGGGAGGCTATGTTGGGAAGGGCATCCAGCGTAAAAAACCTGTGCCAAGTTGTGTGCAGATCTCTCGTGGTCCGCTGTGGAGAGACCTTGACATGAGCAGCCGACTGAAAGTTTATCCGGGTATGGAAAAAAATAATATAAATGGTGGGGATATACAGTAAATCAATCAGGCCTAATGTGAAAGTGCCTTTTGATTGTGTATGAGAGCGAGAACATGAGAGAGACCAATATAAAAAAGAACAACAAGCATGAACTGCGATGTAAGAAAATGATCAAACAAAAGAATGACTCTCCGCGCAAACAAATGTACATTCAAATGATTGTGTAACTGAACATTGTGTTGGCAATGTTATCTGTAAAATATATCTCAAGGTGTATTTGTTTATGCTTTAGTACAGAGACTGCATGTAGGGACAAAACACAACTAAAGCGCTGTGTCCTCAATGCATGATCGTTCGTGTCCTCACTAGAAAGTCAGCTGTTTGGAGAAACAAGGACATGAGGAGGAAGTCAAACTTTCCTTGAATTTTTTCGCAGATGTTGCTCATCTGTCAGGATACGCCATAGTGATAAAAGCATGTGTCACATTCTTAATGCTGTCTACAGACAGGTATCTCTCTCTCTCATTCTTTCTTTCTCTCTCACACACACATACACACACACTCATCGTTTTGTCTACAAGCCAGACATCACAATCACTCTGAGTCTCTCTGCACCCGAAGCAGACGTTAGACATACAAACTCCCACACAGACGGGTCAAGGTCCTGCAGTGTGTCTTCAGTTTAACACAACTCTGTTTTTGAGCGAGAAATGGTGTGTGTGTGTGTTTGTTTGTGTGAGTGTAGCACGTACATCTATGTTTTTTTTTTTTTTTTAACATTTTTTTTTATCGCTAAGTTCACAAAGCGTTCAGGGTCATATGACTCACACCGGGAATCTCGTCTACTGATTAATCAGCTGTTTGATTTACCAACAGGTGTGTGTGTGTGTGTGTGTGTGTGTGTGTGTGTTCCTACACCCCGTCCCCTACACGCACCCGATTGTCCATAATTCTCACATAAGTGTTGTTGGGTACCGCCCCTTTAGGGCCAAGTCTTTACGTCAGGGTGCTAAATTTGGCTCAGCACCTTTGTTTAGCTTTACCAACCAAGCGTGATTCGACGGTGACGGTAACATACGGCCATGAGATCTTGTTCAACCTACACATCAGCAGGTTCATCTCAGCCAAAATACACACACTTGGCACGGAATGAGCAGGAGGGACTCGCACACACATACACACCTCAGTTATACAGGGTCAATAGTGCAGATGTTATCAAAACAGATGAGTCTCACGTACACATTTACACAACTCGTATTTGTCACCATAGCGACACTTAGTTATGTGGCCAGATTTTCGGTTCTCGTCGCTAGCTAGTGTTCTTTACTTGTTAGTTAGCAAGTTTTCAACATGGAGAAATTTGATGATAGTTTCTGTAAATCTTTAAATTATGTAGTAATTAAATAGCTAGTGTTATATAAAGAAGCTAGCATCTAAGCTAGCTAGCTGACATAGCTAATTAGCTTCAAACTGCAAACCTTTTCATCAAAGGCGATCTCACTTTTATCAATGAATTTTAGCAATGTTTTTTGCACTCACTAGAATTCCTCACCACTTCCTGTTTGGACACTTCATAAAAAAAAGATCTTTTAGCGAAGTCTTGCTGTTCACCTGACCACCAAATCTTATTGGTATTGTATCGTGCTTCAACACGGCCTGCTTCATAGATTTTGGATTATTGTTTATTTCAATTAAATACAATTTTAACAACGATTATTATTGCCAAGCAGCTTTACAGAATAAAAAAAAAAATGGAATGAGGAGTATGAAATGTAAAAATGTGTATGAATCAAAAAGATCAGATGAGCAAGATGAGCAAGCCGAGGGAAAAACTCCCTGAAATGGCAATAGGAAGAAACCTTGAGAGGAACCTGACTCAACAGGGAACCCATCCTCGTGTGGTTAATATTAGATGGACACTTATGGACACTTAATGTGAACACCTGCACATTAATGTACACTTACATATTACATTTCATTTCTTGGCTCATTGCACACAAGTCACTTTAAATAAGACACTTTCATGCATATTTGCACACCACCCAGTTTTTTAATTTTTTTATTTATTTATTTACACTAAAATTTCTATATTTCTATATTTTATACATTGTACAGAATCTTTTCTTTTCCATATTTGTACAGCTACGTTTTCTTATATTTTTCTTATAATCTTAGCTAAATTTCTTTTCTATTGTATTTCTTTTTAATTCATATTTATTTCCTATTAATAATCTTGTCACAGGCGGTTGTAGAGGCATTTCACTGCATATCGTACTATGTATGACTGTGACAAATCAAATTTGAATTTGAAATGTTTATTGTTTATTTGTTTATTTGCCATGAGTTCCGCACATGTTCTCATTCTGCGTGAGATTCTACCTTATTAAAAATGTATTTCTCAAACCAATTAGGTGATAAGATAACTAATAACGGACCAGTTAACTAGTCTCCATCCTGAACCCACAGAGAACATGAACCCACATTCATGGGTAATCTTACAGTAGGTGATGCAAAAAAAAGGCCCCAGGCAGATGTACCATAGCAGTCGAAAAGCACTTACCTTGGAAGGTTACTGATTATGTGCGTGTGTGTGTGTGTGTGGGGGGGGGGGGGACTTGATATGACGGCGTGACCGGGGCAGGGGACGCTGGGCCAACTGGAGCCCAGGTGTGAGTGTGTTCAGCAGGGGTTGAGCTACAGGGTGAGCCAGAGGTCAGTAAGAGGAACTCACACTCACACAGATCCACCAAACCACAGTGTTCCACAGTACACACACATATGCCAAGTCAAGAGACTGTATTAATACCCATACTGTAGGGCATTAGACTCTGTATTAGCTCTGCCATACCAGCACACACCCCCACCCAGCCAACCATATGCACTGTACACTCTAAAAGTCAGGGTAATAAAGCAAAATTACTGTATACACCTGTGGTATGATTCTTTTTATAGTCGTAACAGTACAAAGTGCGAATAAACGTTTTTCAATTGTAGAGCGACTTTAAATCATTCAGTTTTAACAGTAAGTTCAGTTTGATTTCTCAAGGGGCAGTTTGTTTCCTCTGAAAGAATTTAAAGCTGGTTGGACAAATGTTGCAATATACTGTACCTAGCTTGCGTTTGCAACAGGCTGACATAAGTAGAATTTTGGTATCCAAATTTTTGGTTTGTCACATTCTGATTATGCTAAACACATCAGTTGCAATGTAACCTCAGAACCACATTTTGTTCTTCACTAACATACATTAGCTGGCAACCTAAAAAAAAAAAAAAAAAACGTGCAATTTAGACTAGAACTAGTGTTTAAAACAAGTGTGTAGAAATATCAGCAACTGAAGTCAAGCATTTGCATCCATTCTTCCTGGTAAATCTTCTCAAGTTCATGAACTGTCATCATCAGGTCCATTGATGTTCTCTAGGGTTCATTTCTAGGCTTTGGCCAGACCGTTCAAGCACAATGTGTTTGTCCTGAAACTAGTCTAGGGTTGTCCTTGCTGTATATTTCAGCTTGCTGTGGTATTGTAAGGTAAACTCTGGAGCAGATTTTCTTTAAGGACATCTCTGTATTTGACTCATTCATTCAGCTCCCAATTCTAAAGGGCACTGGTGGCTCAGTGGTAGGTGTTTCGCCGAAAGACCAACAACAACAACATCCAGCTCCCAATTCTAAGCAGTCTCCCCATCTTTACCACTGAGAAGAACCACACTAGAATTATCCTGCCGTCACCATATTTCACTCTGGGGATGGTATTAGCCAGTCCTGGGATTTTGCCAAAGGTTGTGCTTGAAGATTAGTTTCCATGTCTGTCTGTCCAGTCAAGAGGATCTCGCTAATGAGTCTTTTATGGTGCTTTCACACTACAGGTCAGGGCACAGTATGGCATACTCAGGAATGGCTTGGATTAAATACAAGAGCTGAACACGGAAGTGGACTGCTGTTTAGAACGCTACGTCATCCTCTGAGTTACACAGCCATAGAGCTCATAACCCAATTAGGTGCATACTGCCACCTGCTATATAGGAGAGTGTTTAAAAGTGTTACTCGGGTATAGAACCACTATTTGGGGAGTGGGGCGCAATCGCATCTAATGTTAAATGTCCTTAAGTGCCTGCCTTTTTGCACAGGAGTTCCGTTAGAGTGGCCAATGAGTTCTTGGTCACATCCCTGAATAAGGTCCTTTTAGTCAAGTTGCAGGGTTTTGGCGAACTAGTCTAATCTTTAGTAAAATACCCTTTCGCAAATCTTTGTCTCCACACACGTTGGGGTCTACAGGGATTTCCTCGGACTTGACATGGGTCGATATTTGGTGGGACCTTGTGCATATTTATAAGTACTAAGTTTTGTTTGGACAAATTCTAGAGAAATTGTGGGATAACCAAAGCACAACTAAACACCTGATCTGAATTTAGAGCGACTTAGCCAATAATGTAAATTTTAGTATTTGATTTATATTAAGGTGGCATAGTGAAGGACACTATGACCTTGATTTACAGGGTGAGGGGTTCGATTCCTGCCTCGGGTCTGTGTGCATGGAGTTTGCATGTTCTCCCTGTGCCTAGAGGGTTTCCTCCAGAAACTCCAGTTTCCTCCCACAGGACATGCAGATTAGGCTAATTGGTTTCTTCAAATCCCCACAGTGTTTGAGTGAGTAAGCACGCACACACTCACTTTGATGGATTGGCACCCCATCCAAGGTGTAACCCACCTAGTGAGCAGAGCCTCCTGAGATAGGCTCCAGGCTTCCCATGACGTGTACAGGATAGGCGGCATAGAGAATGAGTGAGGGAGAAAAAGGGAGTGATAGATATTTTTGCTGCTTAAGATAACTGATGCCATTCGACATGGTTGCCAGTGATGCTTTCCAGAAGCAACGATATGACCAGTAAAATTATCTCAAACCTCGAAATATTCTCAGTCTAATAAAATCCAAACATCAATAAATAACAGTTGGTACAAACAGACAGTGTGTTCTGTTACCTCTCCCCTCTCGAACCAAAACACACTTTGGTGGACTTTATTAAACACTCTCCAGAAAACACAAACACACACACACACACACACACACATACACACACCATCTAACTATAGTCACACAAACACCTAGCACAAGTAAATCTTCCTAATGTTTGTTAGAAACAAACAAACAGCGCAGTATAACACATGCCAATGCACTAAAGTGTCACACTAGTGGTATTTTACACTAATTACACTAACATGCAACACACACATTTCAAGAACAAGCTGAGAACGCTTCCTTCTACGGTGCACTGATGAACTTTTAAAGGAGTGACTACCCACTTTGCCTTGAGGAAGCAGCCCCAGGTCAGGGCCTCTCTCTCTCTCTCTCTCTCACACACACACACACACACACACACACCTGCCTCTGGCCGTGCACTTGCAAGGGAGGAGATAATGTTCGCCCAGATTTACCATGCGAAAATCTCTGGCACTATGTCACTCCCTACATATTTCAAGCTACTCAGCAATATGCCTCACACACACACACACACACACACTTCTTTCACTCCTTCCTTCTCACACACTCCCTCCTTTTTTCCCTTCTTGACCAGGATCTACATCACACTTAGTAACACACACTTGCATTCCTTTACTTATGAGCTAAACCCATCAGATTTCTCCTGCTCCTTCACTCCCCAACATCTCTTATTCTCCATGCTGCTATAATGTTCTACTCTATCCAAACACCTGCTCCGGTACCGTGCCTGTATCTTTCTTTCTCACATACTTCTTTCTCGTTCATGGTCCTTGGTCCCTTTTTCTCTGTCCATTTCTTTATCTGTCCATCTCTCTGCGGTGTCTGTTTCACCACCTGACCTCTCACAGTGTGTACATGTCTGCTCATGTTGCCATGGGAGCAAACACACACACACACACACACACACACACACGTTCAAGTGTTGCTGGACTTGTGGGGACCAGACTGAGCACAGAAATGAGAGACAATGACTCAGGAGATCTTACAGTGCACGGACAGACAGACACACACTCAAGCTCATTACAGTCCCCACAATGCACGTCTATTTGTTTTCATTATGGGGATCTTGTTTCCCACATTTAGAAAAAAATCTTATAATCTTGTCAAAGAATCTAATTTTGGCAAAATAAATACAAGTCTGGTCTTATATTTCTTGAGCCAAGGGCAAACATCATTTGCAATGACAGTCAAAAAAAAGTCAAAACATGTAACCATATAACAGTTATACAGTAGAAGGGATTTCTTTATGGTTGTACTGTCTGGTATTACCCAAATGAGAAAGGTTTCACTTTTGAGTCTGATTCCTCTTAAGGTTCCTTGTCTTCTCAGGAAGTTTCTCCTTGCCACCGTCACCACCGGCGTGCTCATTAGGTGCAACTTCTATTATGTAAAGCTGCTTTGCCACAATCTCTGTTGCTAAAAGCATTAAAAAAAAAAATTATTATGCTGGATTGACATTTGGCTCATAATTCTGATTTCTTTTAGTAACATTATTATTAGTACAACAATTACGATAGGAATATGATTGCTGTTAAACAACCCGTTGGCGTAGCCAGCCGACAATGTCGTGCATGAATTTGTTTACATCCTTGCTTATATTCAATTTTTAAATCAATTCAATTTTATTTGTATAGCGCTTTTAACAATTGGCATTGTCCCAAAGCAGCTTAACACAATCAAAAGAA
>JAQMYJ010000023.1:40443749-40456319 GCA_030014305.1 Clarias laeviceps | reverse complement strand
GTGGAGACCTTTTTTTTGTTAAGTACATAAAACTCCACATGTGTTCATTCATAGTTTTGATGCCTTCAGTGAGAATCAACCAATGTAAATGGTCATGAAAATAAAGAAAACACATTGACAGATAGATGAGAAGATGTGTCCAAACTTCTGGCCTGTACTGTACAAGGAATTTGTTTTGGTGACAGATGCTTCCAGAGATGACAGCAACACACATCACACACACAAAAAACTAACAAGAAATGGATGTAGGGTTTTATCAAATAAATATAAGTGGTATTGCACAGTATTGCACCTATTGCGCATCATAATATTGCACTTATTTTTTATTGCACAGTGGGGAAAACATTTAACTGTTAGATTGCCTGGGGCAAAACCTGTTCTTGTGCCTGGTTGTCCTGGTGTTCGGTGCTCTGTAGTGCTGACCAGACGGCAAACAGTCAAAGAGAAGATGGAAATAGAGGTTTGACTAATGGTACTTAGTTAGTCACCTAGTAACCCAGTGTAAGGATTTATCTAATGATGGAAACTTCAAAGCACTTTTGCAAGTCGCCAAAAAAGCCAAAATGTAAATGGGTAACTTTACTTATTAGAATATTTGGTGACGTTCCCTTACAGCACAGGAAGTATATTTGTTCTGCCACGATACCACTGTGTTGCCATTAAACTTACTCATGTGTCTGGAGACCTTTCTACAAAGTTCAAGCCTTTCACTGGGAGGAGATCCCTCTTGAGGCTTGTGGAGAGCTCTGCTGAATTGCGGTGCACCAAAACGATGATGATCCTTTTCTTAAGTGATGAAATCAAATCAGTATCACTTCTCGATTTTCCCACAATTTCCCAAAATCTCAATTTCACTTTGTTTCTGATGAATTTCCCTGTAAGTAACATTACATGACCTAAATGGTGTATAAACAACACCAAAGTGGCCTGATTGGACACTTCTGTCTGAAATCCCAAAATGCATGTACTGTACATGTGTGGTGTGATTTTATTTTGACCAAAATCATGAGCTTAAAAATTCACAAGTTCAGTTCCAATCTGGAAATCCTGAAGTGATTTATGAGGTAGAAATAGTTTTGTACAAAGTCCACAATGCTAGCTGAGTCGAACAGGGGTCATGTTAATGCCATGCTAGTCACACATATGGAGATTAGCAGCATATTGATACCAGCTCATTTTAAATCCTAGACCTGCCTGTCTAGCTAGCTACAGTATGTTGGCAAATCCTTGCAAGCTGATGTTACTAGAAATAAGACTAGGTTGTCACCTTGACCTGGTAATCACCAGGACTGAAGCATCTGGTTTGGACTTAAACTTGACACCTGCGTTCCTTTTTAAAACTTGAAGTGTGCACTCTCGTGTCCAAGTTCACCATCATTCGTGCCACTGGAGGTCAGAGATCATTGGGGCACACGAGTACCTACATGGATGCCCCTTGACCCCCAACATTTCATACTGCAGTGCATGTAGGCAGGAAGTGACAGCGGTGTTTAGCACGTCTTCAGGGGGCTATTTATAATCCCACTGACCTTTCATATTTCTGTGCGATGAATGATTGACATGACAGACGTTGTTGTGAAAGATGGGAGTGTAGTGTCTTAATTGTAGAGCTCACCTGCAGCTGCAACGTTTTTACTGTGTTACTGTAATACTGTAAGAGAATATGTAACCATGTGTTACTACAGTGGGTTGTCTGTACATTACTTTCACACTGTGTGCTATATGTCATGTTGCAGCAGTAATAATCCACATTCTAGATTGTTGGCATTTGTAAGACAACCCTCCTCTGAGCTCATTAGGATCAGCTGTCCTCCTGTCCTACAAATTTTAGTAAACTGTTCTAGCATATTCAATATACCTGAATTCATATGCTATACATTTAGTGTAGACGTCTCATAAGTTTATCCACTGGTAGTTAAATATGAATTAGCTACAATAATTGTATTGAAATTAACCAGCTAATGTTAATTAATTTAAATTACTAACCTAATGTAACCCAATTAAATAATGCAGCTAATGAGCAAATGTCATTAACTAGCTAAAGTAAAATAGCTAATTGACTAATGTATTGTGATACTATATAAATAACTAACAATCGTAAATAACCAGCTAAAGTAAGGCGATATACAGTATACCTACTGTATCTAATGTCAATAACTGAGTAATACAGTACAATACAATGTAGCCAGCCAGTGTTAACTTGCTAATGTAATTTAACTAGCCAATGAAATGGAATGTAACTGTATCTAGTTAATGTAATGTGATATGATTTAATGATCCTAAGCAATGTTATATAATCAACTATCCAGTGTAATGTACTGTAAACAACTAGCTAATTCAATGTCCTGTTACTAACAAATGTAATGTTATATTTCAAGCTAGGTAATGTAACACACCTTCATAACTAAAGTCATAGTACAGTAACATACTGTAGCTGTATAATAAATTGTAATGTAACTAACTAGTTAAAGTAATGTAAATGAAATGTAATGCAACTATGTAGAAATGTGTACTGTAATTTAGCTAACTAGGTAATGTAATTGATAAAGTTATCATTAAGTCATTATAATACGCTAATTTAATATGCCTAAGCCACTAAAGTAATGCTTATGTAAAATTAGCCAATGTAATGCTACTTATTAGCTAATGTGATGTTACGAGCTAGCTAATAAAGTGTAGCTAAATAACTACAGTAGTAAAATGTAACTAACTGTATACTAATGTATTAAACTTGAATTAGCTAATATGATGTGACATCACAGCTTATACTGCTAGCCACTAACTTGCTAGAATCTTTTAATTAACTGTTAATTAAGCAGCTGACGATGTTACTTGGTAGTTGGCATTAGTTTCTAGTAGCTTGGAAGCCCAGGCATAATCTAACTGATAATGTACTGTATATTTGCATTATATATTTGCTAGTATAGTGAAGTGACCCTTTATAAATGAGTCATTCTTTTTGGACTCTTCTAAGTGAATCATGCAAATCCCCAAGCGATTTTAGTGACACATTTGTGTGCCAAATGTCTGTCGTCTGGCATAATGTTTTTAAGACATCTGACAACACACTTTTCTGAATCATGATGTGCAACGTGTGCTTTACTTAAACTTCACTTTTCGAATTATGAAACATTGTAAAACACAGAATTCCCCACATAAGCTGGTTTTATGAAATGTTTTACAAAACGCCACAAGTTGCTGTTGTATGGTAACTATAAAGAGACATACTGGCAGACACCAAGGTGACCAATTTTTTTTTATTGTATATTATTTTTCTATTAGTTAGCTGTTGTTTTATTATTTATCTCTAGGAGTAGTTTGGTTCATTTCGAATTACATTTCTTGCCTGAATCTTAAAGTTTTTAAATTACATTTACATATACAGTATATTAACTATTAACATCACTTACATTATATTTACACCACATATCCAATTTTAGTTACAGCTAAATCAACACTTTAGCCACAACTACAGTATATTTGCAACTACACTTGCGTTACATTTACACCTATATTTAGACAACAGCTATACGGTACTATACAGAACTGTACATTTAACACTGTATATACAGCTTATGTTAAAACTTACATCACATTTAAAACATTTATTTACAGATACCGTTACACTATATCTAAAGCTTTACTTACACTAAGTTTACAGTACATTTACATTATATTAATAGCTACACTCGCACTATGTTCACAGCTTTATTTACACTACAGTATATGTACAGTATACAGTACCACATTTAGACCTTTAATTGGAACTACATTTACATTTACACTCTTTACTTTACACGGTTTACAGCTATATTTACAGCTAAATTGTATCATATTTCTTCATAGCTTTGTATCATATTTACACTATACACTTATATTTATATTTACACTACATTTACAGCTTTATTTACAGCTATGATTCCACTATATTGTATAAACTGCTACTGTATACTTAAAGTATAAGTATATTTACAGCTGTATTTACACCATATGTATATATAAATTTCCATTATATCTAAAAATTTATTTATAATTTATTATAAATATAATTATAATTATTATTTATTATAATTTATATAATTGGCATTATAATTACAGCTTCATTTGCACTATATACAACTATGTAATTATTTAAACTATATCTATATATCTACATTTACATTGTGTTTCCACTTGACTGGGTTTACAGCATATTTACATCTATATGTATACCATGTTTACACTACACTTAAATTAGGTTTACAGTACATTTGCGGCTACATTTACAGTATATTTCACGTCATGTGATGTGTAACCATATTTACAGTTATACAGTATTTATAGTTTTATTAACAGCTACAATCAGCAAAATATATCGATAGTTACATTTACATTATATTTACGCTATACACATGCCACCTTCACAATGGACAGTACATTTAAACCATATTTATGCTATACACATGCTATATATATATTTTTTTCTGTTAACATTATATTACTAATAAATAGGCAAAGACATTGCCCCCAGTGTGGGAGTGGATTGGCACGGTGTTCCCCACCTAGTTGCTCAAGTCCCCTGGGATAACCTTCAGGCTTCCCACAACCCTGTACAGGATAAGCAGCATAAAGAATGAGTGAGTGAGTGAGTGAGTAAGAGTATTGTTGACATATGCAAGTGTGGTATTTCAGTATTGTGTAATATCACTTCAGTTTTCTATATGTATGTATGACATCAGTCACTCACTGCGTTACATAATAAACCAGTTAAATGCAGTTTGTAGTAATAATAAAAACATATTAACTCAACTCAAAATGATGACTCGTCTTGTGCAGGAATGTGTGTGTGTGTGCGTGCCTGTAATGTAATCGTTGACCCAAGAGACCTGTAACTGGCTTTGATGTGTATGTCTGATGCTGTGCTTAATCGGCTGTGTAATTGTGGCAGCGTTCACTGTGTGACTCTCAATGCAGTTTTTGTTCATATTGTGTGTGTGATGAGAAACCAGGGCCAAGCCTTTTGTTCCACAGTTTGTTAATCATTCAGTCTCATTCAGTGTCTTTCACAGTGAAGTAGATGAAAGGAGAAGGACACCAGGAGAGAGGTAGAACAGAGAGAAAGGTAGCGGAGAAAAGAAGAGAGGGAACAGAAGAGCAATAGATGATAGACAGAGACAGTTCGAGTAAAAGAGGAGAGACAGACACGTCTCGAAAGAAAGAACAGAGTGAGGAAAGCAAAAGAAATGAGTAGAATGAGGACAGAGTGAGGGAAGAGAAAACTGACAAGGGAAATTGGAGGAGAGACAGACTGTTAGGGGTGCAGGAAGTGACAGATAGAAAGGTGGGAGAGGCAGGTAGAGAGCAAGACAAACAGAGGGGTGAGTCTGAAGAGAAAAGGGTGACAGCAGGTGAGATGGAAAGATATACAGGAAAGAGAAAACTCGGAAGAAACAGGTATTTGTATAGCACTTTTAATGATGGGCATTAAACTAAACTAGATTGACAACTAAAGAATAGAAGGGACAAAAACAACAGGAAGAAAAAATAAACCCTATGAAGAAAGAAAGAGGCAACAAGAAAAAGGGGGAGAGACATGTACGTAGACTAAGTAGAGTGAATTGACTGGAAGAAAGAAGCTGGAGTGACCAGCAGAGTTGGGGGTAGAGTGGCAGATCCTGTTTAGTGCCTGTTCATGTTGGAATTAAAAAAGACAAACTTCAGATTAACTTTCTGGCCTGTTAAATACTGGTATGCATGAATCTTGGTAGAGATACTGTAGAAGCGTGCCATCAGCCTGACCTGTACTTCGAGGAGGACGGTTTTATGTATGTGAGCTCCAGCAAAGATTCGGACAGGTCAGGAAAATCCTACAGTTTATGTTAATGACCTTCAAGGACACAGAACTTCTCATTGTCCCTCAGGGACACAGAACTTCTCAGTTCTGAGGAATATAGAAATTCTATGAATGACAGGGACACGGGCCTGTTCTTCAGTGACAGGGTCAAGAGATTGCTCCTTAGTGACAGGGACACGGGACTGCTCCTCAGTGATAAAGACATGGGACTGCTCCTCAGTGACAGGGACAAGGGAATGCTCCTCAGTGATAAAGACATGGGACTGCTCCTCAGTGACAGAGACAAGGGAATGCTCCTCAGTGACAGGGACCTGGGACGGCTCCTCAGTGATTGGGACATGGTACAGGGACAAGGGACTGCTCCTCAGTGACAGGGACACAGGAATGCTCCTCAGTGACAGAGACAAGGGAATGCTCCTCAGTGACAGGGACCTGGGACGGCTCCTCAGTGACAGGGACCTGGGACGGCTCCTCAGTGACAGGGACCTGGGACGGCTCCTCAGTGACTGGGACAAGGTACGGGGACAAGAAACTGCTCCTTAGTGATTGGGACATGGTACAGGGACAAGGGACTGCTCCTCAGTGACAGGGACACAGGAATGCTTCTCAGTGACAGGGACATGGACTTGCTCCTCAGTGACAAGGACATAGAACTGCTTTGCGCCACTTTGTCAAGTTTGTCAATGTTGTCCTTTGTGCTGTCTATGTTCCACCAGATGGAAAAACTGTAAGTGCTGTGGTACAGGTGTCTGAGTGCGTGCAACAGCAGCTCCAATGCACCCCCAATGCCCCTCTGTTTGTTTTAGGTGATATGAACCACTGTCCTCTTGAAAGATTCCTTGCTGGTTTTCAACAATCTGTCAAACGCAACACTAGGAACAACAATATACTGGAAAAGTACTATGGAAATATTTCCAGTAAATAGAGTGAAAAACTAAAACCACCCCTACCCTAGCAAACTCCAGCATGATGGAGGTTGTACACAATTTGACCACAGTATGATGGAGGTTAATCCTGGATTCCCCACTCTGCTGAAGGCAAACATGTCTGAACACTGGGGATACTTTGATAGACTGTTTTCGTTGCACTAATAGGGGTGCACTGTATTAAAGCACAATTAAAGCAGGTCTGCAGTTGTCAAGTTCTACGAGGATATACCAGTCTGAGATACCAGTCTTAAACAAAACAACAAGCCTTATATCACTAAGGTCATCAGTAATGTAACTAGGCTGATTGGCATTTTCAGATTACGTTTAGTGTATAATGAGATTTCTGAGTGTGTGTATGCACCTGTACTGTAGGTTGCCAGAGGTTGGGATCCTCAGCAACGTACCTTCCCCGAAAGCAGTGACTGCTGACTTGATAGATCATTGAGGCCAACCATCACTTGTACACACTGTTGCACTTGGACTTGTATCTACAGTAGGCCTCAAATAAGACTGGTCAGTGTCGGTAAGACTGTGCCTGACTACAAAAAGGAAAGGGTAAAGACTGGTTGATGGTTTGCTGCTCAAAGATTCAGGTAAAACCGCTACGAGAACCATCATATCCCAAACAGTCTTAAGACTGGAAACTCGTGACAATTTGTTTGACTCAAAGCGAGCCGTTTTATGACAAGCAGAAAGTTAGCAGAAAGTATGCAGGATTAGCACTTAGCGTTCAACAAATTGACTTATAGGAGGGGCGGGTGTATTGATCAAAGGAGCCTGTGATTGGCTAGAAGACAAAAGAAAAAAGAAAAAGCTTAAATTGCTATGATTAAGAGCTTCATGTAGAATGAATAATGCCATGGATGGTGAATCCCTCTGTTTTACTGTAGAAGCCAAACCTAATTTGGGGGGATTTCATTCAGATTGCAGGGAATGATGTTTCTCCATTGGCTAGCTGGGAATTTATTTTTTTCGGAAATACAATGGTGGGGCTGCTGGCTCTGTGAAATGGCCTTGGCTTTCTTTCTCAATCGTTCCATGGACGAGAGGAGAGGGAGGGTACCGGTTCGCATTGTTTGTATTTTCCCGAGTCAACACAAGAGGAAATGAACACAGTGGCTAAATATACAAACGGTGCATTGTGCTAGCAGAGAGCAGCTGCTCACAGGAACAGCAGGCGGATATGAGGCTGTGCTAACGTACAGACTAGGGATGGATGGATGTTGGGGATGAACCAGTGGTGAAGGAGATGTAGAGAGAGAGAGGACAGAGTAGAAAGCCGTTGAATACGTCAGTGTGAAGCATGTGTGGTTTTTTACCATGAATGGATGTCTTCAGCTACTTGAGAATCACCCAAGTTCTTATGTGTGTGTGTGTGTGTGTGTGGGTGAATCACCAGTTCAGATTTGGAAAGAAAACAGGAAGTGATGATTATTTTCCCCCCACTCTGTCACCAGGAGTTTACATGGAATGGGTGTCAGTGATCACCAAAGGCTGATGAGTTTTACAGGAACCTGCAAAACATTTAGGTTAAAGCCATCCAATTAAGCTTTGGTCCATGTCAGGAACTGCAAGGCTAAGTGTTCTCACAGTAAATAGATTACTAGATGTATTAGCTTATAGCAGTTTGGCATTAACCAACCAGTGGTTTATGACCCCAAATTATGATTTCTGATTTTTGTATTTTCTTAACACTTTCTTGGTTTCATCTGGCTGCTTAAGTCAGAGATCTTACAAAGCATGCAGTATCTCACTGTAAAAGTATATCTATCAGCAGAGGGGTACGAAATAATTTTGGCACAAATTCGCAGGTGTCTGTTAGACAAAAAGAATTTCAGCTTCTAGCACTATAACCAAAGTGCAAACTAAGACAAGAAAGGAACAACATCTTAAGAAGAAAAACAATGTTTTTGAAATAGTCCAGTCTTAGACTCAGATCTAAATTCTATTAAAAAAAAAACCAGTGGAATGACATAAAGAGGTCTGTGCAAGACAGATCGTCTCACAATTTGATAGTTCTTGAATATTTTTGCCGGGAGGAATGTTATGAAATTGCTAAACCAATGAATTGCTATGTTCTAAATCCTATGAGTGTTGAATTACATGCAAAATGTGCTTCAACGAAATATTAGTTAAGGAATATAGTATGTATACTTATTCCCACAATATCACAGTAAAGATCTGACAGGGATCTGACTTATTTTGCTTTAATATCTACATCACGAAAACCTGCAGTTTTAACAGAAGATGCATAGAATTGTCAGATCCTCTGTACAGTCAGGAAGGACGGACATTCTTTCTTGTCAGAGGAAATAAACAGACAACATCCATGTTGTTGTTCGCTCTTTATTCTAGTAAATTCAACGGACAATCAAAGCTGATGATTTCAAGTGTCAGCCAGAGGACAGGCAATGCTGCTGATCCTACTTCCTCCTAAGATTTATCCCTCCTTAACTTGTGGAAGGTTTCTTTTTTCCCTTCATCATTGTGACCATAAGCTTCTGTAAGAACATGCTACTGAGAACTACTGAATAGAATCCTGGACTCTGTAGCTGTATGTGCATAAATCCTTAAAGTTACGTCTGAGGCACAATCAGGATCCTCAAAATGTATAGTACAAGCAAAAGTCATTCATTCATTTGCTTATTAAAATGCAATTAATCTGTAAAGGCAAAAAAAAAAAAAAAAACACGCTGAAGGCGTCCAAAAATATACAACATATCTTTTTTGAACAGTTGATATTGAGATGTATCTGCTACTTACACTCTGGAAATTCTTCATAATGCCTCAAATCTGAGGTGCTGGTTGTTAATTGGTGATTTCTGAGGCTGGGAACTCCTGAACTTCTCCTCTGCAGCAGAGGTAAGTTTTGGTCTTGCTTTGCTGAGAAGGTCTTCATGAGAGACAGTTTCATCATGGTGCTTGATGGGTTTTGCAAATGTTATTTCTCGCAAGAAATGTTCCACAACAGCTGACCTTCTGACAGGTAGTCCAGCAAACAGTGACTGTTGTTGTTGGTACTTAATTCCATAATTCCATTTGTGATATTTAATATTTTTGAAATCTCCAGCTGAATTAGAAGGTTTGTTCAAACTTGTGACTGGTGCTGTAAAAACAAATCCCAGCAACTCTTGATTTGAACAGATTTCAAACTTCAAACTTTGTAATGAGCCATCATAATTTATCATGATATTCTGGAGCCAAATGAAATATTCTCCACTTGTCTGTGTTGGTTTTTGTTTAATAAACTGGTGGCTGAAAATCATGAACGACTGTTGCCCCATAGTGGACTGGTGGCCAATCCAAAGGCTATTCCCAACACTCTCACAGTGTTTCTGGGATAGGCTCTGGATGCACACCAGTCCTGACCAAGATAAAGTGAAGTATCACATGGCTTTATCTGTTCCAGGAGGAGTACCAATAGAGAGAGACTCTTTATGTGTTTGGTAAAACCAGTGTAGTTTTCCTTGTGAAATCTGACACGTAACTGTAACACTTTGCTTTGCTTTTAAAGGCCTATTTAAGCATAACAAAATAATAATGAATCAGCCCACTGTCAGCCTCGCAGCTGACAAATTTCCTACATGTGACGGCAAATCCAGCAGATGCAGCGGCCAACTTTAAGAAAACCCCCTTCGTGCTTTGATTTGAAGCTCCGGGCTTTTGAAGGGCTTTAGGGCTTATGGACGAAACCCCCACACCTTTTTTATCTCTCTTTTCATTTCATCCAAATATGCGTGTTATAACCTGGGATGAGAGCGGATGAAGCCAGGACGAATTCTGGCTTTCTGATGTCGAGCTCGATTTGGCATGATGTCGGATGTCTTGTACTGTATACTGTATGTTTTATCTGCACAATAGTTCTATACCTTTATGACTGGCTGCTGAGAAACTAAAGCAACTAAAATCTTTATTTGTAAAAATCACTCACTCATCGTCTATACCGCATTATCTTGTATTCAGGGTCGCGGAGGGCCTGGAGTCTATCCCAGGAGAGGGCACGGGGCAGGGTACACCCTGGACAGGGTGCCAATCCATCGCAGGGCACACACACACACACACATTCATTCACACACTACAGGCAATTTGGGAACCCCAACTAGCCTAATCTGCATGTCTTTGGACTGTGGGAGGAAACTAGATTACCTGGAGGAAATCTGTGCTCACCAAGCACAGGGCGAACATGCAATCTAGACGGGAATCGAGCCTGGGCGGGAATCAAACTCGGACCTTGGAGATGCAAGGCGACAGTGCTAACCACTACACCACCGTGACGCCTTGTGAAAAGCAACAGTAAAAAATTTCAAAACGTAGCCCTTAAAGCTCAGGACATTTTATCCATTATTTGTTTTGCTGTTTATAGAAACATATATATTGCTCAGGATTTTGCAGTATAGAGTGACATCCTTTTTTTTTTCAGCGCAACCGACGCAATATGATGAACAAAATTTTATTTCATTTCAATCAACTATACAAACATGACTGAGCAAAAAATTTAAAACATAGAAATAGCACAGATACACATGATCACATGGTTGTTTTCAGTTGTTTCTATGACCAATATATAATAATAATATGCTGATTTTTAAAGGTTCTAAATTTTTACGTTGTAAATTCCAAATTCCGGTAGTAGTAAAATTCACCCTTTATAAAAGCAATGAACACGTTCGTTCTACCTGACATATTTGAAAACCCAAATACACAGTTTGAAGTCTGAAGCCTCCCCGTTAACACACACCGGCAAGGCATCCATGCATTGTTTTTATTTCATTTTATTGTCATTAACCTATACTGTGTCATGGCTAGCCATGAAGCCAAGCCACAGGACCAAAAGGATCCAAACTGGCTGCATATTTGCACCATTACCATAGAAACAGGTATAAATATGGTCAACAACATTTTTTCAAATTTTAGCAACAATTTCGGTGTTTTTTTTTTTTGTTGAAACATCTTTGGTTCGCTTTCTGGCATCCTTCTTTATCCAATTATATAAGAGCCTGATTTTTCTTACTGAAATTGAGTGCCTTTCTATCCTTGAAAACATTCACAGTCACTTTGGAAGTGTACAGTACTATTAAGTGACTGCCAAGGAAAAGCTAACGTTCACACGAGCTACAAAATCCATGCTAAAATGAGAATGTAAAAAATTCCCAGAAACAGAAGATGTGATTGAATCCATGGACCTTTCTTGCTTCTCTTCTTCTCCTGAGCTTTATCAGGTGTGTACACAGCGAAAGGGAGGTCGTCCTCAGGAATTCACGGGTCATATTCATGTTTCAGAGTTTCGGGTTGAAGTCTACACTGATGGGAGGGGACGGGACATACCTGTGTATGGACACACACGCACTTTGATACACACACACAGGATTGGAGTGGTCAAATCCCAACATGCAGGCAGGTGATCATGGAAGGGTTAAGGTCAGGATTGAACGAGGTAATGAAGGGTGTTGGGCCAAACATTCCAACAGATATAGTCTTATAACAATTTAAGCATTGTAGGGTAATATTAACAAATGAAAGAGATTATAGAAGTAATATATGAACAAAAGAAAGGTTTTGTCTGTATATTGATCAGTACTCGCTCTTTCAATTATATCTTTACGTTTCATACATTGGAGGACCTGAATCTCAAAACATTTTCTGTATGTCTGTATGTCTGTATGTCTGTTTAGCCAGATTTTGTCACAGCGTCACGGAAAAACGGTCTGGACAGAATTTATTGAATTCAATTTTCAATTCAATTTTATTTGTATAGCGCTTTTAACAATTGTCATTTTCGCAAAGCAGCTTTACACAATCAAAAGAATT
>JAQMYJ010000023.1:40312187-40326652 GCA_030014305.1 Clarias laeviceps | reverse complement strand
TATACTCCTGTCTCCCACAATAAACTTTGAACGTCTCACTGAGCACTGACTTGTGTGTTTCATTGAGGGGTTCCCTGGATCCAGGTGGAACAGACAGAATACAGGCTGAGCACTGAGTAGACAAAAGGAGGTCTACCAAAATTCAAGAAATCCTTACAACTGGTTTCATGGCTCTGAACCCTCAACTGTGCTTGGATCCATTTCCCAGCTTTTTGGTTAGTTCTGACAGAATAATATGATCATCACGATAAACCCAGCAGATTTTACCAGGATAAGGTTGGCTCTTTAAGTGGAGCATGGCTATCTGGGATGCTCAAGATCCATGTTGTAATAACTTCGAGGCATTCTACAGAGAGATGAGATCATTCTCATGTCAACAGGGAGACCAGGACCAGATTGTTAAGGCTTTGCTAAGGGTCATGCTCGGCCTATGAATATGCCATCAAGTTTCGGACCCTAGCCGCCTCAAGTAATTGGAACGACAGAGGCCTAGCGGATGTCTTCCTGGAGGGTTTTGTCAGAGACAGTCAAACATGAGTTTGTTTCTCAAGAGCTGTCCACAGACTTCCACGAGCTTATGAATCTCACTAGCTGGATCAACACATGCTGCCATTCGAGACAACCGTCCAGAAGATTGACTCCTGCCAGGACAACCCATCTGTCCCCTACTCTTAAACAGAGTGATCGGGAGACTTGTCTAGGGACTATCCGGTAAAAGGAGGCACCTTCTAGTCAGGGGAGCAGCCCTTCAAACAGACTTTGAGAACCACGCCCCTTACTCCCAGCTATCACGTGCCGAACCTTTCCACTCACGCTAAGAATATTGGGGAATCATTCTGAGGAGATCTGAATGTTCGTCATTGAGAAGTTGAACGCTGCTGTAGTTCTTGGCATTCATTGGATAGCACTTCATGGCCCACATATTAACTGGGCTAAGCACGTCATCATTGGTTGCAGTCCTTCATGTTCCACGTCATGTCTTCTGTCATTGCTCCCTTGATCCCCTACTCTGGCTACACCTGATGAAACTCTGGACATCTCCAATGTTCCCACCTAATGCCACGATCTCAAGCAGGGCTTCAACAAGGCTCGAGCCATGTCACTCCCTCCTCAACTATGACTGTCCTGTAGACCTCCTCCTGGGTTCTTCTTCTCCAAAGTGTCGGCTCTACTCACTGACATGCCAAGAAAAAGAAGCCATTAATTAGTACATCACAGGGACTCTTCCCACAGGAATTATCCATCCATCATCCTCCCCTCCAGGGGCGGGATTCTTTTTTGTTAAGTAAGAGGACTGGTCCCTTCCTCCCTGTATTGATTATCGAGGACTTAACAAAATAACAGTGAGGAATCGTTACCCTTTACAGATGGTACTCAACCAGAATAATAGTTTTACCACATTTGTGGCATTTGTGTTTGTGCGTTTGCTGACTTTAGCGCAGAGTGGTGCTTTATAACTATAGACTGACGCCTCAGGCCTTAGTTCATTCTCTCAAGGATTAATGAGTTGCAGCTAAAGGAGCTGCACATACTAGCGGATAAAATCAAGTGAAACATTGTAATTAAATGAATTCATAATCACAATTTAAATTAAATCTTATTAGGATTGAATTTAAGCAAAGTAAATGTTAACACAGTGAGCCTTTATATTTTTAGATTATGTGTAATTAGAAAAGCTATGCGTGTAGGGTTTTGTGTCATCTTATACTTTGTGTTCTTTAAATTTGTAGCAGCTTTACTAGCTGAAAAACCTTATGAAATACAAGTGAAACATTAAACGAATTTGCAATCACAGTACAAATTTAGAATTTAAATGAAATATAGGCGTTTCTTATTTTCATAGAATTTAAGCAAAGTACAGTGGAACCTTGGATTACGAGCATAATTCATTCTGGAAGTGGGCTCACTTGTAAACCAAAGTGAATTTCCCCATAAGAAATAATGGAAACTCAAATTATTCATTCTACAGCCCAAAAAAATAAATACATAAAAATAATAATTAATTATTAAAATTAATACAAAATATAAAGTAAAAATAAAACAAATTAATCTGCACTTTACCTTTAAAAAAAATTTAAAATAAAGGAGGAATGAGACCCCTCTCTCCCTCTTCTCGTCTTACACAGTAAACCTTTCTCCTCTCTTATTTGGGTTTCATGCATACAGCACACACACATTAACAGAAACACTGTTATTTTCGGGAAAATGAACAAGAAATCTTTCTAATGACACTCGAGTGAGCGGACACTAATGGAATCACTGCTGTAAAGTAAAAATAAAACAAATTAAGAGGAGTGTGTGTGAAGGGGCATGGTGTCCAATGACACGCGCGCACACACAAACTGCAGGCAGATACAGAGAGGGAGATCAAATGGATCTTTAACCTCTCTAATGAGACTTGCTTTTGCTTTAGTCATGCACACACACATGTGTTATAATAAACAGTACACACGCGCTGTACACACATGCATACAAACAAAAAATTAAATATGTGTTACGCGCACACACATGGTCAAAGTGTTATAGTAAACAGTACACGTGTGCACGGATGTTGATTATACCAGTAAGAGACACGCACTAAGACTGAGCAGGGGAGATGATTACCCACGAGAAAAAACATTGGCTAAGTTGTGATCATGTGACGCTCAGCGTCAAAACATGAAGCGCATGCGTGCTACATGATACTCGGTACTCGTAAACCATGACTTGCACAAAGACTCTACAAAGTTCGTTTTTCAAGTCATTCACTCACTCACTCATCATCATTACCACTTAATCCTGTATTCAGGGTCGCGGAGGGCCTGGATCCTACCTCAGGAGACTTAGGGCACGAGGCGGGGTACACCCTGGACAGGGTGCCAATCCATCACAGGGCACAAAGACATACACACACTCACAAACTCATTCACACACTATGGTCAATTTGAGAACACCAATTAACCTAACCTTCCAGTGGGAGGAAGCCCACCAAGCACGGGGAGAACATGCAAACTCCATGCACACAGAGATGGGAATCGAGTCTGGCTGGGAATTGAACCCGGACCCTGGAGGTGCAAGGCGATAGTGCTAACCATTAAACCACCGTGCCACCATGTTTTCCAAGTCAAAATTTATTAAAATTATTTGCTCGTCTTGTGGAACACTCGCTAAACATGTTACTCGCAATCCAAGGTTCCACTGTAAATGTATACCTTAATATCTAGCCTTTAGATTTATTCATGTGTAACACTCGCACAGGCAAAAAACAGACTCTGGGTGTGCATCAGAAAAAGTGGGTGTGTCACAGTAATTGTCAGATTAATGTTCCAGAACTATATAATAAAACTGTATAAGCTACATAGACTTTATAAGATCCACTCACACTCACAATGACGACAAAATGTTTCAAATCTACTGATGATTTTGTAAAATAATGAAAGGAAACAAGGATACAGTGCTGTTCTGTATTTCGTGAACCTGAGCGCGTCAGAAATTGAACCAAAACTCTGTGTATATTTGCCTCACAGATGTGAAAAATATATACTTAGAGAAAGCGAAATGTCTGCTTTTATATAAACTAATGGAAAACAAATTTAAGACGATGTAATTTGTCTGAAACGTGAATTATAGGCACATCCACTGCTGCGGAGATGACAAGATGACATGATCACCTTCATCACTACAGCTGAAGCCAAAGAAATCACTAATTTATCAATCAATTATTAAAATGGCCAGTCAGTCTTCTTGCTGTTTTTCCTGACGCATTCATAATCATTAGTCTACTTCTATTCATAATCATTAGTCTACTTCTACCAGTGCGCTCTGGAAAACTTTATGCGTGCAGTTGAGCGCTGATTAGACTACGTAGGAAATTAAAGAGAAGGACCACAGGTCCTTAGAGGACAATTTACAATGCGTTGTAGTTGGGACACGTGGAAGGTGGGGTGAATGCGTCACATAGACGAGGGAAGTAAAAGTCGGATGGCGCACGGGTTAATTAACTTGGTTATTGTAAATGGGCTGATGAAACATGGCGAAAGCTTGCGTGAAAGTGTCTTTAGGGGGATGTCCCTGGTGGCGAGCATGACTCTGCCTCCTACGTGATACTTGGGGGTCTTGGAGCGATGGCGGTCCGCCTGTCTCTTGTACGACCTGGATGCTTGCAGCAGGGATCGTCTGGCTCGTAACCATATGCGTCTGCAGCGGCGGACAAAATGTTGCGCCTAGCGAACCTCTACCTCTTCCTCTTGAGTTGGAAACAGCGGTGGTTGGTAGTAACATCCTGTCATACACCGGAGGGCGACTTCCATTGCTTGGTTTCTTGACCGTTGGATTGGGGGTGAAAGCCAGAAGACAGGTTGGAAGTGGCCCTGATGAATTTACAAAAGGCCTTCCAGAAGCGTGTGGTGAACTGAGGGCCACGATCTGAAACTATGTCAGTGGGGAGGCCGTGGAGACGAAAAACATGGAGGATCAACTGCTCTGCAGTCTCTTTGCTGGGGGCAAGCTTGGGAAGCGGAACCAGCTGGACGGACTTGGAGAAACGGTTAACGATGGTCATGATACAAGTATTTCCATCAGATGAATGTAGACCTGTTACGAAATCCAGCGAAATGTGCGACCAGGGACAGTGAGGTATGGGTAAGGTTCTGAGGAGGCCAGCCGGAGGGCGGTTGTTGGGTTTACAGCGAGTGCAGATGTTGCAAGCTGCCACAAAGCCGGAAACATCCCTCCCCATCGTGGGCCACCAGAAGCGTTGTTGGATGATAAAGAGCGTTCGGGCAGAGCCTGGGTGACAGGACAGCTTGGATCCATGGCCCCATTCCAGGACCTGTGAGCGGAGACAGAGGGGAACGAAGAGACAACCTGGAGGGACATTGCTTGGGCTGGGCTCCTGAGTCAATGCCTGCTTAACTTTAGCCTCAATGTCCAGTTCCACGGCTGCTATTAGACAACGTGAGGGCAGGATAGTGTCGCACGGCGTGGAGTCATGGGTAAAAAAGAACTGGCGTGGAAGAGCGTCAGGCTTAGTGTTTTTGGAGCCTGGCAGGTAGGACAGGACAAAGTTAAACCGGGAAAAGAATAGGGACCAACGAGCCTGTCGTGCATTGAGCCTCTTGGCCCTATGCGGGTATTCGAGGTTCCTGTGATCAGACCACACTAGAAATGGGAGCTCGGTTCCCTCCACTCCTCTAGCGCTAACTTGATGGCTAGTAGCTCTCGATCGCCCACGTCGTAGTTCCTCTCAGCCGGGGACAGACAACGGGAAAAAAAAGAACAGGGGTGCAGTTTGTGATCCTGTGGCGACCATTGGGACAGTATCCCTCCGACGCCGGTGTTGGACACATCCACCTCCACTACAAACTGGCAGGAACGGTTGGGAACTGGATAGGAGCTGAGGAAAACCTTTTTTTTGAGATCGATGAAGGTTCTTTCTGCCTCCTTGTTCCAACAGAAGCGCATCTTGGAGGAAGTCAGAGAGGTTACCGGGGCAGCGACAGAGCTGTACCCTCGAATGAACGGGCGGTAGAAATTGGCAAAGCCCAGGAATCGTTGGAGATCTCATCGCGAAGCTGGGGTTGGCCAGTTGGAGACTGCCTTGACCTTGGCCGTTTCCATCTCCAGCCGCAAGGGGGAGATTACAAAACCAAGAAAGGTGGTAGCTCTCGTGTGAAACTCACACTTCTCTGCCTTGACATGGAAGTTGTTCTCTAGCAGCCTCTGTAACACTTGGCGAACGGTGCTCCTCCAGGTCGTGAGAAAAAATCAAGATGTCGTCTAGGTAGACAAATACATAACGGTTCAGGAAGTCTCTGAGAACATCATTGATCAGGCTCTGGAAGACAGCAGGGGCGTTGGTGAGTCCAAACGGCACTACCAAATATTCGTAATGACCGGTCGGGGTATTGAAGGTGGTCTCTAATTCGGACAAGATGATATGCATTGCGCAGGTCTAATTTCGTGAAGATGATGGCACCCTGGAGAAGCTCGAAGGCTGTAGACATGAGCGGTAAGGGGTAACGGTTCCTGACTGTTATTTCATTAAGCCCTCTGTAATCTACTCATGGACGGACCCATCTTTTTTTTGACGAAGAAAAACCCCGCCCCCATGGGTGAGGAGGACGGGCGAATAATACCAGCAGCGAGGGCCCCCATGATGTATTCGTTCATGGCTCCTTGCTCTTGGTGCGTCACGGAGTAAAGACGACCCTTTGGAGGGGAGGTACCTTGAAGGAGGTCTATGGGACAGTCATAAGGTCGATGAGGGGGGAGTGAGGTGGCCTAAGCCTTGTTGAAGACCAACTTGAGATTGTCAATCTGTGGGCAATGAAGAGCTAGCCATGGAAGGCCTACAGCAGCATGGGATTTATCGATGTTCAACAGACAGATCTCCTCAGAATGGTTCCCTGAGATTCTTAGTGTAAGTGGGAGGGTGTGCCATGTGATGGCTGGCAGGGGGCTGAACTGGAGTCGATGAGAGCCTGAATTCCGTGAGCTTCGCCGCCGATGATTAGCGTAGTAGGGAGTAGGTGGCGTGGTTCTGTGAGTCTGTCTGAAGGAACAGTAAGTAAAAAGTAAAAAGAAGTAAAAAAGAGGCCCTTTTTAATGGGCAGGTCTTAAGTAAATGTCCCGAGGCTCCGCAGTAGAAACAGGCCATCTCCTGGCGGCATCGTCGCCTCTCCTCCTCTGAGATTTGAGTCCTATCTAGATGAGCGAGGAAGGATATGCATGTACCTGGCTCCCCTCCATAGGTGGGCGGGGCTGGCAAGCGTGGTTCGCGCAGGGCCTCAGGGCTTGTGACTCGTGCTGAAGATAGCCAGAGTTGTTGCATCTCTGTGGTGACGTCAGCGAGAGTCTGCCTAGTGGTGAGGAGCTCTTGCTGCTGCTTCCCGAGGAGGGCGCCCTGGCTCTCCAGGGCCCCCTTATCCTGTCGTACTCTGCTGGATCCATTACATTTGGCTAGATTATTCTGTCACGGGGAACGAGACGAACAGACAGAGAGATGGATCCAGGTGCAGAGAAGCAGGTGGGTTCGTGAGGCGTTGGGCAAGCTGTGTGACGAGAAGAGACGAGAAGCAGAGCCGTAGTCGAAGGACGAAAGGAGGAGTTCAAAGCCATGTAATCCGTCAGCGAGGGCGTCAAGCCAAAACTTAAATAATTCTTTTGATTGTGTACAGCTGCTTTGCGACAATGATAATTGTTAAAAGCGCTATAGAAATAAAATTGAATTGAAAACAAACACGAAGCAGAGCCGTAGTCGAGAAACGAAAGCGAAAGGACTAGAGGTGAAAAAAACGAGAAACAAAGCGAGATCAGCAACGTAAAAAATCATGAACTGAAACGCGAAAAAACTGCGGCAAAAACACACAATAATCCAGCGGAAGAAATCAGCGGGCGGATGAGAAGCCGGTGTGCCAACGGGGCGGTCCAGGGGCGTGTAAGGAGGGATGACAGCATGGGAAAACAAGCCCGCGTGGTGAAGAGCATGACAGCGTGGGAAAGGGAATGTCAAAAGACGGAAGCGGTTATTGATCAGCACGAAGCGCTGAGAGCGTGACAAATAGCCAACATTTAGAAAAGCATTTTTATTTAGATTAAAAATAATAATCCTGCATTTACCTCGGATTGGGAGTAACGCAGTTTGCGAGTATCATGTATCACTCATGCGTTTCTTGTTTTGACGACGAGCGTCACGTGATCACAACTGAGCCAACAGTTTTTCTCTCTCTTGTGCTGCGGAATTGTGAGTAATCGTCTCCCCTGCTGGGTCTTAGTGCTCGTCTCTTACTGGTATAATCAACATCTGTGCACGTGTGTACTGTTTACTATAACACTGTGACCACGTGTGTGTGTAAAACATATTTTATTTTGTGTTCGTAACCTTCTCTTACATTAGAAGGTTAAAAATTCATTTTCGCTCTCTCTTTTGTTATGTGTGTGTGCGCGTAATTTGACACCGTGCCAGTTCACACACTCTCTCTCTCTTTCTCTCCCTCCTGCCTTTAGTGTGTGTGTATGTTTGTGTGTGTGTTAAGCAGAGAGGGGGTGGTTCACACACACTCAAACACATACACACAAAAGGCGGGAGGGAGAGAGAGAGATAGAGAGACAGAGAGAGAGAGAGTGTGTGTGAACCGGCACGGTGTCAAATTACGCGCGCGCGCGCACACATAAGAGTCTCCTCTTCCTTTAGCTTCACACACAAACACACACACAGCGCCTGCGCGCACAAACGGAAACTCTTATCTGTCGGGATTTATTTTTACCTTTTTTTAAAGGTAAGTACAGGTTAATTTGTTTTATTTTTACTTAATATTTTGTGTTAATTAGTTTTATGTATTTATTTTTTGGGGCTGTGGAACGAATAATTTGAGTTTCCATTATTTCTTATGAGAAAATTTAATTTGGTTTACGAGTGTTTTGGAATAAGAGCTTCCAGTACGAAATATGCTCGTAATCCAAGGTTCCACTGTATTTTTAGGAGCACCAGCTGCCACTGTTCTTATACGGCTCTTAATCCGTAAATCAGAATAAATTGTTCAGTGATAAACCTGTAAATGTCCATGTAAAACAGGTACATCTGTATGAATAAATTGTTTAAATCTATGTATCATGAGCTATTGATCATTGATTTATGTAAATGACTCTGTTAGTAAATGCTTATTGCTGCACTGTTTGGTGGAGGGGCGTGCTGATGACGTTTGGTCTGTTTTCTGTGTGTTTTGGTGTGTGTGTGTGTGTGTGTGTGTGTGTGTGTTTGGTGTTGAGAGGTGTCAATAGGTCTTACATATTAATGAAAAGTCATGGATTATTCAGTGAAACAGAGGCTCTGCTGAAAAGAGTACAACAGGCACATCAGTCACTTTACCCCAAATAAAAGGTCTTTCTGAGTGTTATACTATAGTTGAATTAATAAACCAAGATGCGTGTTTCTTAGCCCTACCCATTAAATGGCGTATTCAAAGAAAGGCGCACTCACTGAGTCCGTTTTTTAATCACTGGAATGGAGGAGACGGGAAGATTCCTTATCATAACATGCCTTGTATTGTTTTTAATCACTCTATACACAACACATGATTTTTTTTTATGCTATTTTACAAATGGAAAATACAAATGGAATAATTTTCTTTGGTTTATTTATTTTCATCTTTTATAAAATCTAAAATTCAAATATTCTATAAAAAAAAACAAAGAAAAGTATGGTGTATAGAGTGATTAAAACAATACAAAGGAAAATCTCAATTTCTTCCATTCCAGGGATTAAGAACGGTAACAATGTCAATTTTAGAATCTAGAATCCAGAGGATGAAATTTACTCAAGAGGGTCTTAAAGTGTGGAGAGGTGCATTTCAGTTTCTCTGAATGTATAGGTGAGAACAGCTGATTCACACCTGGGGGGGAATTATTTGCATTTGAATGTTGACATTGTAAAGCACACACAGTAACACTAAAAAGAACAACAACCCAGGATAAATAGGAATAAGAGGCCCTGATTATACTGCATAAATATTATTTAGTACAACAAAATTCCTCTGCGCTGTGGAAAATTTGATGTGTGCAGTTGAGCAGCGATTAGACTATATATAGGAAATTAAAGAGGAGGATTATGATGCCAGCTAAACATCCCGAGCCCAAACCTCATTTAAATTAAATTAACTAATATTTTAAGTAAACAACAATAGCCCACATTTAGAAAATTATTTTTATGTAGACTATGAAAAATAATCCGGCAATTCTCCAAGAAGCTGACATTTTTATTAAGTTGGATCTACGCAATGCATAACATCTTCTAAATTTGTCTAAATTTGGGAGAGCGACGAGTGGTAGACTTTCTTCAACACCACAACTGTGTATTATGAATATCTGATGGTCCTGTTTGGATTGGAGAAGCACCGTCGCCATGTTCGACAAGTCTTACGCAGTCTCTTAGAGAGCAATCTGTATGTGAAGGAAGGGGAAATGTAAATTCCCTGCGACTTCCACCATATTCCTGGGTCATGAAAGAGCATTTGCTGACTTTAAGAAAAGGTTCACCTCAGCCCTCATTCTCCTCATTCTTGCGCTTCCGCTCTCTCGACCACAGCTCTGCTCAACGATTTCATCTGATTACAGTGCTGAAGGATCTCATGGCTTTGAATTCAAGCTTCCTCTCTCATGACCACGTCCCTGCTCAACGATTTCAACTGATCATAATGCTGACGGAACTCATGGCTTCAGACTTATGCTTCTGCTCTTTCAACCATGTCTCTGCCTAGCGCCTTTACTCGTTAAAGCATCAAAAGACCTCACACCTTGCACCCAGGCCTACAGCTTTCCCATGCCAGCCTTTACATCAGTATGCTTCTTGTCTGCATTTGGATACATCTTCCAGCCCTTCAGTTTATTCTGACAGCAATACAAACAGTTCTGGGTTGTACCATTTTAATTCTATTATAATAGGGGTGTTTAAGTCAAAGCAGGACGTTTGATAACAGAATAACAGAACACACTTCTGGGAGTAAAAAGTTCCTTTATTTCTCTAAATAATCCCCTACTACACTAATGCACTTATCCCAGCATTTCACTAGGGCTTGGACACCATAAAGATAGAAAGTTTCCTCAGTACACCAGAGCCATGAACCTCATATGAACGCCATAAATGGCCCAAACATGTGGAAATGTATTGGAGCGAGGTCAGGACTGTACGGCAATAACTCCCAGATCAATTCCTATAATCTGCAAGTGGTGTTGGTGAATGATTGTGTGTACAGTTCACACAGACAGATGCATCTCTTCCACAACTTGGTACTGTCGATTTAAGTACTCAAGGCATTCCACTCGCTGAATGTTCACAGGAATGACCGCTTCCTAAATTTCAACAACAGATTTATTGTTTACTTGAATTATTAGTAGTCTGAATTAGAAGCACATCACTATGTAAACGCTCATTATTTTTTCCCCCACATTAGCTTAAGTATCCCCAAAAAACATGAGGCTTCACAATGTTTTTACAAGCACAAATAATTTTGTGTAGTTGCTACCCTTATTTAAAAATACTCACCATTGGCACCTGAATGTTTCATTGTAATAAAAAGTATGTGAAAAAGGACATACATAACTGGCAAGAGATTCCAGTGAAATTATCGGGGCAGATGCAGAACCCGTTCGTTTCACGACCACCGTTCTGGCACTGCACGGTCGGCAATGTGGAGTTTGCTGTACTGCTGTTCATCACCGTTTGGCCTGCTGCTTTGTTTTTCACCAGCAAAACAGCAAACAGGGAACTGTTCGTCACTCTTATAGCCATCACTGCATTTACAAAAGGAAGAACATTGGGTCAAAAGTCTGGCCAGTGTACTTGCAAACTGTGGTGTATAAATCTGGTGCTAATCCTCTGAAGCTAAATAAAAAAAATTTCTATGATCATTTAAAAACATTAATTAACTATCTCTCTATTTATTAATCTACAGAGTCAGACAAAAAATGTATACAAACTTCAGGAAAAGAAAAACTTGTATGAATATTTTAATACTAAATGTATTAAAGGTCTCAAGGTTTCTTCCTATTGCCACCTCAGAGAGTTTTTCCTTGCCACCATCGCCGACAGCCTTGGCTTGCTCATCAGGGACAATGTCATTATTATCTAAATACATTTTTTCTCACTCATACACACTTCCATAAATTTTATTTTCATTTTGTGAAACTGCTTTGAGACAATGACCATTGTTAAAAGCGCTATGTAAATAAAATAAAATTGAATTGAATTGAATATAAAATATTGTTATAATAATATGATACAATTATTAATATTATATTAACATAATATACATCATACTATTGTTCTTTTCCTAAAGTATGTATACACTTTTTGGCTGACCCTGTATATAGGAGAAGGAAGGAAAATAATGGTTTTCATAAATTTTACAAATAAAAATTTGTCCAGTGTGGTGTGTATTTGTGTTCAGCCCCCTTTCTCTGATACCCCTAAATAAATTCCAGTGGAACCAATTGTCTTCACAAGCCACCTAATTAGTAAATAGATTCGACCTGTGTGTAATTTTATCTCAGTATAAACACAGCTGTTGTTGCCCTAAGAGGTTTGTTAGCGAACATTAGTGAACATTAGTGAACTGTATCATGAAGTCCAAGGAATACACCAGATAGGTCATGGTTAAAATTGTGGAAAAGTTTAAAGCTGGGTTAGGTTATAAAAAATAATCCCAAGCTTTAAACATCTCACGGAGTGCTGATCAATCCATCATCCATAAACAGAAAGAGCATGGCACAACTGCAAACCTATCGAGACATGGCCATCCACCTAAACACAGGTCAGACGAGGATCAGAGAAGCAGCCAAAGGGCCCATGGTACAGTAACTCTGGGGGAGCTGCCGAGATTGACAGCTCACATGACAGAATTTGTCCACAGGACAACACAGGACAAGTCATGTCCACAATTCTGGGCTTTATGGAAAAGTGATAAGAAGAAAGCCATTGTTGTAAGAATGCCATAAGAAGTCCTGTTTGCAGTTTGCAACATGCCATGTAGGGGACAGAGCAAACATATGAGAAGGTGCTTTGGTCAGATGAGACCAAAATTTAACTTTTCTACAGCAGGGACAGGTAAGCTGGTATGAGTTGGAGCCAAATACAGGCCAATCTTCGAAGAAAACCTGTTAGAGTCTGCAAAAGACTTAAGTCTGGGGCAAAGGTTCACCTTTCAGCAGGACAATGACCCTAAACATACAGCCAGAGTTACAATGGAATGGTTTAGATCAAAGCATATTCATATATTAGAATAGCCCAGTCAAAGTCCAGAGCTAAATCCAATTGTGAATCTGTGGCACGACTTGAAAACTGTTGTTCACAGATGCCCTACATCCAATCTGACTGCCCTTGAACTATTTTACAAAGAAGAATGGGCAAAAATTTCACTCTCTAGATGTGCAAAGCTGGTAGAGACATACCCCAAAAGGACTGCAGCAGAAGGTGGTTCTACAAAGTATTGCATCAGAGTTGCAAGGGCTGAATACAAATGCACAACACACTTTTTAGATATTTATTTGTAAAAAAAAATTTGAAAAACATTCATCATTTTCCTTCAATGTCACAATTATACAGTATGCCACTTTGTGTGGTCTATCACATAAAATCCCAATAAAATACATTTACGTTTGTGGTTGTAATGTGACAAAGCGCGGAAAAGTTAAAGGGGTATGAATACTTTTGCAAGGCACTGTATGATGTTCTTTCTATGAAACACTGTGTTACTTTTATGCCAGGTGTAGCAGGATGCACACCTACCAAAATGTTTAACTTTTGTTTTATCAGTCTACAAAATATTTGCCCAGAAGTCTGGGGGACAATCAAAATATGTTTTGGCAAACATGAGACAACCCTTTGTTTCTTTTTGGTCAGCAAGAACTCTCTCATGGATGCCATTTGGATGGATCCCTGCAGTTCTTTAGATGTTGTTCTGGGTTCTTTTATGAGCCCCTGGATAAGTCGTCATTGTGCTCTTTTGGTAGGCCGGCCACTCGTGGGAAGGTTACTCACTCTTCCGAGTTTTCTCCATCCAGATTTTAGAAGAATTCTATGTATCTTTTAATACTGGTAGAACCAACTCGTAAAGTTTTATTAACTTAAAAATGTATTTAAATGTTTTCTTTAACATAATTTTGAAGACAAAAATTAAACCATATTGCAAATAATAACACTAACTGCACAGTGCAATATAGTTTAATGCAACAAGAGTTTAGGTTGTCGGAAAATAGAGGATTGCAGCACAAAAGTAACGCCAGTCGCAAATTGAGGTTTGTTTATTACTGAACACATTCACTGTTCATATCAATTGCACATACAGGAGTGTTCTAAATAAGACTTACCTTATTACCTATAACCCGAATAAAACATACATTTTTGTCTTTTGGTTCAACTTCCCTGACACAGTTACCCAATATCATCAAAAAACACATGAAGGGTTTTTCACAAGTCACCACTTGTATCGTTAAATAACTAGTCAACCCTGTCTTATTACAAAAATGTTTTTAAAGTTTGCTCATGCTACACTCTAACAGCAAGATTGCCTTCTTCACTACATCTCAAAATTCAGAAATTTAACTCTGATAATTGAAATGATCAGAAGGAAACAATAGCAGAAATTGGTATCTTCTGTATAGCTTTTATTAATTAGGAGAATATTAATTAGAAATTTCTTTTAAGAGACACACAAAGAGGCACATATTCAATGCTAAACTAATCATTTCCCTTTTGTTGTAGAGTTAGCAAAATATGTTGCAAAAGGATTAATATATAGATATAGTAATGTTACAAGGCAAGAATCAATACATCAAAAGACCATTTATCTTGAAAATTTGAGAAATTGGATAATTAGAAGCATTGTTTACATTTTCAGCAAATGCAACCACGGAGGGGGGGCGCAATCCAGTGTCTTCTTGTGCCAGTCCCAAGTCTGGATAAATGCAGAGGGTTGTGTCAGGAAGGGCAT
>JAQMYJ010000023.1:40279804-40298701 GCA_030014305.1 Clarias laeviceps | reverse complement strand
TTGTTGAATTTCATGCAAATACAACATAATTTATTCATGTTCATCTTGGAAACATGAAATTATTATGTACAAAACACGTATTACATTTTAGTACATGTAACAGGTAGCCAATTTCATTTTTTTCAGTGCAGACACACACCAACATGACCACATCCCCCTGTCTGTCTCTTCACCAGCCTCTGACTGACGACAGTCTTTATTCTAAGGTGGATTTGGGTTTTCCTACCGCTGAGCTTTCACATCCTCTCACACACTCTATACTCAGGACCTCTGACCAAATGCCTTTGGTTATTTTAAGGTCTAGGCTTAAGTTAAAGGTGTAAAATATGGTCTTATAGTAAACCACTGCAAAAGGGCCCTCAAGGAAACACTTATACTATACAATGTAAAAGGCTATAAAGTGAAATCAATTGATCAATCAAAATTGATTCCTTTTAAAGTTATAGTGCTGTCTTAAGAACTTTGCCATTCACTGTCATGTTTTAAACAGCCTTCATTCTCTTTCATACCTGATAACGTATCTATGAGCATCTTCCAAAACTTAGCAAACATGATCAACAACAAACTTCAGATGGTTTTATTTACGCTGTGAGTGGATTACTAAACCCTGCCAGCTCCAGCAGAGCTTGTTTACATGTCCCACTTTTGATGGCACCTATAATTTAGTTGATTTAAATGCACAAAGTTTTCCATTTTTCTTTACTTTTCTTTTGAAAAGTTTCTTTTGATGACACCTTTGCTAATTCATAACAGTAACTTATAACAGAAGCAATTTTAAAAAATCACTCGCCTCTATTTTCCAAAATATTAAACATGACAATAAATGAAATAAATTTTTTTAAAATGCCCTAAAAAATACTCTAAATAATAAAAAATAAATAAGCAAAATCCTGAGTAAGTCAAGTATTGTCAGGTCTTTTAAAAATGAATTCCCAACTTTATTTTAACTTTATGATTTATTATTTTAATAGACATCATTATTACCTATAAATCACTTAATTATACATTAATTTAATTAAGACTGACAGAAATATCATTCAAATAAATAAACCAAAATAAAGAGTCCTTATCTTAGAGTTAAGGTTACCCCAAACCCACCCCTTCTTACAGTACATTGATCCGGATACACTCTCACCCATAACAGCATGCCAGGAGTTATGCCATGTGTTGTTTCTTACGCATTTAAAATGCAGCACGAGTAATACGACAAAGCAAAATATTATACAACATCTGTGTGGTGGTTTATGTGCATTCGTATGGATTTCCAGCAAAATCCTTAATGTATAAATTTTTGCGGTAATAAGAAGAATGGCGCTACACCAGGATGCTGCCATCAGTACAAATACTGCTGTGAATCCAATTGTCTGTACGCCTGCACTTATGCCCCTGAATCTTCAGAATATGACACTTAACCCCAGGTCACTGTATGAGCACTGCATCACGGCACTCTGGCCATACGTCATTAGAGCCATTGTTGTCAGCATGGGATCTGGTTCCGGTGCAATATCATCGTCCCAGCGGGTCAGCCCGAGTTCACATGACAGCTCAGGAGAGAATATGATGATAGAGCACGTTCATACATTAAAATGCAACTTAAAGAACTTCATGGAAAAAAAGATTAGATATATATAAAAGAATGTATATACTAAAAGTTTTATATAAGACATTATAAAATAGCTAATAATAATAATAAATAATAAATAAAATAAAATAATAAATAAATAAAAATGACAGTAAAGTTCACACTTGATCTATTCATTTAAGGCTTTCCCTTTTTTTTTTACATTTTAAAAACATGTCATGTTTTAAACAACAAGCTTTTTTTTCTTTTTTTAAAACATCTTTTAAAATCTAAACAAACTGTTTTTTATAATAATAATAATAATAATAATAATAATAATAATAATAATAATAATTAATAATAATAATAATAATGCATGAAAGGCTGAAGATAAAACATTAACAATAAACTGAATAAATCAGGCAATTTAACAAAATGTTACTAACTAAATATTTGCTCATAAATTTCAGCTGCTGGACATCTGGCTCTTCAGCTGAGAAGGCACACATCTCCTGACACTTTCAGATAAACAGCCAACGCAAATGGAAATTCTTGTGTATTTTCATAAATATTCAAAAGCGCATCCACGGAGGCTAAAACACACACTTTGTCTTTTTTTTCACTGTTCCCATCAGACTCTGGATTACATTAACTGGGTAAAAAGTTTTTCAGTTAAAAATAAATAAATTCAAGCAGTATAGTCATGAGAAAAATCATAATGTTGGAATTTAAAGATATGATGATAAAGTAAAGACTGAAATTCCCGAAGTGCGCAGCTGTGCATATAGTAAAACAGAAAAGAGCATTAGTTAATTTAATCATTTTTATAGTTCGATTGATTGGTTGTGTTAGTTGTGGACATACATTTTTTTCTAAAAATAAAATTTTCTTTCATTCTTGTCCACATATTTGTCTGCCATTTTTTTTTTACCTTGACCAAGTTGGTTATTTATTTTTGTAATTTTTAATTTCATGACTATCACACAGTTAAACATTAAATTTACTTCTAGAATAATTTTTTTTGGTTGTTTGTTTTGCAATCAGATTAGAGTCACTCACGTCATCTTTACCCGTTTTATCCTGTATTCAGGGTCGTGGGAGGCCTGGAGTTTATCCCAGGAGACTTAGGGCATGAGGTGGGGTACAGATAGAGTGCCAATCTATCTCAGTTCACACACAGACGCGTGCTCATTCACACAGACCCCAAGGTGAGAATCGAACCCAGACCCTGGAGGTGCGAGGTGACTGTGCTAACCATTACACCACCGTGTCGCTGCACTAGAGTTAAATTGAGTCTAATTTTTTTGTACAAAAACTCACTTCCTTCGTTTGACCGAAGCTACTGTAGAACAAATCTGTTTCTTCTTCTGAAAATACTCGTTGTAGCTCGTGCTGTGCTACTAATGCTACGCTAACTCAAGGCACTCAGTGCCTTTATCATTTCTAACTTCCACATTGTTTATATGTTATTCACCATTATGTGAAGATTTGGTGTATGTATGAAACCATGTGTACAATAATATGAGGAAAAACCTGTATTAACTCAATAAGTGGCACAGCATGTTTTTAATACACATATCCTCTATTATATGAGACAGGTGGCAACCCTGGTGGCTGTGCTTTCTAGATGTTTCCAGAAAAGTTACAAGGTCAAAAAATATCCCCTTCAATATTTAAAAAGCTTCCATCACTCTCGTTTTTTAACAGGACATGAGACTCTTCTACAATAAAATATTAATTTAGTGTGAATCTCATTTAAATATTCCATAACCTTTAAGTTTCTTGGGTCACGGAGAATGTTTTAAACATGAGGGGAGGATAAGGCAGGATTGCAGATGGCAGATAACCTTCACACCAGGAAGCCTTGTCTTCCGTGCCTTGAATCTTTCAAAGCAAAAAGTAATGTCGAAATAATAACAGCATTTAATAATGCATGCATTTAATATTTAATAATGTAAAATAATAACTTAAAAAAAATTCAGCACAAAGTGTTTTACGTGCTTTATGTGTTTGAAAGTAAGAGGAGTTTCCGTTGAGGTTTTCTGGTGGTGACTTGATGTTAAAAATTATGCTGGCAATGATGTGACTTTGTTGATAAAACTGGTGAATTTTTAGACCATTTAAATAACTTTATTACCTAATGAAAATCTAGTGACTTTTTAAACAAGACTTTTTTGAACAAGCATTAGCAACTGTACCGCACTTGATAAGGCTCTCCAGCTCACATTACAGCTAGTTATATGAGATAAGAGAGCTTCTACTCCAGTGTCTTGCCTACACTTCCAACAACCAACTACTGATCACTATCGATCCCAACTCCCAATTACTGATCACTATCACTCTTAACCACCAAGCACTGATCACTATCACTCTTAGCTTCCATTTACTGATCACTATCACTCCGAACTCCCAAACACTGAACACCTGTGCTATTGCTCCTCAATTCCAATGATCTTTCACTACCAATCTTAACTGCTCTTAACTACCAATCACTGTTCATTATGAATTATTATTCATTAAGAATAAAAAAAATCTTTTTAATAATTTGCAAATTGCTGCATTAAAAGAGGAATAAATACTTTGGTTGTGCTATTATAGGAAAATAACAGTAACTTTACTGATTTTTTTTTCTTCTATTACAACAGCCTGACCCAGACAGTTTTATTTCTTCTTTTGTTAAGTTCTAATCACATTTATATTGACTTCATTAGGTTACACTGGCAGTGCTAAAACTGATGTTAATTTGAATTGCATAATGGGTAATTTGTGTTTATTGTGTCAATGTGTCTATTGTGTTTATATCCTAATAGCACAGCCACAGTTTTCCAAATCAAATAAAGGCAGGAAATCTGAGCCACCTTCTTTCACTTTCATCTCTCACTCCCACTATAAATTTTGAAAGAAGTCACTGTTACTATGACAACCTTAATTTTTTAGTGATGTGACCATCAGCAACATGCAGTTGTTGATGTCTGCAAGGGACGCCTGTCCAGTTTGTAAGTGATTTTCCAGATGGAGATGGAATGCCTGCTGGAGAGGTACATAATGTGGCATGTGGTGTGTTGGTACCATTTTCCTTACAATTTGTTAAACTGTAAAAGCCAAAGCAATTTTTTTATCATCTTCTTTCGGGAAAGTCTGTTCAAATCCTAGTGTCTTTCTATGTCGGCTCCTAGAACTGTGATAAGTTCATAGTGAGTCTTAGTGAGGCTAAGGGTGCTAGGCCCAAAATCTGGCACAGGCACCAGGTTGGTGCTTGGCAGGCTGGAACCTGGCTAGGGGTAGAGCTTGGAACAGGAGAGGCCATCTCTATTGCCTCTGGCATGAGCTAAATGAAGACAGGGCATCAACAAAGCTAACTGGTAAATTAAGCCATCAGTTGGTGCAAGAATGGCATCTTCAAAAAAGCAGATGGTGCCAGCAAAACTTCCTAAAAGTTGGAAGTTTTGGAAGCACAAAGTCCTCGGTACCAGCAAGTGGTGCACACTGGATGTCTGCACAGCTAGGTTGGCTTTGTAGAGATTTAGCTCGGCTTGGCTCAAACAGAACATAATAGGACTTTGGCAGAACAGGGCATGGCTTCTGCATAACTGGCTTGGACAGAACATGGCACTAAGCTGGAAGCAGTTGTGTGGACACCACCAGGTTGACCTCCAGAAGGCATGGTGCAGAAAGCATGGCTGTGAAGGAGGCTTTAAAGGCTACCAGACCAACCTCCACAGCATGGAGAGTGGCTTGGTGCTGCCTGCCTCACCCTGGTGTTTTGTGCAGTTGGTCTTACCTTGGTGTGTGGTGCAGACAGCCATCCCATTTGCCTCACTGTAGACACAATGGCACTCTGTGCAGTCATCCCTTAGTTGGAGCTTTGTGCAGAAAGCTGTCCTGTCAACCATATCCTGGAGACCCTATCGCTACCCGAATGTACTGGGTGTACCCCTTTTCCAGTATTCTGGGACCAGCATGCACACCTCAACAGGAAATACCCTCTTTAGCAGCTGCATGAACTCTATTAGGTTTCCCAGGCTTAAATGATGTTGAGCAAGGATGAGCTGCACCTACAGACATGAAGCAAATTCACTCTTGCTCCCCTGTCTACGGATCTTAGCCTCTTCTTCCGTCGGGGTAAACTGTAACTGAATTTTAAGATTGGAAAATATTGTCGACATAAAAGTCCCCAAAAATGGTTCAACTTTAAAGGAGCACATGAAGATGTCTCTGGAGAGAAATCTGAAAACATCTTGACATTGTTCTTCACCTTGAACTCAAATTCATATTTGAAGATAAGGTGTTAAGAAGGCTTTTGAATGATCATGGCTTCATCATGGTAGCAGTTATTTGAGATGGCCTGGCTACAAGTTTCTTTTTTCTTCTTCTTTTGTATACATGTTGTACAGTGCACTGTCCATTAAGTTCCATTTAGTTTTATGGAGTTTCTAAAATTGCCATAAAAAAGATCAATCATATATATATAAATATATATATATATATATATATATATACGTATACGTATAAGGCCACTTTTGGAGGCTATGGAAGAGCATTTTTGCATCACATACGACCGGAGAGACAAACTGGACCCATAAATGTACTCATAAGAGTATAAAAGTATGAAACAAAGGCTAGTGTGCTTTTTTGTTGTGCATTGTAGTGTAGGTCGAAGTGTGGTTTAATGGATTTTTCCAAGAAAAACCCTACTAGAGCGAGCGAGAGAGAGAGAGTAAAAAAAACAAGTAAAAGCAAAAAGAAAGTAGCAGGAAGTCCAGGGTCACAGAGAGTGAAAGAGGTGAATAAAAGAGAGAAGAGGAGTGCAGGGAGAGAGCTAGATGGCACTGCCTGCAGGCTAATAGCAGCTAAAACCATATTAGTGCATCCTGCCCTGGTCCTCCACATGATGAGATGATATTAAACACTCATAACAGGTACACACATGCACGCGCACGCACACACACACACAAGACAACCTGAAACAAGGAACATGATCCAGAAAAGTACACATTAGAATCAGGTGAATTTGTATAATTGCATTCCAATAAATATTTTAATCATTATAACAGTACAACTAGGGAGACTTACAGGAGTGGCAGCTCATGCACATGAGTTTCCCATTGACATTAAAACCATTCTATTCACTGGAAACCAGCAACACACATGTCCTTGTTAATCCGCATGCCTTATAATGTGGTGACCTGTAGCTAAAAGGTCATGTGACAGGGCAGGAGTCAGGATGCTAATGTTGTACTGGTGTGCTTTCTAGCTGTGTCTATTCTTCTAAAACCCTGGGTTTTGCTCCAGCCAAGAATTCAAAGTGTACAGCTATGAAACCGAGAACATTATGTCTCTGTGAATCATTCTCCAGCGGTTCCTCTCACTTACACTCAACCCAGTCCCTCTCTCTCTCTCTCTCTCTCTCTCTCTCTGCTTTTGTCCTCTGGCTCTCTGTACCTCCCCCCTCTACACCTCCTTTCTCGCTCTGTCATTGTGTCTTTCTTTTTCCTTTTTTTCTGTTGTTTGTGTGTGTGTGTGCATGTGTGTTCATTTCTCCCCACGCGCTAGCTTCACTCTCACTCAACACGTTCTTCTTCATGTTTCCTGGACAGAACATCCTAACCTACTGAGTATGAACCACGATACATCAGCTCCAAGCATGAGGGTACACACACCTGCCGAATGATCCTCCATCGTTCCGGTATACTTACAGCTAGAGATGGAGGACTTTCGAAAGCGGCCATATGGCGCAAACATGGCGCAAACTGCACTAGGTCGATGCCTAGATACCAGCAATGAGATGAGTACACAGAAACTCATCCAGAGGGTCTAGTGGTCATTTGATCCAGGTGTCCTATCTGAACTCTCTGTGAGTTGGGCAGAAATAACAAGTTGTAAAAGTACTCAGACATGTATTCTTCAGACACTATATCCCCTGCATTTACACTGATAAGATGTACGGCTTGATAAGGAATCTGCTGCCTGATGAATGTTTTTAAATTGATTTATATCCAACAAATGTTGAATAGAGCATGATTCTGTGTTGTATTTGTATTTTAAAGTAACATTTTCTTTGGCTTCATTTTAAAAAACATAATATGAGACTGACAACTACATAGGCCACATAAGCCACGCCTCTTTCACTGGTTCTGATAAGCACCTAGGCCATACCACCTTCACTAGCACTCATACACACATATCCCAAGCCTCCTGATACTGATAGGCACTTAGGCCACACCTCCTTCATTGACACTGATAGGCACTTAGGCCACACCTCCTTCACTCATACAGATAGGCACATACACCACACCTCCTTCACTAGTACAGATAGGCATATAGGCCACGACTACTTTACTGGTACTGATCTGCTCATAGACCACACCTCCTTCACTGGTACTGATAGGTAAATAGGCCACGCCTCCTTTACTGTAACTTACAGGTACATAGGCCACTCCTCCTTTATTAGTACTGATATGCACAGATATCATGCCACCATCATTGATACTGATATGCACATAGACCATGCGTCCTTGTACACTAGTACGGATAGGCACATAGGCCACGCTGCCCTTACTGGTCCAGATAGGCACATAGGCCACGCCTACTTCACTAGTACAGATACATAGCCCGTACGTCCTACACTAGTGTGGATAGGCACATACCTTCTTCACAGGGACTGAAACAGGGGCCACATCAAGTTCATTAGGATTTCACAGACATTAGAGACGACCCCTTGTGCTGTGACTAATAGTCATATAAGTCAGTCCTCTTTCACTGGAACTGATAGGCACTTAAGCTACACATTTTTTACTAGAATTAACATGTAAGTTCACACCACGTTTACTGCTACTGACAGACTTAAAAGCCACACTTTCTCCACTGGGACCTATGGGACTAATGGGACTAATTCTTAACTGATAAGACCTAGCACTCAGACCTTGCTTCCTTTATTAGCACTGACAGTTACATTAACCTTGCCTCATTAAATGTGACTGACAGGCATATAAACTACACTGTCTCCACTGTGACTCATAGGCACATTAACCACACTCTCTTCCCTGAGCCTGCCAGGTGCATGAATGTGGCCTCCAGTGGGACATATAAGCCACACCTTCTTCTGTGCTACTGGATTGACAAGCACTCACCAACTTTTACCTGAATCATACTATTTAGATTCTCTGTTCATTATTGAGACCCATTTATAAAAATTCATATGAACAAAAGTGATCAATAGAAACGACCTTTCCATGGTGGTGCCGTTGGTGTGTTTATTCACTGAATGGGATCAGATGAAAGTTTACAGATCTTTGGTATCACACTGCCTTACCATTTTTGGCCCTCAACATTTAAACTTCATTACGGTTAAGCAGGGACTAGAAATGCACAGTTCTAATCAAAAAGCAACACAAAAGCTATACTCCATACTTTAATGTTAACGATGTTGCTGACACTTTGCCATGTAAAATCACCAGAGGCCAAAGCGGAAATGCAAATTTTCCACACCACTATGCATGCCCAGCTCCCGGAATGAAATTAACGATATCGGTTTGTAACAACACGCTTCAGGCCAAGTGTGGCGTACAAACTCATTTCAGGTTTCGAGGACAGCTATTTCAGCTTGCGTAATCGACTTATTAGCACTGGGAATAGGATGGAAATGGGAATGTATGAGGCGGAAAAAAATGATTGTAATGCAGTCATTTATATTAAAAGCACGTAGGTGCAGCCAATTCTGCTTTCATTTTCAAAGATCTGGGAACAAAATCCTCCTCATTGAACATGTAACATGGACATGCCCTGGTGGAGCTACGGGTAATCATGAAAAGCCTCATGAGTCTATATGAAATGACACAGATGACACAGCTAAGCGTACTTCCAACAGACAGCAGAACCAATGGCTCAATGCACATTTTAATTTAAATGCATCAAATGTTTATCTCCATTTACAGAAACAAAATTCATCCGTTCTCTTAAAAATTAATGTACTGAATATAAATGACATATAAAAAAACATTTCTGCCACATGCAAGTCATGAAATCATTATTGCATTATGGAATTCGATCAGCTTATAATATATTTATGGTTAAAGCAGCTTTTCAAATGGACAACCATGAAATGTATGAAAAGGATTTTGACAGAGGGAAAGGAGATTTGGACCAAAACATCCCTCATGGATCAAGGTATTGGTCCAAGTCCTTTCGTCCCCATGAACTGAACAAAGACACAACTTAGATCCAAAACATGCCCAAAAAATATAGCTATCTAAACACCTTTTAATGTGAATATGTACTGGAAAATATTGCAATCATTCATAAATAATTAGCTTTTACTCGACACAAGATATGTATGCAAGTTCATTATGGTAGCTATGCTAACATCATTACAAGCATCCAAGTCAGTTAAATATAACTCAAATGTTTAGTAGCCTACATATTTACTGTCATTTTTTTAAGCATTCCTCCTTACAGGTAGTTAGCTAGCCTTTTTTTTCTTAGCTAAAGGAAAGTAAGATTGCTACTGTAGGCACAATAAGCTAGGCAGCTTTACAATTATAATGTCTGCTAGTTTATGTTCAAGTTTATGTGCTGCTCATCTTACATTCAGATAATAAAAATATTTAATAGCCTAGATATTTACTTTTGTGTGTTTATTAGCCTAGATATTTACTTTTACTCACAGCCAGCTAGCTAGCTAGTCATTGTACAAGAGGAAGTCATTTAGTTTGCTAGTTAAGGTAAAACAACATATCTTTGTACAGTAAGCATATTTTGTCATACTCAGGTTGTGTGACTTAAGGTTGTTGCTAAAGGAGCTAAAAAGACTATGCTATGGCAGCTTGATAATAACAATAGCAATAGTTGAATAAGCTTAAGAAAATAACTATAACAAATAGACAAATAGGTCTAATCGAAAAAAAAATAATAATAAGATTTTGTTTTCTCTTTTTTTTTCATTTAACAAAGTTTTGTACAGACACCTAGAAAAGAAAATTTATGCTAGTTTCGGCTAGTTGATTGTCAGTGTTAACAATCCTCCCAAAAGCCTGTGGCAAACAGGTTTATACAACATTATTTCTGTACACAGTGTTCACAGTGCACAGATTTAGCAATCATTGTAACTCACTGCTAAATCTGGAGAGTAAAAAAAATGGTAAACTAGCAAACTAGTTAAGACAATCAGTCTAAATAAAGCTGTATATTGTATAGTTTAGATAATGTAAAAGTTTTATTTTAATTATTATAATTATTTCTTTGACATATTTTTTCCAGGCAAGTCAGAATACATCAGGTAAAATTTCAGGAAGAGTTGTTTAGCTCTCCAGACAGCCTTGTCAATAATGCAACACCATCTGTACTCCTGATGCTCTTATGTTTCACTGGGCTTCATCTCATACCTGACCTTAATCCTCCAGGTTGAGGAACCGCGGCCGTCTCCGAGGAGTCAACTGTCACACCGGGGCCACGTGTTATAAAACTGTACTGCGATTATGCGCCACTGAGGACCTGTAAGTGTGTATGGATGCTGTTTAGTGTTGGATATGATTTTTACTACAAACGTTTATTGAACCAAGCACGGTGTTCGATAAGAGGATGTGTGTGGATGATCTTTCAACCACAATCCAATCACTCCAATCACTCTCAGGGCTGCAATAAAACCCCCATCATCTCCAGAACATAAAATCTCCCGACTGGCACTCGGGTTTTTTTACTCGTACAGTAAGTTCTAGCCGTGCTCACATTTATAGCGGGAGTGAGTCATTTCTGAGCTTCTCAGTTCATTAAACTGCATGTACCTGTTCTCAGGTGAAGATCGGGCACCGATAAAACAGTCAGCAGAGCGTGCTCAGAATCACGTCCGCACCGGTTAACGTTCATGCATTTAAAAATATTGATGTCAGCTGAACCTTCGATCAGTCAACACGACGTGAAAGGTCCATGAACTAATAGTGGAAGGGTATGAAAAATTCACATTGTAATAACACGACCCAATGTGACAATAAAAAAAATCACTTTTATTTATTCAGCATATTAAAAAACATATAACACCAAGGTGACAGCTCAGTGGTTTAATTATTCAGTTCGGAAAAGTGTTGCAAATGAACGATTTGATATTAGAATTAAGCTTTCAGGTTAACAATGAAACATTTTTTCTTGAGATTTGCTATGAAAATGTAGTACACATGTTTAAAAGCTAGATAGAGGACAATTTCTCATGGTCTTCCAAGACAAAAAATAGTATTATAAGGAATTTTCTGGAAACATTTATATACTTATACACATTAAATTCAATTCAATTCAAATTTATTTGCATAGCCCTTTTAACAATTCTCATTGTTGCAAAGCAGCTTTACAGAATCAAAAGGTAAAAATTCTGTAAAAGGTAAAAAGAAAATTGGCGTAGAGCTTAAAATAAGTAAGTGTCATTCCTTGTCAAGGTTGAACAGCGATGGTGCATTGTTTCACTACCAGGGAGTGCCACTAATCACCTCAAAATAGGCGTTTCATAGTAGGTTAGAGTAAAATTACCATTTTTTTAGCATTGTATTACATCTTTTTTATGATCTTTTTAGCTATTGGTAGTATTGGTAGAATCTGAAAGTCATCCGAAAGTCAACGCTCAGATTAAGATTTACAATTATTTAGAATCTAATGTTTCATTTTTGGTTTTTCTCTAATTAAACCTGAACAAACTCCTTTCCTCAGCTGAGCAAAATGTATTTTGTAAGGAGCATTCTACAAAATACATTTCAATAGTATGAACAATTTTTTAAATATAATCTAAATAAATTGCACAATGTTTCCTGTGGGCTGAATTGTATTTGCTTGAATATTACATGTGAATGAATTTCATTTGGTTGCTTTAACAAAACAAGGTCTCCGGGTTGCTTGAAAATGAACAGCTGGTCAGATCGTATTAGAACACAGCCGCTGAGGTGTCAGCCAGGTAAAGCAAACATGATGATGGATGAGCGAGTGAGGATGCAGGAGCAGTGTCGACATAATGGAGGTCACACTCGATTCGGCCCCTCTCTGACCTGCCAGTACAGGGGCAAAACCTCCAGGGGGCCGTAATTACAGCCACACAGCCGAATCCTCTCAGAAAACATACGCCTGTAATGGAGGGATCCTACAATGCCTATTATTTGCCCTTGTTTTTTCTCCTATACAGTATATGATATAGCCAGGAAAGGTTATTTCGTGGCAATTTTTCAAGCAAGTGAACACATCATGAAGGCCTCTCAACAACAAAAACGTCCAAAAAGGTTATCTGAATGTCCCTCCCGCGATGTGCCTGAACAGTAAATGTGCAGGTCCGTACCACTGTATATGATGCTTAGGATTCTATTTGAGGCCAGGATGTGAAGGTAAATTGTGATTACACTATACACTGCAGTAATGTTATATTTCTGCACTGTTGAAATACACAGCTTACAGGGAAAAAAATACTCCAGTTTACTATAGTCTAATAACACTACAGTAAGGTTCACAAACACTATCGTGTTCACTATATTATTATATCTTAGGGGTGCCAAAGGTCTCATGTTAAAGGAACAGACCCCGAACATTGTCATGAATCAGCGACATGCTAATCATGGTCCCAGTTTAACCTTGTGCAAACCGTTGGTCTAAATGATCAAATGCTATTTCATCTCAGGAATAAAGGTTTTCTTCGATAAAAGCATTTGCACTTAAAATAGCAGAATGATTCCAAAGTTATATAATTAAACTGGAAGTTTTTGGCATCTAAATCAACTCTAATTGCACCACATTAAAACTTACTTCCTCACATCACCTGATTTTGAGTTGGTCTTTAGATTTCACTTCCATCTGTTTTGAGCACTTTATGTGAATCAGAGCCAGTTTAAGCATTGATCCAGAGTCTAAGTCTGTTTTAACCCCCTACCCAAGAGTGTTTTCCACATTGCTCACATGTTGCATACTCCATGTTCTTGTTTTCACACTGCTCATTTACACATAAAATGAGGACCAACTTGTACCTGAGAACATAGACAATAACACTGCTGCTAACACACACCTTATTTCATTTCATACTTCATGTTTCACTCACACTTCTGCTGTCATACCCACAAACCATAGCTTTAACCTTCTATAATTTTATTTGTTTTTATACCTTTATACTGTTTACCATTATACTTTGCACACAATTCTGTGTTTTGTATTCTGTGTAATGTATATATTTTAATTTATTTTATCGTTAAAATTATTTTTTTATTTTTTATTGTATTCTTGACACAAATTTTCCTTTTACTGTGGTGAAATCTTTCTATTCTATTCTATCTTTCCATATTACTGTAGGTCACGTAAAACCTGTATTAAGTTGTGTGCAGATCAGATGGTCCATATATATGGTATTTTGTATTTTTTTGGATTTTTATATACACTTCAGGGGAAGAAAAATTGCATGATGTATATTTTATTAATATATAATTAATATTATCATATACATCAATATATATAACGTATAGCAATGAATTTAGTATTACAATATTTATACAAGTTTTGTCTATGTAAATTAATTAATTTATATTTTCTAACCTCTCACACCCTTAATGTCCTTTTCAATTGTTCTCTCACAACTTGTTTGTTGTCCTTATTACATGCGGTATATTGATAACGTGTCATCCGTCTTGCCGTTCCCACGTGAGTCTTTCAGTTTACCAAGATCGATAAAGCACAGATGAGATTTCATCATTGTGCAACACAGGATATCATACGAGCCATATAATTAAATATTTAATAAACAAACACACACAAGAGCATCTGCGTGAGCACAGCTCCTTGATAAAGGCCATGACAAAGGAAAAGGAGCTTGTGGACAGCACAGCTCTGAGATACGGTTAGCTCCGGTTAGCGTCATTTCTAAATCACTTTTTTTTTCCCTTTTAATTTAACCAAGGAAATCATTGATAACACATGGATATTTAGAATTGAACATTGATGCTAGGTTAGACAGTGAGTGTAGCTATAGCTAGCACAGTGCTGTTAAATAGTTTATATGGACAATTTACCTCACAACTTTTTCCTCAGCTGCTAAATGGACTTTGGTGGGATCTTCCACATTAAAATAAGTAAAAACAAGCTGGCAAAAATTATTATTTTATAACGTTGTGAATAGCACAAGCTAATCATGCGCACTATAGTTAAAAATAAACTGAGGTACTGTACAAAAGTAAGCAGGACACAATAAACTGCTCAACTTCATTTGAACATCGTGTTCATTAGGAACATGTTGCTCTCTCTCTCTTGCACACACACACACACACACACACACACACACACGCACACAGATTAAACAGGAGAGCCCTTATACACCTTTTTAATGGCTTATCAAGTGTGTATTTATGCTACGTGACTGGCAGGATATAATTGCTCTCAGCGGAGGAGGTGTGTTAATGTGTTTAGTACTCCAGTGAATGGAAGGGGTTCGCTTTAGAAAGTCTGTCTGTCCTGAAACGAAAGGAACACTGAAATAGAGAAAAGAAAAAAGAAAAACACTGACCGCTCTGACTTTCCTCTGCTCATTCAGTTAAATCAAGTTTTCAATCCAAACACAAACCTGAGCAGATGAGAGATAAGGGTTTTACTCAAAAGACCTTAGATCTGAGCTCGCAACCTTTTGCAAGCATTAGCATAGAATTCTAATTGCTGACTTATTATAAATTAGGCTGAGTTAAGAAGGAAATTAAAAAATTAATTAGCAAATTGGATCTTGACCCCATGGCTACGTGACTGATTGTAGTTACAATGATGATAACAATAATATCTGCATCTCTTAAATAATCATCAATAATCATCTTTTTCTTGGCATAATGCAATTTGTGTGTGTGTGTGTGTGTGTGTGTGTGTGTAAGAGCTTCTGTGAATCACAGAGCCGAGACTGAATCAGAGCACATCAGAGTGATTCATACAAATGTTCCTGTGTAAGACATTAGAGTGTTAGTGCTGAAGAACACAATATACACAAGGTTCAGTGCTACATCCTCATATATCACTATGATGTGGTATCAAAATGTTTCGAAATTAGCCCTGTTTACAAGAAAGTACTTAATTTATCTACATTTCCTGTACACACTAACATCTTCAAAATAGTCCCCTTGCACAGCAATACAGCACTCCCAGCATTTATGCCACTTCTGGAATATGCCCTGGAAGTCTTCTTTTAGAAGTGTGTCAAGCACCTTCTGTGATTTTGTGCTGGATCTCTGCAATGGTGTCAAAATGGCAACCATTGAGCTGGATCTTCATCTTCGGGAAGAGGGCAAAGTCCACAGGATCTCTTGTCGGCTTTCAGTGATGTTATTTTGCGTTTGAAGTGCATGTGCCACTCAAAACAGGACTAATTACAGCATCGGCATGAACTTGCCATATCATGTCAAATGTCTCTGTGGCATTTGCATTTATGGATTTGCCCAGTTTCACCCAGAATTTCATGTTAACTCTTTGTTCTACCTTGCTGTCAATGATGAAATTGCAGACCTGGTAAACACATGGTCAGAATAGCACCAGTTGCACAGCCACTGATGTCCACAGGATGATGTCTTTTGGCACACTGACTTATTAAGTTCGGTGTTCCCTGCGACTGAGTGTGCAGCCTCATGCTGCCATCTGTTGGCACGTTACAAAACCAGTCTTGAAACTTTTTAATACAACCTCATATACCGTAATCTTATATATAAATATTTAAACTGTGTGCTGACTAAAAGTCAGGGACTGAATGCTTTTGTGTTTGTCCACACATTCAGCTGTTGTTTGCAGTGATGGAGGTGTATTCCTGTCCCTGTCATTCTCAATGATGGAGATGTGGCCCTGCCTGTGTCATTCTCAGTGATAGAGGTATGCCCTTTGTCCATGTCATTCTCATTAAAGGAGGTGTGGCCCTCCCCCTGTCATTCTCAGTGATAGAGGTGTGACTCTCTCCCTGTCATTCTCAGTGATAGAGATGTGTCCTTTTCCCCCTGTCCTTCTCAGCAGAGGTGTAGCCTTTGTCCCAGTCATTCTTAGCGATGTGGGTGTGGCCCTGTTGTTTTTGTGCTCAGTGATGGAGACATGTAATTTTTCCCTGTAATTCTCAATGATAGAGGTGTGGCCCTGCTCAAGTGATTCTCAGTGATAGAGGCGTGTCCTTTGTCCCTGTCCTCCTCAGTGATAGAGGTGTGGCCCTGCCCCTGTGATTCTCAGTGATAGAGGCATGTCCTTTGTCCCTGTCATTCACAGTGATGGAGGTGTGGCCTTGTCCCTGTCATTCTTAGTGATGGAGGTGTATACTTTTTCCCTGTTAATTTTCCCTGTGATCCTGTGATCTGTATGTGACTTTTTTTTTAATCAACCCAATCCAGACGTAGACACATTACAAAGATCTCTCTCTCTTACTCTCTCTCATTCTCGCCCTCTCTTTTATGTTACTCTAGTAAGAAGGTACCAAAAGGTACCTAACCACTACCTATACAGCAATGATGATGAAAACAGCCAGGAGATGCACCAGGAAGCCGGAGCACTGTGGCAAGCTGACACTACAATGAGTCATCTAATAGCTTTCTTTTTTATTTTGAAAATCTCTGGATGATTCATTCCATGATGATGTGTAAATAGATATTTTTTTCATTAAAATCCCAATAGCACCCATTTAAATCTGTTTCTATTAATGTCCTAAATCCAGGCATTACACTAAACAAAAATGGTCTGCTGAGAGAACAAACTATTAAAGCGCACAGAAGCATGAAATGAAAAACATTAAATAAAAAGAATCAATGGTAGCGTTTATTGCCGGACGATTGGCGGTCAGTCGTTCAGGCTCAAACAGAATTATAGGGCAAACTCTATAATTGACATCTGCAGTGCATGGCATTGCAATGCTTCCTGTCAAATCTTCCAATTTTGCTTTGAACTTAAGACAGTGTTATGAATCCAAACATGTCTTTTGGCTTGCTATGCTCAAAATCAGACAATGAGGTGAATTTGCATCTTGATTTTATGCATTATTGATGAGATGGCCAGCTGTCACAGCACACCACCACAGCTGCCTTTAATTCATCCCAAGGCTTAAAAGGTTGTTGTAAACATTTAGGGAACATTTTAGGAGAGTTTTGCTGACAGGAATAACAAAATCTATGCTGACTAGCCAAAAGAGAGCTTTGTTTTAATTAGATTAAGACCATTAAACAATGTTTCTGAGCAGTTTTTCTGAGCAACAAAGCAGTAATAAGTTAGGTAATGCTACAGCTTTCTACAAGCGGTTAATGATGAGGTGGCTAACTAAAACCTTACAAGTAAGGAAGGTTTATGTGCTGAGCAGTGGTTCTCTGATAAGTACCCACCAACCACTTAATTTCTCCAGTAGCACTCCCAAAACACCTGAATGAAAAGAACAGAAATTAGAAAAATGTTGAAATAAATGTTAAAGCCTAAGAGATGAAGAGAAGATGTTGCAACAATGTTAATGCACAATTAATTAAAGAGTTATGACTGCTGTGTATGTTGCACCTTTAGGCATGAATTCAATTAACTGCATAACATTAAGACGAACATGGTTCTGTTATATTTAAAATTCTGTAATTTCAAATGATTATTGAATATGTAATGTGTGTGGATGCTGCTTACTATTGTATAATGTTACAGTTAGTAAGGCTTTAGTAAATTCTTATGCTGTAAAACAGTTTACCCTAAAAGAGATAGTGTGTAGTAATTTGGGGTTCAATAAAGATCAATACTTTGAGGTAATTTGAGGTTAAGCGAGGAGCATTACTCGAAGGTCATTTGGGGTTAAATGAAGAGCATTAATCTGAGGTAACCTGAGATTAAACAAAACACATACCTGAGGTAATCTGTGGTTAAATTAAAAGCATTACTCTCAGATAATGTAGGGTTAAGTGATGGGGATTACACAGGGATAAGATGGGGTTAATTAGTGGACATTACACTGGGGTAAGATGGGGTTAATTAGTGGACATTACACTGGGGTAAGATGGGGTTAATTAGTGGACATTACACTGGGGTAATATGGGGTTAATTAGTGGACATTACACTGGGGTAATATGGGGTTAATTAGTGGACATTACACAGGGGTAAGATGGGGTTAATTAGTGGGCATTACACTGGGGTAATATGGGGTTAATTAGTGGACATTACACAGGGGTAATATGGGGTTAAGTAGTGGACATTACACAGGGGTAATATGGGGTTAAGTAGTGGACATTACACAGGGGTAATATGGGGTTAAGTAGTGGGCATTGCATGGGGTAATATGGGGTTAAGTAGTGGACATTACACAGGGGTAAGATGGGGTTAATTAGTGGACATTACACAGGGGTAAGATGGGGTTAATTAGTGGA